>JAGFMF010011718.1:1580842-1977823 GCA_019455555.1 Galemys pyrenaicus | reverse complement strand
AGAGAGAGAGAGAGAGAGAGAGAGAGAGAGAGAGAGAGAGAGAGAGAACGATTGGCCCTAAGTGAGTGAGTGAATGGAAGAGGGAGGGAGTTTGTCTGTGAGTAAAGGCTGTGATTAGGAAGGGGAGGGACAGCCCGTTTTCTGACAGGCTGCTTTCCTTCTGCTCATTGCTCCCTCACACACACCTCTTTTCAAATATCACCATTCTTGGGAGTTCTACTTTCCCTTCTAGAGGACATTCTCCTAATTTTGCTCGACTTCCTTTTTTTTTCCCCCTCCCTCTTTCTCTGCCCAGTCCTCTTACTTCACCTTCTTCCTCTTTTGGAGAGGAAAGAAAACCCCAAATAAATGCACACTCTCTATCAACAGGAATGACTGCATTGAAAAAGTCTGCCCCTAGCTACAACCGGAGGTGACCAGATGCCCACCGGTCTGGAAGGTGGCGCTCTGCCCCGGGAGGTCTCCGACAGGTAGTGGGGGCTGGGAAGAGGGGCGAGGGGCCCACGTGCTGCTGGGGCCAGCCAATTCTTCTGGCCAGAGTGAATCCGGGAGACTTGCCTTTTCCCCCATTCATTCATATTTAAATGCTCAGGGTCGTCGCCACTGGCAGGCGATCTAAGGGGAGCGCAATAGAACTTTTGTTTGGGGTCACATAATACACTCTACTTTTCCCAACTGCAAAATGCAGCAGGGCATTGAAAGATCCACAGGCAGGCAGGCAGTGTTTTACTTGCTCCTGTCAGAGGAAGCTCTTTCCCTCCCCAAGGCCGCCGCCCCCACCCCCCTTCTGCCCTTCCAGCACAAGCTCACAAATTACAGCTACCACCATTTGCCCTGACTTCACAGATAAAATGCATAATTTATTTGGTCTTTCCCACATTATTTTATACCAAATAATACATTCCTATGGGGAAAAGAATCTCTAAAATATATTGGCAAAGCATTTTCTCTGCATTGTGGTAGGTTTTCCAGGGGGTCCCCTACCCTGTCCCAGACCAGGGTGTTCAGCCGCTTCTTCCCTCAGAGGAAGAGCACAGATGAAATCCTCATAGATTTCAATGTTCACAGAAAAAGAAAAATGTAAATTTTTAAACAATGCCTTTCTGCGTTTTTTCCTATCCCCCCTTTTTTAAAATTGTCTTATTGCTTTTATCTTGCAGAAGTATCTTTAAGAGGTCCATCTGTTAAAGCTTTCCTTCCCTCTCCCTTTCTTTCCCACACATAAGCCCTCTCAGTTTCTGTAGATACAGTTAGCTTATATCTGACACTTAGTGTGTTCAGAGCTTTACACTCAAGCACTGCAGTTTGGTTGAAAAAGTGAATAAATATCATTACTACAAGCATAAGCCCTGAGAGCAAGGTTGGGGAGTGGGGGAGTGAGGATATTGTGACACTAAGTTACAATCAATTGTGGTTTGCCCAAGTAACAATACTTCCCTGAATGGTATACTCAGTCCCCCTTTTCCAAAACAACTCCTTGCAAGACTTTCTGTTACAAACCTCCTATCACCTTTAGGATTTCATCTCCAGAAACAACAGTCACTCAGCTATTGTTAAGAATGTGTCAATAACCCCTAAAAAGTCAAACATTTTAAGTGGGGGACAGTGAAAGAAAATGGGGGACAGTGAAAGAAAATGGGGGAGAGGGATGCATTTGTGTCGTATTTGTGTATAATTTGTATAATAAAATAAAACATCTTTGAAATATAATACTTAACACAGTCTACCTATTTGGCCTCACATATACCATCACCAAATTATTTTGTAGTTCACTTGGTTTATTCGAGAGAGGCTGAAACACAGCTAAAAGTTTAATGACTCCAAACTATTCACCAGTTCTAATGGTAGCATTTAGATAACTGCAACCTATCAGTATTCGGATTCTCTCTGTATATGAGTATGTATGTGCTCCTTGAATTTACATTACTGAGTGTAACTCTTAAAAATAGCTTTAGCTCATGCATATTTACTTGTATATATGTGCAGAATGGGTGGCATCAACACAATCTACTTGCTTGCCCTACAATTAAAAACTGTATCAACCTGCCCGAACAACATATAAAAAGTACATATCACAATGTTCTCGAAGTGTCAATAAGTTGTAAAATTTCTTCTGACTCTGAATCTGTAAGTAACCCAGAAGTAAGAGTTAAAAAGCATTACCTTTCCAGTCCTCTCTCCTTCACCAGCAGACTCCTGTGTTATGTGGAAAGAGCTGTCGGAGTTCCTCTTCATGATATTGGCACTGTGAAGTTTTATACTGTACTACTTATTTGTACACTCACACATTGGTACCACTCAAACAGAGGAGGGCTGGGGCTTTGTTTGGGATTGGTTAGAATCAGCATGACATCAGCAGATGACTGGCTTTTCCAGCATGAGGCATATTTCATAATTCATTATCTAATGGAAAGACTTTCTTAACTGCTATGACACTTCTGGGTGATCAGTGAACCAGTGAAACCTCTGAGAAACTAGTCTGCCTTGTAGAAAAATACTGGAATCAAGCAGATATATCTCATTGAGTTTCCAACTTTCAACTTTTCTTTTACTACTTGTGCAAACACTTCTCATTATATTCAGGTTCAGTTTTATGTCTTCACATAAAACATCTGTTACTTCATGAAGTTGCCTCTATTTACAAAGTATCTAATTGTTTCTTACAGGGAAGAAAATTCACAGTGTCCTTTATAGGAATTCCAATTTTACTTTTTAATTTAAGATTTCATAGAGGAAAAAAAATAGGAAAATATGTCAGGGAGTCTCCTCTGCCTGACATACACTATTATTTTACATCTTGAAATTGAATGCCTGCTTCATAAATCATTTATCACCAAGAACTTTGGAAATAGTCACTCTCTGCTAGTGAACTTTAAAAGTATGCTTCTCAGGTCTTTAGAATTTCAACATAACTAGTCAAAGAACAAAATCAAAAACAAAACAAAACCTCTTCTGCATTTTTTGGTTAGATATTCAAATCCTGTAATTGCTACCCGGTTACAAGCATAATATGAGATTAATGAACAGAAGTGAAATTCCTTGAGATAGGGATTAAGTGGGCAGGCAGTAGGTGTGTGTGTGTGTGTGTGTGTGTGTGTGTGTGTGTGTGTGTGTGGAAGGGGGAGGGTTGGAGAGAAGGGGATTCAGCCAGCAAGTCTGGGGAAATAACACAGGAGGAAGGAATCTTCAAACAAGAATGGTGGAGAAGGACTGCTTGAAAGACAATTTTGAAGCCTAAGTTGGGTACTCATGACAAGTCGGATAAAATGTGCAAAATTGGGAGTTAATGAAAGCCATATGACTAGATATGTTGTTTTGTATGCAGGGTTTAACATGCATAAAATAAACTTTTCACTGTGCCCACAAGCAAACTACAGAGGTTCTGGCCTCCTGATGTGTGTAGTCTCAGTAGGTTCCTGAGGACATCAGAAGTTTTCTGTGTAAGAGGGTCTTTCTTGGCTAACCAGGGAGCAAGCGTGTATATTTGAGGTGGTGGGGGGGAGTATTCTATGAACTGTATATGCAGAAATGAAGTAAGAAATAAAATCAATAGGTTGTAAAGGAACAGAGGGAATCTGAGAAGGGAAGATAGAAACAAGGTCAGTGTTGGTTCACTCCAAATCTGCCCATCAGTTCGGAAGTGGGATGGACTCCATCGCTGTACAGATGCAGGGTATCTACAGATGCACCCCCTCCCCCACGCGTGAACCCTGGTGTCCTAGCAATACTTCGTGCCAGTGCTTTTGGGGGCACAAAATGAACTTGGATGGGACCCTGCTCTACAGCTTATTAAGCATGAAAGTTTGGGCCTCAGTATTCGTAGCTATTAAGTTGGATCAGCAACTGCGGGGTAAAGTTCAGAAAATAATAGGTGATTTTATTTCTTAGATTGCCTGGTGGCTCTTTCTAAACATTTGTGTCACAGGAAGCTGCAGCACCCTGACTAGAGAAGCCACCTTGTACGTGTGGATGTGTGACTCAGACCGCCTTGGTAATCTTGGCTTTGGATGCCACCTAAGTGCCCACCTGCCGGGTCAGCCCACCAGCGGTGATGTAATACTCTACCTGAATCCCCCACCTCAGAGCTGAGCCACCCTGGAAATGCCTCCTCACTCAGTGGAAATTAAGCTGGGGGTGGTAGAGGAAGCAGGCAGGTTAAAATAACTCCTGTGGAATATTCTGGAATGGGAATGAGCTCTTCCCTTCGGAACTCAAGCGCCCAGGGGTTGAGCTGGGCAGTCAGCTCCAGAGAAGCATCTCCTCTTCCTTCCTCGGTTTGGTTTCTCTTTCACTTCCTGCCCCCTCCCCCCTTAGCTTCCCCGCACCCGGCCTCGTCCCACTGCTCGGCTGCTACTGTACCTTGAGCAACACCTGCTGGCGGCTCCCGGGGATCACGCCGGAACTCTGCCGCTGCTGAGCCCGGCTCGCGGCTCCGGAGTCAGGGCCAAGCGGTTCCGAGCGGCCGCCTCTATTTTTACCCGGAGCACCAGCAAGGGCAACTTCTTTTAAGAGCAGCTCTTGATTTTTCCCCCCTTTTGGCAGCTAAAGAATTCAGGGAGGGAAAACAAAAATCACTGTTCAGTGAGTGCAGCTGAGAATCTATGAACCCAGACCTCGGTGCCAGGGCTGAAAGCACAGTCCATGTCAGGGAGCGGGACCGGGACCTGCGGGCGGGCTCCAGGGCGGCCAGGGGAGGCTGACGCCCCGCGAGCTGTCCCCTTGCGATGGAGGAGTCGGGTGCTACCAGCGACTGCGCTAGCACAGTGGCCCGCTGCCACCGCGTTTTTCACCTAGTGCAGGCGGCCTGATTTACTGGCTACTTCACAAAGCTCTTAACTACTCGCTGCAGCATTTGCATGACTATTCTCGCCTGGAGGAGCAGCCCCTGGAGAACCCGGTGGAGCAGCTTGCTGGGAGAAGGAGCCGGGAGGGAAACTGTGGTACCTTATTTTACTGTAATTGCAAAAGGCACGATGTGCCAGAGATTTATATTTAGAAGTTGTATGTTTCTACTTTTATGTAAATGGAGCAATTAGGGCCTGTCTTGCTGCTGCTAACTCCAGTGCTTGTGCCTTGCTGGGGAGCTGGTGTTTTCAATCACAATTAGTGAGCTGGTCAAAAAACAAAGTTCATTTAAGGATAAGAGCTCCATGGTGCGAATGCAGGAGAGACCAGCGTCCGGCGCCTGCCGGGGCTCTCCCTCGACACACACCTTAGGGTTCCCTAACCTATAGTGGCGTTTCCCCGTAGCAGCTGCTGTTCCCATACAAAGTTGGCATCGATCAAGAAGCAAGAATGTTCATTTCTCTTCTCAAGCAAAGCGTATGTCCTTCGGCTTTCATCCATGCTATTAATTGGTCTCTTTGCTCACTACTACTGGAACAAGGAGACAGGCCTAGGAAAAGGGGGTGGGGAGGGATTTTCAGGGCTCTGTTATTGTAGCTGCTGCTCACGCATCGCTATTATTCAGTGAAAAATACACGCCAGGAGACGTGAACACCCCAAGCAGGTGACTGGGGAGTTATCCTGTGATTCAGTGGAAGAGGCACGAGGCTGGAGGCTCGGAGCACGGACTAAGCTGCTGACGACTCAGGGTGTTTTAGTTCCTTCCTATGAAAAAAAATATATCTGTTTCCAAAAAGGCATGATTTCTGGTTTATCCCGTCTGGGAAACTGAACATAAAGCGTGACTATGGAGAGAAATCAAAAGGACTCGAGGTGTTCTCAGCAGCTGACGTGTTATTCTGGGCTCCAGGCAGGAAAACCTTGCCTGGGTGGTGAGCGGTGACTCCCTCGAGAGGCAGCACAGAATCCAGAAAACGTGGGCAGGATCCAGAGTGATATTTGCTGCAGCAAGATTTCAGGAGTCTCATCAAATGGTTTAGATTAAATATGGGATTGGCAACCCGGCCTGTTTCCTGGACAGTCAGAACCTGCCAGTACTTGGGCTTCACATTAGGTAGAGCGATTTCAGACAGAAAAACATGTCTTCAACTGGAAAGCTGTTTGCTTTTAAGTTAAGTCAATGAATGAAAGTATCTAAAGAGAGAGGAGAAGGGAACATTATAATTCCTCCAAAATCCATTGGAAGTCAACAGTTAGAAATTACGAATTGAAAACTCTATTCCTAAATCTCACATGTATTTAAGAATAACTGGAATATCCCACAACACCTGATGCTATATGTAAGTGCTCTCTTTGCAGCGTATTTGGAAATACCTTCTCTGAACCAAGATGCTAGAACCAAAAGTATTAGGGAAAGAAAAAGAAAAACAGTAACTAAACTGGTATCCTTCTATCTAGAGCAGCAGTTCTTAACTCCTGCCCCTCCACCCCCGAAGACATTGATCAGTGTCTGAAACATTTTTGCTTGGCATCATGAGAAAGGGGGGCATCTAGTGGATAGCAACTGATGATGCCACTAAGCAAGACAGCCCACAACAGGAAGGATGTACCCCCCAAATTTGCTAGTCACTGCAGTTGAGAAACAAACCCTGATTTAGAGTTGTAATTTTAGAATTTCACCTAATTTCCTTCCTAGCCGTGCTCTAAGGGGCCTTGACCACTGTGCAAAATACTAATAACTCGAGTGACTCTGCTTTCTTGTGTATCTTGCGTGTCTCAGTAAATGGAAGCCCCTACCATGTCATAGCAAGTACTGACACCATAGAGTAACTCTTGAATGACATTGCTGTCATCCTAACCGTCTTTTCAGTGTGACCTCAGTACATTTCCTGCTGACTTTGTGTTCTAACCAAAAGCAGAATCTCGGTGACCAACAACAAAATGAGATAAGCTGTCCCTCACCCAACCTGTTAGGAGACAGAACACTTGTGGAAAGGAGTAAGTGAATGAAGAATTGAATTACTCACTTTAGCAATTCATTATCAGAAAGAGTCATGCAGCAGAGAAGTCCCTGAAGCAGAATTCACAAAAGTGAGATTACCATGCTTTTCTCCCAGAGCAAACAAAACAAACAAACAAACAAAAAAAAAAAAAAAAACGATGTAGCTAAAATTGATTTATTTAATACCTTAGGGGAATGACACACAATCAATATCCAAAGAGATAAGGCAGAGTGCTTTGCTAAATCCTCATGCATGTTCCAAGCAAGATTATATGCTCCAAACTTCTTTTTCAAAAGGAAGTGGTATGATCAATCAAGGAAGCCATGGCACTTCAGGTATTGCTCTCCCATGGGCCAGGGAATACTCCTGAAGGATCCCATAGCATGAAAAATAATAATAATCAACAAATGTTGGTGCAAGTTATAAGAGGGGATTTCGCTGGATCAAACGAGCTCAGATTGGAAATGCTGTTTTCCACATGATCAGTCCAGCTCCCCGGGTTCATTACTCAGTCCCCAAGTGACTTGTAGCATCCAGAAAGGATGGGGAAGATAGATTGTTCTAGGATGAAAAGGGTCTGATGCCATCACATTGGCTCCGACCTGTGAATCACTGTGTCCTCAGGTAAACGGTCATTTTGGAACCAAAGAAAGGTCTCACTCAACCTCCAAATGATTCAGAAATGCCTGGATTTCTTCCCAAGAAGTAACTAACCACTTTGTACATATGAAAACTCAATAAAGATATAGAAATAATCACTCATAACCTCCATATAAAAACATGTATTAAACATTCAAACTGAATAATTATGCACTCAAAGTCCTTCCTGACCAATACATATTTCAAAATTCTTTGTCATGAATCTGTACTAATCCAATCAGGAAACATCTGCTATAGTGACTGATCGTCCTTATTGCCCCAGAAGATTATGAAAAATACTCACAAAAGAACATTTAACAGATTGCTCATTTTTCTCACCTGGATCCCCTCGAGTAATATGTTCCATGTTGCTGGCGTGAGAACATAAAGGCTAGCATAAAGATTCCATTGGATGGATAGGAAAGGAGGAATTTTGATCCTTATCCAATTGCACCTCTCCACAAAGATACCCCCACGACCTGTTACCAAACTGTAGCTTCAGAGGGAAGACACAGAAAAGGCTGGGAACAGTGCTATGTGTATAGTTTTTTAATCAGTGAAATGCTACCTCCCTCGTATGCTGATAGAAAAAGTCCAAAGGTTCTGCCTCTCTGGCAGAGCACCTTTGAGGCATGGCCAGCCCCACTTCCAGGGCACTGGGTGCTTGCATGCACACGGACAGTGCACTCTGGCAGCGGTGAGCTTGGTTAGTAAATATTTCCAGATGCCCCATTCTAATTTTAGGAAGGTCAAGTTTGCAAAGGTGAAATAGCAAGCAGGACTTCTGTTAGTCTTTATCAGCTTGGAAAGGCAAGCTATAATTAAAGGACAATATCCTGAGAGTTTAACTGGAAGCACTGGATTCCACAACTAGTCATCAACTTGCAAAATATAACTTTTGCCATAGTCCCTTTTCTGAAGACTCACTGAATTCTAAGAAGATGAGATAAAATGATAAAGGAGAAAAGAGTCATTATATTTGAAGGAAAAAAAAATCTTTAGAAAACTTCTTTCTCAGAGGCCAGGGGTAAATTTGTGATCACTTAATGAACAGAGGCAGAAAGCCAATAATTTGATTTTGGCCAACTCCAACATCATTTAGCTATGAAATGAGAATAATTCAAATGGTGCTCCCTGCAGGAAAAAGTTCACTCAATAAGTTCTCCAAATTTCAAGGAGCTTTTGTTTTATTTGATGCTGTTAGCTTCATGTTAGTCACAGGGAAGGAGATGCCCACATACACACGCACGACTAAATGTGGCCAGTTTGCTCAGCTGCTGCTGACGTCACTGCTGCCCACTAGGAGTGAGTTACTGTAATAATCCCCCTTTATTAATCATCCAGTGGAGGAAGCAGAAAGTGGGTGACATCATTAGGCAAAGGACTGGCTAACTCATGCTTCAATTTACTCAGCTTTATTATAACATTTCTCAAGTGTCATATGAAAGGGATTACCATTTCACACTTTCCCCTCTGCGCAGTCCCTCCTAGCCATCAATCTCAACTCCCATTGAAAAACTCAGTTTTCAGATGGAGGCCCCTAAAGGCCACATCTCATTAAAAGTCCTTGTTCCAAAGAAGGAAGGCCCTCTTCAGAGCAGCTGCACCCTGGGCTAGAAATGGAAGCAGTCACTAGAACCACAGCATCCCCAAGAACTTGGTTTACTCTGGCCAGTTAGTATGTGACTGGAGCAGACACACTATCATAAATGTCCCCAACTGGTACACTATCATAAATGTCCCCAACTGGTCCCGGCAAATTTCTGAGATACTGATCTGGTAGTCACAACTATCCATGGCCTCACAGTAACTAAGGGCTGCGGCTGTGCAACCGGGGGATCTCAAATGTGGAAAAACCCCATTCGAAGGCATGCTAGACAGTAGTGGTTACGTATGTGGTCTTGCATGTAGACTGCTGGGTTCAAATTCAGCATCCACCATGTTCACACTGAGGGATGCTGGGCAAAGTTCCTATCTAACTCAGCTCATGACTAGTGAATGCTGGTAATAATAGCACCTCCTTCATAAACTTGTTGGGAGGAATATCTGTGTTAATTCTTGCAAAGCACAGGGACCATGACTGATACACAGCCAGTATCATTTACCATATTATCTCTCCTTTGTTTCCCTAAAAAGTTTTGCTGATCAAACTCAGTTTTCTATGCGCTGCCCCATAGAATACTGGAAGGAAGGATGGAAGGGCCATGACAAGCTGTTAGGGTGCACAGGTCTCGGGGTCACCCGACTGTGCATGTTCACTCTATCACAGGTTGGAATTATACCCATCAATCCACCTTTCTGTGGCCCAGTTTCCCTATCTACAACTATTTGTCAGATTAATTTCTGACATCTAAAAAATACATGTGACTAAAACCAAAGGAGACATTGTTCCAAAGATTCTCAGGAGCTCAGCAACATGATACTGTTGCTTCTGTAAACATTTTGAACAGACAAAATTATTAGACAGGTGAGTGGTGCTCTCTCCTCCCCTCCCCTCCCTCCCCCTCCCCTCCTCTCTCCTCCCTCCCCTCTGCTTATGTCTGTCTCTCTGTCTCCTCTCTCATCTCTCTCTCTATATATACATACAGAGAGAGACAGAGACAGAGAATGAATCATGAAGAAGAAGCATCTGTATTTGTCTATGCATCGGAAAAACAAATAATTTTTGCCACTGGCTGAGCTATACTTCATTCTCTTAAACTAGCATCTTGGATCCTTTGCTGAAGCAATTTTATTGATGTCTTCACTCACCCCTTAACAGTCCCATCCTGAGGGTATTTTAAGGAGTCAAATAAAACTTACTTAGGTGTGTGTGAGAGAGAGAATGATAGGCAGAAGAGAAGGATGGGTCTGTGTAATATTTAGATAGTGATGAAACTGGCTTGACCGAAACAGAGTGCAGTAATTATACAGGTAATTTATTACTTGGGCTTACCTTTGTCTGTATTCAATTATAAGCATTCTAGTAGGTGAGAGACTTGGCTTCCCAAAATGATCAGCTGGTGCAGAAAGGAACTATGCTAAGCAGAACAGTAATACAATACACAGCAACTTTGAGATCTCCAAATTGGAAGCTTCCTTTAGACAAAGAACGCCAGGATATCTGCTGCCCCCTATCAGGGGCTATGTAGAATAGCACATACTTTTTTTTAAGTGACAAAGTGAGGTTAGGATAGTTTGGTGGTTAAGCCAGCATGTTTAGGTTGTAGGTATAAATCTGGTCACTCATATGAACATGTTTGTGGCAAAGTCCTCAAGTAGAGACATGTTGTGTCTTCATCTTCTTTTGAAGATGAGCTCCTGATTTCTAGCATCTGCCTAGGTGGAACCAAACACATTTACCAGAGAGAACTTTCATGGCAAGGGAGTGGGAGGGCATCAGGCTTTTGTGCAAATTTCTGGGACACCTACAAAGAACATATGATCTCCAAGGAAAGTGAGACAGTTCAAGTTATTAGCCAACTGATGTGTAAGCCCCGAACCTATCTGGTGATCCAGGTGCCACTATATGAATGGGAAGCGGTGGTGGGGTCCTCTTCTGGTGTACAGGTACAGAAAGAAAACCTATGCAGCAGTGTGATATGTAAGGGCACCCTCTCTCGAAAACATCCATTTCCAATATGAAATTGTTGCCTCTTAGAAGGCATTCACTTCTTATTTCAAAAGTAACACATATCCTTTGCAGAAAATTTAGATGAATATAAATGATAATTCATATATAACCATCCCTTCCAGAAATAATTATTATTAGGTTTTTGTTATATGTGTATGTAAAATAAAATTGCAATCTCACTGTAAATATAATTTTGCATAATTATGTTTTTCACTTATCATTACAGGTTGAGTACTTTCAATGGCCCAATTAGTCCTTGAAAATATAAATAACTTAGGAGTAATCTATCACAGAGACATGCCATTATTTTAGTCTGGTTTTAGACAGAAATTGTTTCCAAAAGTTTGCAATTATAAATAGCATTGCATACATATTTTTACAGTTTTTAATATGTGGCTGTCTATTTCCTTAGATGAATTCCTAAAAGTTAAGTAACTGTACCTAAGTGTATGAAAATACTTATGGTCATCATATATACGGCTAAATTGCTCTTGCAGGTTTTTATTTGTTTGTAACATACTAAAATATGTAAGGGCCAAAAATATAAGGATCATTTTCTGTGTTCTGCCTGGATGTTATCACAGTCTTTCCTCCAGGTCACATATAGTATATTGCTTGTTTTAATTTGTATTTTAAAAAATTATTAATTTAAATAAATAAATGTTTTATTGATTTATTTATAAATTTAATTATTTATAAATTTAAATAATCATTAATATAAATTTAAATAATTATTAAATTATTATTAACATGAAACTTCACTTACCATTTGCATGCCTTTCTTTTTTATTTGTATTTATTTTTCTATTGAAGTTCATTGCATCATACATTTCAGGTAGTAATCATTGGGAGTCGAGATGTGTCTGTACTACAGTAAAGTCACTGTTAAAGTTTCAATTCAATTTTCAACATACAATTCTTCCCTGGTACTTTATTTGCCTGTCACCCTGTCCCCTTTCTTTCTGGTTGCCTCTAATTGGTCTATAGTTCAAAAGTTTATTTTTGTTTCTCCCTTTAGTTCATCTCTCTGTACCGCATCTGAGTGAAATCATATAATGTGTGTCTTTTTTTGAACAGTATTTTTAATAAAGCATTATTCCCTCTAGGTCCATCCACATTGCTGCAAATTTCAAGCTTTCATGTTTTATAGCAGAATAATATTCTAGTGCTGCAATAAACATAGGAGTTCATATATCTCTTCAGATTGGATTTTTGCTTTTTTTAAGGTAAATATCCAGAAGTGGGATAACTGGATTACATGGAATTTCTGTTTTTAATTTTTTAAGCAATTTCCACACTGTACTTATTTACATCCCTACCAATAACGTATAAGACCCACCTTTCTGCACATCCTCTTCAACACTTGTTATTGCTTATCTTTGGAGAATAGCCATTCTCACAGGTGTGAGGGGATATCTCATCATTGTCTTATGTGCATTTCTCTAATAAGTGATGTTGAAAGTTTTTTCATGTGCCTGTTAGCCATCTGACTGTCTTCTTTAGAGAAGTATCTATTCAGTTCTTCTGTTCAGGTTGTTTTATTTTACTGTTGGGTTTTATTAACTCTTTATATATTTTGAATATTAACCCCTTATCAGGTGTGTGTTGCACAAATGTGTTCTACCATTTAGTAGGATCTTTTTATAACAAAAAATATTTTATTTTAATATATTTTTTAAATTTATTTTATTCAGGCCAGTGATATGGTGAGGTGAGAAGATTCACAAGAGACAGAGTGGGGAACAGACCAGGCAGACTGACTGAAACACACTGCTGAGGGGAGCAGCAGGGAGACAGGAGAGGTCTGCTGTGCCATGTGGGTCAGCTCCCTGGTGGAGGATCAAACTTGTGCTGCAGATAGCTTCATATTGCTGAGACTTAACCCCTTGTACCACCAGAGAAGCCCAGTCTTTTCGTTTTGATGCATGTTTATTTCACTTTTTAGTTTAACCTAGTCCCAATTGTTTATTTTTGCTTTTGTTTCCCTTTCCATTGCAGTCAAGTCCCCAAACACATACCTAAGGCTGATACCAAGTAGCAAATGGTTTATATTTCTTATATGTACATTATGGTTTCACTCTTTAATTCATTTGAATTATGTTTGATTTTGAATTATGTTTGTCCGTGGTCTTAGATAGTAGCCTAATTTCATTCTTTTGCATGCAACTGTTCAGTTCTCACAAGACCACTTTTAAAGGGACTTTCTTTGCTGAAATGTAAGGCTTCTTGTAAATTAGTTGTCCACATAAAACCACTGAATGGTTTTATTTCTATGCTCACAATTCTCTTTCATTGATTTGCATATCTATTTTTGGTCCAATATCAGACTATTTTAATTACTACAGTTTTATAATATAGGTTGAAGTCATTCATATCATAATGATATGGTATTCTATTTTGGTTTTTTTTTTCTAATGAGTTGCTATTAGGGATTTTGTTTAAATTTCATGATTTTCTATATCTTTGTTCTATATATGTGAAGAATTAATAATGAATTAAAGATTAGTGGCCTCCTTGCTGGTGCAAGGGGTTAGGCACAGCACTATGAAGCCATCTGCAGCCACTGCAGCATGAGTTTGATCCCGGGCCAGGGAGCTGACCCACATGGTGCAGCAGACCTCTCCTGTCTCTTTCAGCAGTGTATTTCAGTCGATCTGTCTGTTCTGCTCACCACTCTGTCTATGGTGAATTCTCTCACCCCACCATACCTCTGGCCTGCACACCAGTTCTTGTATGCATAAATAAATATTTTAAAAAATAATGAATTAATGACTAGTATATGAGGCCTTGGGACTTTGGTAGTGATTACATTGAATCTGTATATTGCTTTAGGTAATATAGCCATTTTAACAATGTTAAATCTTCCAATCCAGAAGAACAGCATACTTTCTCAACACTTTGTGTCTTCTATTTATTTCCAAAGTATACTATAGTTTTCAGTATACTGGTTTTCCACTTTTTTGGTTAAATATATTCCAAGGTATTTAATTCGTTTTGATGTTATTGTAAATGGGATTGTGTTCTTGATTTCTGTTTCTGCTAAAATTCATTATTTGTATTTAGAAATGCATGATTTTTACACCAGTTTTGTGGATGACACATACTGTCTCAGTATATTATTTTTAATATCCTTAAAATGGAGTCTTAATGATTCTCTAGGTATATTATCATGCATATTCTATGTGTACTATATTACTAACAAGAACAATAGTTTTACTTCTTCCTTTCCAATTTGAATAAATTGATATTCCTTTCTGACTGGTCTTGCTAGGACATCAAAAATTATATTGAGCAATATTGGTGAGAGAAGACATCCTTATCTTGTTCCTGATCTGAAGGAGAAAACACTCAGTTTTTGCCATTGAGTATAATGTTGGTTGTGAGTTTGTCTCATATGGCCCTTATTTTGTGGAGATACATTCTTTCTATGTCCATTTTGTTGAGGATGTTTTATCACATAATGATGTTGAATGTGATCAAAAAATTTTTTGCATTTATTGATATGATACGATTTTTCCTTTGTGTTGATGTGGTGAATGACAGTGATTGAACTGTGTATGTTTAACCATTCTTACATCCCTAGAATAAATGCCACTTGATCATGATATATAACTATCTAAACATATTGCTGGATTCAATTTGCCAAGATTTTGTTTAGGAATTTTACCTCCATTTGCATCAGGGATATTGATCTCCAGTTTTCTTTTTCCAATATGTTCTTGTCTGATTTCAGAATCAGGCTATTGTTGGTGTCAAAGAATATATTTGTAAGTGTTCTCTCCTTTTAAATTTCACAGAAGAGTTTGTGTAAGATAGGTATTACTTCTTTGAAAGTTTGGTAGAATTTGCTAATGAATCTATGTAGTTCTTGTCATTTGTTTTGAGGAAGACATTTGATTATTGTTTCAATTTTCTTATGATGTGTCACTTTAGTTCTTCTTGATACAGTACAGCAATGTACTTTGTTTATAAGAATTGGTCCATTTGTCTTCCATTATCCAATTTATTGCCATAATCAACATATATTTATGGTGATACTCTTTTATGAGACATTGCATTTCTGTAGTAAATGTTATACTTTTTTCTCTTTTGTTTTTGATTTATTTACTTGTGTTTTAGCTCTTCTTTTTTGTGAGTCTTGATAAAAAGTTGTCTTTTTTCTTAAGAATTAGGTCTTGGTTTCATAGATCTTTTGGGATTATCTTTTTTATCTCTTTTTTGTTAATTTCTGTTATAAGGCTTTTATTACTTCCTTTCATCTACTTTTGGCTTTGCCTTTTTTCTTTTTCTAATTCCTTTTGGTGTAAACATTGATTTCTGTCTTGTGATTCCTTTTGTGTGCTGAAGCAGACTGCTTGATCTAAACTTCCCACTTAGACTTCCTTTACCCCACAGGTTCTGAGAGTAATGCTTTCATTTATCCATAGGTATTTTTTGAGTTCACCATTGATTTCCTCATTGACCTAGTAGCATGATCTTTATTAGCCGCAAGATTGTTTTTCCATCTTTCCTCATTGGTTGATTTCTAGTTTCATATCATTGTGATGCTTGATATGATTTCAACCTTTGTAAACATACTGAGACTTGTTTTGTGTTTTCTCAGATAGTCTGTTCTTGAGAAAGTTCCTTGAGCACTTGAAAGGAATGTGTCTTCTGATATTTTGGGGATGAATGTTCTATAACTATTCATTAAGTCTATTTCTAGCAATTTGTCATTTCATTTATGATTCTCTGTGTAGATGATCTATTCAATACTGTGAGGTATTAAAGTCCCTTACTATTGTTGTGTTGCTTTCAATGTCTTCTTTTCAGTCTGTTAATATTTACTTCTTGTCTGTTAATATTTGCTATAATAGATGCATATAAACTGATTATTATGTCATCTGCTGTATTGAAATTTTACCATTTTTGTTTCTCACTATATTGTTTTGGTAGGGACACTATTTTATCTAAGTGTAGTGTCTCTCCCCTTTCAAAGTTATCCATTTATTCCATCACTTTGGGTTTCTTTTTATGCTTTAAATGAGGCTCTTGTCAGATGCTTATAATTGGGTTTTGTTTCTTAATAACTCCAGCCTCTCCAAGAAATTTGATAGGTGAGTTCAATCCACTTATATTAGATGTGATTATTAATTTATACAATCTTACTATTACCATGTTGTCTCTATTTTTCTGGTTATGTCTACTTATTTCCTTGTTCACTTTCCGTGGACATTCTTCTCTTTTACTTATATAGGAGGCTTCGTTTTAGCATTTATTGTATGGGAGATATAATGTTGGCAAACTCCTTCAGTTTTTGTTTGTCTGGATAGGCACCCCCCTCACCCCCAGGTCTAAACAAGAAACTTGCGGGATATAGTATGCTTGAATGAAAGTTTTTATATTTTGAATTTTTTTAATGAAGTACCATTGTTTTACATCCTTGTTAATAGTTTAACAGTGTAGGATTTTTTTCTACACTTTGGACACGGTAGCTCTACACCCAATAGTCCTGCATAATCTATTGGGTTTTTTTGTTTTTATTTTTTTAATTTATCTTTAATTGAGGTCATATTGAGATACCCACGGCTCACTCACTCATATTTCACAAGTATAGACCATTGTGCTCCCTTTCCTCTGTTCTTGGCCCTCACTCACCCAACCTACTTTTGGTGATTCAGTTCGCTAATCAACCATCAAGTGTTAGATTTTGAGCTAGTCTTCATTTGGCTATTAACATAGTGCATCATATTTTGCGTTTTAGTGACCCCTTCTGGTTTTCTCTTTCTCCTACTTATTTCAATTAGCATTATCCCTTCAAGCTTTATCCATATAAAGGGCAGAAAGTTAGTCTTTTTGATCACTGAGTAGTAGTCCACTGTGTTTATATATGACATCTTGACTCCCTCATCTGTTCTGGGGCACTTCAGTTGTTTCCACAGTTTGGTTATAGCAAATAGTGCTGCAGTAAACATTGGAATGCAAGTTTCACTTCAAATTAGTGTTTTTGAATTTTTGGTTAGATGTCTAAGAGTGAAATTACTGGGTCAAATGGCATCTTCCATGTTTAATGTTTTGAGACACCTCCATACTAATTTCCATAGGGCTGGATCAGTTTGCATTCCCACTAACAGTGCAAGAGGATTCCCTTTTCTTCATATACTCATCACTACTTGTTTCTGGTTTTGTTCCTATGGGCCATTTCACAGGTGTGATATGGTATCTCATTGTGGTCTTGATTTGCATTTATATCTACGTAAATGATTTTGAACATTTTTTCATGTGACTTCTGGATCTTTGAATGTCTTCAATGGAGAAGTGTCTGTTTATTTCTTTTGCCCATTTTTATTGTTTTTTTTTTTTGTAGAGTTTTTTGAACTTTGATATCAATCCTTTGTTGTATGTAAGGAGTGCAAATATTTTTTCCCATTCAGTAGGGTGTCTTTTCATTGTGTTATGGTTTCTTCATTGTATAGATGCTTTTTTAGTTTGATGTAGTTCCAGCTGTTTATTTTCTCGTTTGTTTCCCTTGCAGTTGGCAAAAAATAAAGGTATCACTAATGTCATGAAAAGTTTTGCCTATGCTTTCTTCTATGTACTTTATGGTTTCAGGTTTTTCATCCAGGTCTTTGATCTACTTTGAGTTGATTTTGGTATATAGTGTGAGGTTATTATATAGTTTTCATGCAGCTATCCAGTTTTTTAAACACCATTTATTGAAGAGGCTATCCTTATTTCAGTGTGTGTTTTTAGCTCCTTTGTCATATTGGAATGTCCTTATTCCAGTGTATGTTTTGGTTCCTTTGTCATAGATTAACTGCCCACATATATGTTGGTTTATTTTTAGGCTCTCGAGTCTATTCCACTGTTTTTTTTGTTTTTTGGTTTTTTTAAAGATTTATTTATTTATACATACAAGAGCTGGGGTACAGGCCAGAATCCAGGGCAGTGAGAGGATTCACCAGAGACAGAGCGGGGACAGAACAGGCAGACTGACTGAAACACACTGCTGAGGGGAGCAGCGGGCGAGGCAGGAGAGGTCTGCTGTGCCATATGGGTCCCCTCCCTGGCCTGCAGCAGGGATCGAACTCATGCTGCAGTAGGTGATCTTTTCTTCATAGTGTGTTGCTTAACCCACCGCGCCACCAGGGAGGCCCCTATTCCACTGTTTTGTGTGTCTGTGTTTTGTTCCACTGCCAGGCTATTTTAATTATTATGGCTTGATAATATAATTTGAGTTCCAGAAGTGTGATGCCTTCATTGTCTTTCTTCTTTATCAAGGCTGTTTTTGTTATTTGGGGTGTTTTTTGGCTCCATGTGAATTTCAGTGGTATTTACTTCAGTTATTTTAAATATGACAGTGACATTTTCATGTGGATTCCATTGAATCTGTATATTGCTATAAGTAGGATGGACACTTGACGATGTTGATTTTTCCCATCCATGAGCAGAGACTATTTTTCTATTTCTTTGTAGCTTCTATTTCTTTCGACAATGTCTTAGAGTTTTCTTTGTAAAAATATTTTACCTCCTCTGTTAGGCTTACTCTTAGGTATTTTTCCCCCATTTGGTGTAATTGTAAGTGGGAACAGTTTCTTAATTTTCCTCTTCTATATCATTGATTGTGTTTAGGAAGGCAACCTATATATGTGTGTTGATTTTATACCCTGCCATTTTGCTAAACTGATTGTTTCAATTAGTTTTTCCATGAACTCTTAAGGGTCACCCATGTATATTATCATGTTTTCTGCAAATAATGCAGAATTCCTTCTAAAATTTGATTCCCTTTGCATCTTTTTCGTGTGTAATCATTCTAGCTGGAACTTCCAGTACTATGCTGGATAATAATGTAAGAATGGATATCTTTGTCTTGCACCAGATCTTAGTGGAAAGATTCCAATTTTTCACCACTGAGAATGATATTAGCTATGGGTTTGTTGTATTTGACTTTTATTATGTTATGTTCCCTTTATCTCTGGTTTTGTGAGATTTTTCAATATAAATAGATCTTAGCTCTTATAAAATCCTTTATCAGCATCTATTGATCTGATCATATTGTTTTTATCTGTCTTGTCATTGAAGTGAATTATGTTGCTTGATTTTAGGAAACTGACCATCCCTGTGTTTCTGGTATGAATACCACTTGTTCACAGTGTATGACACTTTTAATGCATTTTTAGATTCAGTTTAATAGGATTTGATTCAGGATTGTTGTGTCTGTGATCATTAAGGAGATTGGTCTGTAATATTCTTTTTTGTGTGTTGATGTTTTTTGGTATTAGAATAATGTTGGACTCATAAATTTGAAAATATTTCTTCCTTTTCAATTTTTTGGAAGAATTTGAACAGAGAAACATTGGTTCATCTTTGAAGCTTTGGTAGAATTCACTTGTGAAACCATTTGCTCCTGGACTTAGTTTTTTGGGAGAGTTTGATTTTGGTTTCAATTTCCTTGCATGTGATTGGTTTGTTCAGGGTTTCTATTCCCTATTTAGTGTTGGGTGATTTTATAATAAGAAGAATTTTTCCACCTCTTCTAAGATATTGAATTTATTAGCATATAGATGTTCATAGTAGTCTCTATTCTCTGCATTTCTCAAGCATCTGTTGTGACTTCTCCTCTTTTATTTTTAATTCTATATTTTTGAGATTTCTCCCTTATTTTCTTGGTGAGACTTGCTAGAGGTTTGTCCCTTTTGTTTATTTTTTTTTTCAAAGAACCAGATTTTGATTGGTCTCTTGGACTGTTTTCTTAATTTACTTCTGCTTTGATTTGTTTGGCTTTGTTTTTCTAATTCTTCAAGTTGAGAGAAAAGGTTATTTATTTGAGTGTTTTCTTGTTCCTTGATGTGAGGCTCTATTGCTATATATTTTCCTCTTAGTACTGCTTTTGTCACATCCCATAAATATTGAATGATTGTACACTGATTTTCATTTGTCTCTAGTGATTTCATAATTTCTTCTTTGATTTCCCCATTAACCTAGCGGTCTCTCAATACTATGTTGTGCAATCCCCGTCTATTGAAAGACGTTCCTGCATTCTTTTGATGCCTTCTTTTGATCAATTCTAGTTTGATGCCTTCATTGTTTGAGAAGATGCTGGGTATAATTTCAATTTTTGTGAAATTGTTGATATTTATTTTGTGTTCCAGAATGGAGTCTATTCTAGAGACTATCCCATATATGCATGAGATATATGTGTATTCTTTTGGGACATACATTACCATGAATATGTCTATGAGGTTGAAGATGTCTATTTCTCTATATAAGGCTATTATATCCCTGTTTATTGTCTGTCTCATTTATCTATCCATTGGTGGTGGTGGTGGGGGGAAAGTTTGAAGTCTCCTACTACAAATCCTTTAGTACCCCAGTGTTTGTTTTCATAGTTGATAGTAGTTGCCTAATGTATTTTGGTGCTCCTCCATATGGTGTACTGATGATGAGTGTTATGTCTTCTTCATGGAGCATTCACTTTATTATTAAATAGTGTCCTCCCTGTCTTTTCTTATCTTTTGATCTGGAAATTTATTTTTATATGACATAACTATGATTGTCCCTGTCTGACTTAGAGTCCCATTTGGTTGTAGGATTGTTTTCCAATCCTTTTTTGTACCTCTATTTGTCTTTGGAGTTTAGGCATATCTCCCCAAGACAGTAGAATTGGGATTATGTTTTCTGATCCAAGTAAAAACTCTGTCTTCTACCTGGTGAGTTCAGTTCCTTTATGTTTGAAATGATTATTTATATACATTTGTCTGTTGATATCATTTTATTTATAATTTTTGTAGGTCAGTCTATGTTCTTATTTAGTTCTTTGTGTGTATTCCTCTTTTTTTGTCTTAGTGTATAAGTTCCTTTCAATATTTCCTGGAGGGATAGTTTAGTGTTTGCAAACCTTGAGTTTCTCTGTGTCTGAAAAGGTCTCTCTCTTCCCTCATATCTGAAAGAGAGTCTTGAGGAATAAGGTATTCTTGTCTGAAAGTTTTTCTCTCTAAGTAATTGGAATGTGCCATTACATTCTCTCCTCACTTGTGATGTTTTTTTTTTTTTTTTTCACAGAATTCTGATGCTGTTTTTTTCCCCCTTGTCAGTTTCTGAATTCTTTCTTTTGTCGTGGACTTTTAGAAATTTCACTACTATATGTCTGTGTTAAATCTATTTTTTATTTTGGCATGCCAGTATTCTTTTAGCTTCCTGGATTCACACATTTATTCCCTTCTCTAAGTTCAGGAATTATTCCTCTATTATTTCCTTAAATACATTTTTGTCTTTTCTCACTCTCCCTGCTGCATTCCCATTATTCATATGTTGCCTTTCCTCATGGAGTTGAATAGTTATCAGAGTATTTCTTTCTTTATATAGTCTTTGTTATATAAAATTTATTGCCACCTTCTAAGTCTGTATTTTATTTTCTTTTTATTATCTATTATATGTTTTTTATATATTTTTGACATTGATTGTGGTCCCCATGGATTTCCCACCACCATTTCACCAGTGCACCATCACCTCAGTCCCTTGTGCTCTTTCCATTCTTCATTTAAAAATTTATTTATCTTTCCTTCTCTATCCATGTTCTTTGTATGTTAGCATCATACATTACAGAAACTGTTGTTCCACTTGATCTATTCTACTTCTGTGACTGCTGGATTTTTTATCTCCTATATTTCTCTTTTGAAACTCCATTTTTACCTTAATTTGAGCTTCATTTTTCTGTATTCAATTCATTGATTTCATTTCTAAGGACATTCACTTATTTTTCTGAGTTCTCTTCAGTCTCTTGCTTTCTTTATCTTTGTAATTGTGAGATCTGTTTCTAATAGGGAGAACATAGCTTCCATGTCAAT
This sequence comes from Galemys pyrenaicus, assembly GCA_019455555.1. Taxonomy (NCBI): domain Eukaryota; kingdom Metazoa; phylum Chordata; class Mammalia; order Eulipotyphla; family Talpidae; genus Galemys; species Galemys pyrenaicus. The sequence continues at coordinate 1,955,897 of JAGFMF010011718.1, read as the reverse complement.
TGAACTGGGATTCTGAAGATTTATTGTTGCTTTTTGTTTCATTATTTGCTTGAGGACTCACATTGACCTTTATTAAATTTTTCCTTCTGTTCATTATTAGTTTTGGAACCCAGCTGCTGTATGTGGGGTTTCCTCTGCACCTGGTTTCTCTTCCCTCATGGGTCAGTAGTCTTACCTATCTGGGAAACCTGCTTGTGGAGGACTCATGGAAGTCATGAGTCCTCTAGCCTCTTTGGCTCACTCCCTGACACTGGTCAGGGATTTCATGGAAATCACAAGGCCTCTGTGGGCACTACAGGTGGGCACTGGCTGGGCCTTGTGGGAGGTTGTAAGACCTCTGCTTCTCTGAGTGGAAGCTTGTGGGGCCTTTTAAGGCTGATATGGCATTCTCTCTGATATGGGTCCTGGGTCTCTCTGATCTGGGTCAGCACTGGTGGGCTCTTACAGCAACTTATAAGACCCCTGCAGATATAGGCAGGGACTGGCAGGGTTTCATAGAAGGTCTGGGACTGGACTGGCAGGGTCTTATGGAAGGTCATGAGGTGTCTGACTGCTCTGGCATCCTCTCAGATGTAGGTCTGGGTCTCACTTCTCTAGGTAGGTACTGGCAGGATCTCATGGTCAGGATCAGAATGTCATAAGACCTCTGCTGGTCTGAGTGGGGGTTGTGGGGTCTTGTGATGCCTCTGCTGCCCTGACACTCTCCCTGATATGGGTCTTCTGTCTCACTGGTCTGGGCCAGCACTAGTGGGCTCTCACATGTTGTGAGGCATCTACAGGTATGGGCAGGAACTGTCAGGTTTCATAGAAGGTTGAGAGCTATGTGGACTCTCTGGCACCCTCCCTGATGCAGGTCCTGGGTCTCACTGGTCTGGGCAGAGTCTCCAGCTTTACCTTTGAATATTTTGAATATGTCATTTCATGCTTTCCTAGCCTACAGAAGGTGGGCTGAAGAAGTATGATGAAGGCTTGCTGGTAATTTTCAAGTTACCATCTTTTTTTTTTCTCTAGCCACCTTCAATATTCTTTCTTTGTGTAAAACTTTTGATCATTTTATTACTATATGTCTTGATGTAGGTCTCTCTGTGCATCGATAACTAGGTATTCTTTTAGCTCCATAAGTTTGTTTATTTTGTTCCTTTCTTAGATTTGGGGAGCTTTGCCCTATTATTTCTTGGAGTATGTTCTCTGTTCTCTTCCAATTCTTTTCCCCTCTAGGATACCTAATTTTCTAAAGTTGCCTTTCCAAACAGAGTTAGGTAGTTCTTGAAACCTTGAAATATTTCTTCTCCTTTTTTGAAATGTTAATTCTTGCTCATGTCTTGGTCCTTTGTCTATTGCTATTTTCAAGATCATCAATTTGGTCTGTTCTGTTCTAGCTTTTTCTGGAGCATTTGATCATGTTTATTGATCTTTTTATATCCTATATCTCTAATATTTTCTTTTTTAAAGCTTTAGTTTCTACATTCTGTTTGTTAATTTTATTTTTCAGTGCATTCATTTGTCTTTCTGAGTTTTGTTGTGTCTCTTTGATTAGTTTTTCTAACTTATCTTGTAAAACTATCACTTACATATCTACATTTTCTTCTGTTTCTATGAGTTTCCTTATAGTAGCAATTTCGAACTCTGTCTTCTTGAGAGGTATAACCTTCCATATCTTGTCACTGGATTCTGGAGAGTTGTTTTTTCCTTGTGATGTCCTATTCCATTGTGGTCTCAAGTTGCTGTGCATTAAATTTTTGTCTGCTCATTTTGCTACTTTAAATTTTCCTATTTTTAAAAAAAAGTATGTATCTGTAGCAGTAATTAGAGAGCTAAACTACTTTTACTTTTCCTGCAGGTGGTAATATAGTTTTATTTGATTTGACTTTTGGGGTCTTGGCTGACTTCTGTGGATAATGAAACTGTTTGCAGTTGTTCAATCAATTGTGTGCAGGGGGTGCTGGGTACGGTCCAGCAGCTGGTGTGAGTTTTCTGAACTGGGACAGGTTCATGTTTGTGGTACCGCCAATATCACTTTTCTCTGCGGTCTCATATCTGAAACTCAGCAGTCTGTTCACTTGTCAGTGTGTGTCACAACATCAATACCAGTCTAGAGGACTGGAGCTGGTGGGAGTGCAGTTTTCAATGACTTCTCTGTTGTTTTCCTTACTATCAGGCCTGTGAGGAGTACACCAGGTACTCTGTACGGTTTCACCTGGTTCAAGGGTGTGTGCCGACACACAGTTTCCATTCTTCCATCCCCAGAGCCCCTGGAAGCATTACTAGCCTTGAAGTCTGTATCCCATTCCAGAACACAGCTTCCCGGTGCTTTTAATAACCAAAGTCTTTGTGTCTCCTCTGACAAAGTACATTCTGGTTCCTGAGGTCCAAGGGCTACTTCAGTCTTACCCTGAGCTGTTGGGCTTTGTTGGTGTGTGACCCACTTGTCAGTTGTTAGGTATTCCTCTTGGGATATCTAATAAGGGATCTTTTTTTGCCATCTCGGTGATGTCAACCCTGCACAACTTTCTTTTGAACAGCTATTCATATCTTTTGCCCATTGTTTATCTGTTTTAATTATAGAAATTTAATTCCTGTAGTTTAGTATTTTAAATAAAATTTCATCACATATACATTTATTATATTTTTTAAATATATATAATTATTATTGAAGAGAATTCTTTATAGTAAGGGCCCCAATTCATGTGCTACATATTATTTTAATTTTAATTTATTCTACATAGTATATATTTGTTTTATTTTAATACCTATCCTACATATTATTTTAATTTTCCACATTTGTTCTTTACCCTTTTATTTTATGTGTAGTGTTTCTAACCAAAAGAGAGTTTACATTTTTATGCAAACTAAACAAAGAATCTTTATTTAATGTTGGAGCTTCTTCTCCATCAGGAAATCAAATAGATATTCATCTACATTTTTCATTAAATATATTTTTTGGCATTTTAGTCTTTAATCCAAAATATTTGGAATATATTTTGGCATATAGAACAAGGAAGGAGTATAACTTTATAAAAAAAAAACAGAAAGATTTAATCAGCACCATTTATTGATTTCCCATGTTAGAATGCCATTTTTATCACTTATTGAATGTGTACAAAGTCATTATACTTCATTCCATTCATCTGTTACTGAGATTTCTTTTACATTTATATCTGTTTTTAATTGTAATGTTCTTCCTTTACTTTATTTTTTTATTTTTATGTTTCACATTAGATCCTCAGAATTTATTTATCTTATAACTAGAAGTCTGTACTTTCACATATTTTGCCCACTTCCTGCCCCCTGCCTCTGGCAATCACCAGCTTGTTTTCTGTACCTGTGAGTTTAGGTGTTTTTCAATTCCTTCTGTAACTGAGATCATATAATATTTCTCATTCTAATTTATTTAGCATAATGCTTGGAAAGTCAACACATGTTGTCACAAAAGGCAGAATTTCATTCTTTTTTATGGATGAATAATATTAAATATATATTGGATATATGTAATATTTCTTAATCTATTCATCAGTAGTTTGAAATTTAGGTTGTTTCCATGTCTTGGTTATTGAAATTAATGTTGTAATGAATTAGGGATATAGTTTTTTTCTTTCACATATATCCCTATACGTATAGATGTATAATATAAACATTAAACACACTTGTATATGTGCACATATGTATATGTGTACATATAGTTATGTTAGTGTGTACATATGGATGTGTGTATATGTATACACGTGTGTGTGTGTGTGTGTATTGACCAGACTGGTGTCAATGAACTTACTCCTATGTTTTCTTTCATGAGTTTTATGGTTACAGGTTCTACTTTCAAATTCTTGTCTATCTTTGTGCTGTTTTTGTGTATGGTGTAAAGTGGGAGTTCAGTTCCATTTTTTGTACATGACTGTCCAGTTTTCCCAATACCATTTATTAAAGAGATTTTCTTTTCCCTAATGTATAGTCTTGACTCCCTTGTTAAAAATTAATTGATCACATTGGCATGGGTTATTTCTGAAATCTATTCTGTTTGTTGATCTATTATATATGCTTATTTTCACAGCAATATTGTTCTATATTAATTATTATAGCCTGTAATGCCTTCTATGTATGTATGTGTATATATGTATATATATGTACACAATGTACATACGTCAAGAACTATGATACTTCCTGCTTTGTTCATTCTTAAGATTACTTTGGCTAATCATGATCTTTTGATATTCTATGCAAATTTCAGGATTTTTCTTCAATGTGTTTGAATTTTGATAAGGTTTGTATTGAATCTGTAGTGTTTTTGGTAGCATTGCTATTTTAACACTACTAATATTTCCGACCCATGAACATGAGATATTTTTCTTTTCATGTTGTCTTGTAGTTTTCAACATATAAATCTTTTATCTCTTTGATTAAATGTTATTCATTTTGATGCAAATGTAAATGGTATTGTTTTCCTGGCTTATCTTTCTGACAGTTTGTTATTAGTATAAAGAAACAACTGGTTTTTGTATACTATAATTGGTTTGAATTCATTCATTATTTTTCATAATTTTGATGGCATCTTTAGGGTTTTCTTTTTTTTCCCTAAGATTTATATTTATTTATTTGTGCATATAAGAACTGGGGTGTAGGCCAGAGGTGTGTGAGGGTGAGAGGTTTCACCAGAGACAGAGTGGGGAACAGAACAGGCAGATCTACTGAAATACACTGCTGAGGGGAGCATCAGGGGGTGACAGGAGAGGTCTGCTGTGCCATGTAGGTCACCTCTCTGGCCAGGGATCCAATCACGCTGCAGTGGCTACAGATAGCTTCATAGTGCTGAGACTTAAACCCTTGTGCCATCAGGAAGGCCCAAAATTTTTATTTGTTTCTAAAAATTTGTTGAATATGCGAGCTGTTAATTTAACAATTATTTAACTCTAGAACATGCCTTTTGATTATTTTTTGCTTTTTCTTTTTATTACTGAATTTATGAATTAACTCTGTTACTGTTTTAGTTTTTTCTATTAGCTCATTTTTTTAAAAACAAGATAGAATCATGAGGACTACTATTTTCCCCAAAGTAATAAATGATTACTCAATTTTTTTCCTTTCCACTTTCCTGAAGACCTTTTAAGTCTTAATCTTAGATCTACAATTGGGACGCTGGGTTCGTGTGGTCCATGAAGGACATGGGTTGGAGATTTCAATGTGACTCTAAGTCCAGTGACTATTCTTCCACGTTAGGTGCACATCTTTTCTAGTGGATAAATGACATTTAGCTTTTAGCTTGTTCTCTGGCTTTTCAAGTTGAAAACAGGGTTAACATGTATTCTATTTTTCATCACTCCCCACATTTATTGCTCTTGTTCTTTCATTCCTTTTCTCACTAATTACAAGTCCTCTATGCTCTGGAAAGGAGCCTATGCTATCATTAACAAAACTTAGTGAGAGAATGATCCAATATATTCAAGACTTGGCAGATACTTCACTTGCCTCACTCCCTGTAGGCACTTTGAAGTAATCTTTGAGTTCTCTCACCTGTAGTTGCCATGGTTTGGGATATAGCCATCGTTTGACTTGCTACTCTCCCTTTGCTGCTCCTTGACATGGTAAATAATCATCTTTTGATTGGCTTACTCAGAATCTTCTTCTCCAGGGTCTACTATATAAACACTCTTTTTTTTTTTTTTGGTCTTTCTTCCTCCTGGGAATTTCTCTTGGACAGATCTGAAGCATCTCCAGAGCTTTATTTTTCCTTTTTCCATAGATCAACTTACACTTTTCCAATTTGAATTAAACATTAGTTACTCAAATACAGGGACTACTTTTGATTTCTCATTTCAACTAATGAAGTTTATTGTCCCCTCTTGGCAGAGGTAAGACTCATATATGGCAGGTACTTCCTCTGACGGCATATCATAAATATTTCCTTTGCCATTCTTTCAAATTTTTATTTTCTCATTGATCAGGGGCTTTAGGAATCATAGAAAATATTCTCAGATACTGATTTTAAAGATTTTTTCCATATTTGTTTGTAGTAACTTCTCCCCAGTATCTGACAGCTATGTGGTATATTGACTTCTTAGTTAGAATTTCAGTTTTAAAACACCATTGACTAGAAAAATCTATTTAATATTGTTGCTTGAGGGAAAAAATGGACCTCTATGATTTTGAGGCCTCATATATTTTGGGGTCCATTCTTTTACAGGGCGTTGCTTTCCAGAATGGAAATATTAGGTCAGAATTTGGGGAACCCACATATTTAAAAGGTATATGGAGGAAGAGAAACCTGTGAAAAGTTATGAGAAGGAGCCACATGTTTAGGAGAAAAGCTAGCAGGGACATTGTGAGGGAAGCCAAACAAAGTGAGAGTTTCAAAGTGTCAGATGATGCAGGATGGTCAAGTCTGACTTAAACAGAAGGTTCCAATAGATCTGACAATGCTTGAATTAATGCAGTTCTAGCCAGAGTGGTTTGACTTCATGGTTAGGTGCTGACTCCAGTGGGAGGAAAATACTGAGAGGACTAAGTCAATTCAGTTATTGTAGAACATTCTTTCAAAAGTTGTGAAGCAGAAATGGAATGTGACCAGACATGGGAGCTGGGCTCACTGAGTATTAAGAAAAAGTAATTTTTAATTTTAAGCCATAAGAGATTAAGAATGTTTCTTTACTGAGAGAAATGAGTAAGTACAGAAAAACAAATATAGGAAAGAAGATGCTTCCCAAGGCATTAAGAAAGGATGAATTGTTTACAAAATAGACCCACATTCAGACCAAATTTTTTACCCACTCCATTGCTGATATTTTGGCTAGTCCACCACCAAAATTAGCATAAATTTGTCACCACCTAATTTATTACAATACTCTCCTAGATTATCTCCCTACTTCCATCTATGCCCCTATAGACCATTCAAAATACAAAACTCAAAATGACCCCAAATACTTTAATGAGATGAGGTGCCTCTTCAGTTTATACCCTCCTCAAAGTCTTAACTGTGGCCAGAATTGAGCTACATGATCCAGCTATGTACTTGACCACATCTTGTGTTATTGATATTCTACCCACATAGGCCCTTTTCTTATCCTTCCAATATGCTGAGTACACATCTGCCCTAGAGTCTCAGCATCTAACCAATACTTCTGCCAGGAATTTCCTGACAGCAGCTGGGCTCACTTCCTGCCTTTCTTGTCTATCAATAGGACTTTTTGACCCATCCATAAAATAGCACCACCCCCACGCTGGTGTTTCTTGAAACCCATGCTGTTTACTTTTTTTCTATTATACTTATCACCACCTGAAATAGTTATTTATTGTTTACCTGGTAATACTAGAAAAAAGGTGGAGACATTGTTTTGTTAACAGCTAAATCTCAGCACCTAAAGCTGTGCATGGCATGAAATAACTGCTTAACTAGTATCTTTTGGCTGATGAATTAATCCTAATCACAGGTTTTTCTATAAACTGGAAGAAAAAATAAGGTTTGGACATTGGGGAAATTGATTATAACAGGGAAGAAGAGTAAGATAATTATTCTCTATATTATTTATTTTCATAGCAGAAAGAAAACAAGTTCATGTGCTAGTAGTGCTGAGTATAGAAACATGTGAAGAAAGAAAGCAACTGACAGTTTGTGGACTATACAGTCATGCAGGAATCAGAGGTATTGATGGCATAAAATGGTATATTTGGAGTGAGTAGAGAGAGCTAATAGGAAGTGGCTCTTAAAGAGTGGAATACTGAAATTAAAGCTATATGAAGACAAACAGTTGTAAATAGTAGGGAAAAAATGCAAGAAATATCCCTGGGCATGAATTTTTTTTTTTTTACTGTGGAGTGTATATATAAAGGTTTCTGGCATTAAGGAAATCACAAGTTTGAAAGACAGGGTTAGGGTCCTCCCCTGTGGCACAGTGGGTTAAGCAGCTCAAAGCAAACCTCAGCCACTGCAGCACGAGTTCGATCCCTGCTGCCGGCCAGGGAGGGGACCTACATGGCACAGCAGACCTCTCCAGCCACACCCACTGCTCCCCTCAGCAGTGTGTTTCCATTGATCTGCCTGTTCTGTTCCCCACTCTGTCTCTGGTGAGTCCTCTCACCCTCTCCCACACCTCTGACCTGTACCCCAATGCTTGTATGCATAAATTAATAATCTTAAAAAAAAAGAAAGCTAGAGATGGTTAGATAAATAAAAACACTGATGATAAAAGGCACAAAACTTTGGCCAAAAAGTTGCGTATGAGGGTGAACATGTGACACAATGTCATTGTTAGTTATTAATTATCAAACACTCAGCTTTGTTAGGTATGGTACAAAGTACTTCTAATGTGCAGTCTCCTTTGAACAAGCTTTCGAAGTACGTTCTTTTTTTTAAAGATTTATTTCTGTGTTGAAGAACTGAGGTTCAAGCCAGAAGTGCAGAGTGTGAGAGGATTCACCAGAGACAGAGTGGGGAGCATAACAGGCAGATCAAGTGAAATAACACTGATGAGGGGAACAGCAGGGAGAAAGGAGAGGTCTGCTGTGCCATGTGGGTCAGTTCCCTGACTGGGGATTGAACTCCTACTAAAGTGACTGCGGATCCCTTCATAGTGCTGAGACTTAACCCCTTGCACGACCAGAGAGGCCCCAGGTTCTTATTTTTTTTTAATTAGATTTCTTATTCCCTCTTATATATGAGGCCAAAATAAATTATCCTAAGATATACTCGAAAGGTATGACAGTAGTAGGATTTTCATCTTTACACGTTGGCACTAAAGTTCATGCTCTTTGCTCTAAGCACTTTCCTGCTTATTTATAGCAGTGATAGGAAGCAATAGCTATCCTTAGTGTCTCCCGTTCCCACACCCATCTTTTCCAAAATATGGGAGTTATAGTAAAATATCTGTGCTTGTTTGGAAGAAGAATGTCCACAGAGAGCTCAATGTCAGAAAAAATTAGATAACGGAGCAAGAATTTAGGGTACAAACTAAGAGTGAATGGTACCTTATTCCTGTGGTGACGGGAGAGAGATATTAAGAAGAGGACAATGGGAGAAGAGAGGTGTAGGCACAGAGCTCACTGGATAGGATAGCTGAAAGGAAAGCATAGATTCTTGAAGGCCTTGATTAGGGATGCCCCACAAGGCTGACAAGCAAACATCAATTGACGTCATGCTTTCATACTCATAATACAATATACATTGCATCAATATATTCACTTCTCATGTCATAAGAAATCTTTGAAGTGTGATGATTACATGTTAGAAGAAACCATTTTAAATTTCGGAGTGCCTGCTGACACAGTAGCCTTCACCTGGGTCTTGCTAACCCTACTCTCATGAGCATATTACACAGAACAAAACTTCCAGAAACATTGATGTAAATGTATGTACTTTAATCTATATATACAGTGCTAAAACTGATGATTGTTTCTCTGTGATTGTTTAACATGTCTACTATGAGTCTTCAATTTGTCATATGCTGAAAATGAAATATACCTATTTGGAGTCTCAAATTTTCCCTACATCTAAATTCTGAAATGTTGGGGCTTTGAAGTGGTAAGGGGTGAGATGCTTGTTTGATTTCTAGAGTCTTGATAGGTGAGAGGATAGCCCAGGAAATCTGTCAATGTAGGTCATAACTAAATTATATCTTATTCTTACTTGCTAAGTCTCTTAATTGTTTTGCAAGTTCTGGTAAGTGTAATAAGGCAAGACATAAAAATAATGAGGGTAACGTGAACAAAAATTCACTTATTTCTTGGCTGATGTATTGTATGTTCTTCATACCCAAATTCGTGTACAAGACACATTACATTTACTTCTTAAATCAGAACAAATCAATGGGAAATTACAACTTTGTTGTGGGTTTTTGTACTCCTCCTTTCACAGTATTTCCTGAGTTTTAACCAAAAGAATACCCTGCTATATTTTAGGTCCCACTGACTAGTGCTGTGACACGCATGTCTTAGTGACAAGGACACACAGAGACTTGGATTTTGCTGCTCTCTTAGGGCACTGTCAGTCTCCTGCAAGTCTCTGCTTTTCCTCTGAAGTGGATGTTAGAGCACATCCTTCTCTTCCTACAGTGACATCCTTTCTCTGCTTCTTATTCTGGATACCCACAACTGCCTTTTCCAAATATATATGCACAAGTACCCAGGGCAGTGGCATACAAAAAAACTTATTTCTACTTTTCCCATGAGTAAAACAAAATGCTAAGTAAAATAAACCCAAACCAATAGTAAATCAAATTCATCATTGTATAACCATGAACACTGCATCTATATCAACTCAATAAAAATATGAGAATTCAATTGGATAACCAGAACACAAATGTTCAGAGAATCATTCATAATAGGAAAAATGATGTAAAATACCTAGAAGTAATTTTAGATATAGATGCTTCTCCACCCTCCACTCCTCATTTTATAGATTAAAGGAAACACACAGAAATAAAGCAACTGGTTCAATTTATGCAACTTTATAGTGGCAGATGCAGGTTACAAACTTGTAATTATACAGTCCAATATCCATTCACTCAATCGCTATAATATACTTGTTTAAAAAATAAAAGCAAATAATTCAAATAGATATATATGAAGATAGATAATCCCTTGCATTAGATAAGTACTATGTACGATATTATGTGCCAAGGAGTTTTGCTAAATACAGACATTATCTCTTAATCCTACAGTATCTACCTATATAGGTTATAGTCACCCATTCTACACATGAGAACTCAATGAATTCATTCATTTCTCATTCATTATTCAGTTGTGCTCTTACTCCCAGAATGCCATCAAAATTCTTCTGAAAACTACCTACCAATAATCCTCTACAGAGAACATTCTAGTACCTTTCATTCCACCTTTGGCTATTCCCTATATCTCTGTTGTCCAAATGGCTCTTTGAGACACTGGTCCCAGGTCTCTCATTCTAGAGTGTCCCTTTCCATCCTCTCCTTTGTGTTCCCTCCTTTTGTCCTCCTGCTCTTCTTTCTCTACACAGAGAATCTCTTGCAGTGATTAAGTACATGTTGGTTTAATGACTACGAATCTCGCTTGCTCGCTCTCTCTCCTCTCACCTTTCATCTGACCTTTAGACTCATATATCCAATGATCTATTAATCTTATTCATTCCAGATGTGAAAATTGAACACATCTCTGTCCCCTAGCCCCAGCCATCTAATTTTGCACTACTAATCTCTTTGATTGGTATTCTACCCATGAGCTACCCTTTGAATCTTTTCTCTTCTCTGCAACTAATACAATCAATAGCCATACCACAATCATTTACCTTATAACTATCTAAACAGGTTTCTCTGTTCTATTAAAAAAAAAAAAAAACAAAGATGGTGTAATAAAAGAGCTCAGGTGCCAGTACAATGAAAACCCTCAACAAGTGTTAGTGAATTTTTTTTACTAATATACAAACAATAACAATACTACCACCACAATAGAAACAAATTGTCATGACAACCCACAACTGTTAATCAGCTGTTGGATCTTTCAGATTAATGCCACTATTGTTTGCTTCTTTCTTTATTTCTTTTCACCCAAAACTTTTTTTCTGTGTTCTAAGACATTTCTTTTACTTATCCTTCCAGCCTTTACTTCATTTTTGTTCTAACTTACATTTGTAATTTGTAAACACTTTTCTATTGTCTCTGTGTCCTTTATGTTTGGGCTTAATTTCTTCTAAACTAGTTCAAAGGGTACTTTTTTAAAAAATGCTCAGCAAAATAAGTCAGAAGGTAAAAGAAAAATACTGGATGGTTTCACTCCTAGGAGGAATATAAGGGAACCAAATAAGGGACCAAGGAAAAGAATAATAACCATGAAAAAAACAAAAACACAACACAACCAAAAACAAAAAGACAAGGAAAAATCAAAAACACTTTGTGTATGGGAGGGGAAGGGAATTGGGATGAAGACAGAAAGAGCACAAGAGACTGAGGTGATGGCACACTGGTGAAATGTGGTGGGAAATGGGGATCACAATTGATGTCAAATATATATAAATAAAGGGGAAAAATTTCATTTTTGGTTTTTGTGTCTTGTTATTATTATTATCATTATTATTATTGTTGTTCTTATTCCTTTTCTTGATCCTTATTTGGTTCAAAGGGAAAAAATTTTTTGAAAAGATACATTTGATTCTTTGTCCTGAATATTGTTTTCTCCATTAAGTTTATCTGTTCATCTTTCAGATCTTTGGTTTTCCTTATGTTTGGTGATCCCAGATCATCCTTTAATATTTAAGAGAAAGTGTGGTCACTAACACAGCTGACATTTTGATTTCCAGGCTGGAATCATAAACCTTTACTACAGTCTAGCTAGGTTTTACCAAAATCTTCTGTAATTCCTGATGGTAGAAGACATCAGGCAGAAGACATGACATGAGTATATGATTTTTTTTTTTGGTACATTTCTCAGTATCTTAACAACTAGTACTTGGAATAGGCCTAGCACATACTAAAGACCTAAGATATAAAAACCTATTGTTGTTGAAGGCTTTTTCCTGTTGTAGTTGACAGGCTGTTAGTGGAATCTAAAGAAAGCTTTCAGTGAAACATCAGCACTAACCTTATCCTGGGAAAGAGAAGAAGAATTTATTTTAAGCATGGGTAAACCTTCAAGCCAATTTTCTCTTTTTTCTCCCTCTTGTTTTTACTATAGAAATTTCCCAAAATTAAATCAAAATAGAAAGAGGTAATTCTCACCTGATAACTAGTGCCTTCTGTATCCAAAATCAAAAGATAAGAATTCTGATTCCACTTGTATCAATGAAATTCTGAGACACATCACTCAATCTAACCAAATCCTAGTCTCTAAATATAGAGGCCATAAATTTCATCAACTGCATTTTTCTCAGGGTTCTGTGGGAATTTAAGTAACTATCTCATAATGTTATTTCAATCACCTTAGAAACAAAGTGTTTCACAAATACTCATCACCAGCCCTCATTTTAATTATACTATTATTGTACCATAACTCATAATTGTACCATAGCATATGTTTACAAATAATACTCCAAAAATGTATGTGACCATTCTTCAAAAATGTGAGTGATCACATTTTATTAACTTGCACATATGAAAGACTGTTTCTGATTTGTCATGAGTCAATGGAAGAATGTGCACGAATCAAATTCTTGATCTTCACACTCACTTGATGTTTTCTATTGATTGCCTTCTTCTTGCTTTTGGAAAAGTCATTGAATGATACTGTGGATATATTTTTTCAACTGCATAGATCCTATATATTCCTTTTCACCTTCTATTCCAAAATGTGATTGTTTGGCTCCTTCCTCTCCCTTCCATGACATGGTACAATAACCTGGAAGGAAGATGATTGGTAATATTACACTCTTGATGTGTTCTTCTTGAGAGAATGAGTGTTGTGATATTCTGCACAAGAATGTACATGAAACCTGCAATTTCCAAGACACTTTTATAGAGGTTCTTTCTGTTCCAAACTTGGAGGAGATCTTTACCAAGAAGATCTCTAGGATTCAATGTGCCTGTGTCTGTCCCCTTGTTTTCTGGGAGTGACAGTCCCACAGTTGAAGGGAATAGAATAAGAAAGGGGGAAAAAAAAGCCAATATTTTAAGTCCTTTGAAAAGTCTTACCGTTACAGTGATAAATTAACTGGAAGTCAAAAGCTGAGGATGGATAATTGTATCCCTTTCTTATTTCTGATTAAAGGTGTTCTTTTAGTTCTTTTGTAAATGCACAGGTTGTTCAATAAGCCCTTGTGAAATCAGAGTTATTGAAATTATCCCCAAATTCTTGGGTTAGTTGTCTCTTGCTACTGAGGGTAACCAGAAACGGAATCATGAGCACGGTTTCTCTGTGAAACAATGAATCAATTTAACTGTGCCCCTATTTTCTATCAATGAAATGGTTCTAAGGAAAAGCAGATTTTTATGCAAGGTATTTATGGGTTATTTTGACTAAACAATTTTCCCTCTGCTAATATGCACTAAGATTCATGACAAGAACAAAGCCCTCTCCAGATTTCTAGCCTTTCTGTCATATATACAACTTTCCAGTCTGTCCCCAGCTTGTTGCAGCTAAAATGAAGCACTACACATTAGAACTTAGTTGCTACTCTCAGTCACAGTTTTCTCTGTCAAGTACCCAAAATATTGATTTGATCAGTAATGTTTTAAAATATGGTAACAAGTTAAGCAACACAAAGAATTCTAGTTAATTATTAGTTACCATTAATAATCAAAGCGTCCATGTTCATAACCATCATGAGACACAGCTTTTGAGCAGAGTCATCTCAGAGTTTGTAAATTTGCCACAGAGCCACAGATTCAGCCAACCAGCAGGGGCTTCATGAGTTTTGCCAGAACCTAAAACTGCCAAAATGCATCTCTTTCCTACACTTTCCACAGGAACTGGGGGTGGATTAGCATTTGGAAAGCTACCTAGTACCCTGTCCACACTCAATAAACAATGCTTAATAATGACAATGGGAATATGTGTTCCACTTCACTTTTCTCTGAATGCCTCTATTTAAGAAGTCACAAATGTTTCCCCAAGTAATTTATTCCATTGCTCTACTGGCTGCACAGTCAAAAAAGTTTTCCTACCACCTCCCTTGAATGTTTCCATTTTCTTCTGAGTCTCTGCCAGGTGCTTGTCTTATGCTGGTGCATTACCCTGAACTGTGTTGGTGGCTCAGAAGTCAGGCTGGGACTTACTTGACCTACTTCACATATCTGGTTTCCAGGTAGCCAAGTCCATGAGCATGTTCCTGCCTTCTAGGTATCAGCTGAATTGGACCTCATCATTACCCAAAAATTCACTTACTTTTTTTCTACATTTTTAAAGCCAGACTGAGGCAGTGGACAGGGAATCCAGAGAGCTGGATCCAAAACTTTGTAACTGGATGGATGACTGTGTGGTGGCACCATTCCTGCAACTAAGGAAGTGGTCTGCAGAACTGGCTGCCTTTCTGACTCTGACCATCTTTCCAGGGAAGACTCCCAGAGGTTCCCACTAAGTAAGAGTCCTATCCCCGAGTCCACGTAGAGGTCCTGGTGTGTAAGTAAATCCAGTGTACAGGCAACTCATACTTTAGGGAGGCACTAAAATGTCACTGGATTATTTTTTTTTATTTTTTAAGATTTATTTATGTATGCATACAAGAGCTGGGGTATAAGCCAGAGTCGTGGGAGGTGAGAGGATTCACTAGACAGAGTGGGGAACAGAACAGGCAGACTGACTGAAACACACTGCTGAGGGGAGCAGCGGGCAAGGCAGGAGAGGTCTGCTATGCCATGTGGGTCCCCTCCCTGGCCGGCAGCAGGGATCGAACTCGTGCTGCAGTGGCTGAGGTTTGCTTCATAGTGCATTGCTTAACCCACTGTGCCACCAGGAAGGCCCCCCCAAATGTCACTGAATTAGAATCTGTTTTATCCAGAAGTTCCTGAACAGTATCTGTTCCTCTGAAAGCTGGGAGTCGGATGAGTCTTATGCCTTGTCTGAGTCAAAAGCCATTTACCTTTGACATGACTCAAAAAGTCCTCTTTTTCAAAAATAACTCCCTTCATGTCACATACCATAGCTCAAGAGAAATCCATGCTTTGTGTTTTAGGAATTGCCTCAGTAACCTCCCAACACGACAGCATCATTGACATCACAGCTCATTAAATTCCTGTGATGCTCACCAACTCATTTGGTGGGTGCTGGAAATAGAACTCTGAATAAAACAGGCAGCCTCTTCTCTCAGGTAGGTTGAAGGCAGACACTAAACAGCTGATTATTTAATTTCAACTGTGCTGAATGCCAGGAGAAAGTGGGTGCTGAGTGCTCATGGAGTCAGTGTTTTTCTAAATGTTCCTTTAAAAAGAACTCATTTTCCTAATGGGTGACCCTTGCCTGAAAACTAAAGGATAAGCAGGATTTCTCTATAACAACATCTTGCTATCACAGCAATAAATGAAAAACGGTAGTTTGAATGGATTCATGTTTTCAATTTTTCCAAACACATACAACAAAGAGGATCTAGTTGGGGATTTATACCAGCCCCTTCTGCTCCCATCATCATACCATGAAGTAATTGGGGTATTAAAATTGTCCTCACTCAAGGAATGAGTAAACTAGGTGTTGGCGAGACTTGTGTGCAGTATCAAGTTCCTATGTCTATTAAGTAAAAGTAAGGAAGTAGTATATCTTCTTATTCCAATTCTAGGAGTCTTCCAAGAACAATGTTCAGAGTTGTTTGGGGAGCAGAGAGACTATGGGAGAACACATAACTTTAATTGTTCAGTTCTGACAATGGGCCTCATTTCTGTGAATAGGTGCATTTCCCTTACAAGTTGTAGAATGGATGGACCTGGTATTCAAGCTCACACTCGCTCTACCATTGACTAGGTTTAAACACAGGCACATAGTTTAACCTCACTGAAACCCGGCTGCTTCCCATGCAATATGTATCTCATTCTAAGCCAGGGGAAAGATTGAGTGAGCTACCATAAGAACCGAGTAAGTACCTGACACTCTATGTTGTCAATAAATTAGTTTTTCATACTAAACCACCTGAGGAAAAATCATGCAACTGTGTAGATTATTTTCTCCTCAGATTTATGGTGTACTAAGCTAGGACATAAGGGTCAATATACCATGAATTAAAGAGGCTCTCTGGAGTAAAAAGAAAATTCCTGGCAGAAGGAAGCTTCTAGGTCTTTTTGAAAGATAATTATCCTACACAAGGAGAGTAAAACCTGATCATACCTTATATTTCCAAGTTATATCTATAGTGTTAGAAACAAATGTTACCTTAATAAAAATTATTTTATTATAAATTATATATTATTAAATAAAATTATCTTAAAAGAAAAACCTGATTATCTGGAGTTTATGATTTAAATATGATGAGTTTAGAAGTGACCCTGCACTTTCCTTCTCCTTTCAATTGTTAACACTTAGCAGTCATTATGGACTACTTTACCCTCATAATCTATATCATGGGATATAGTTGTTTTTGTTTTTTTTTCAGTTATTGGTTACAAGGGTCAAGATTCAACTAAATTCAAAAGGTTCAGGAACTCCTTGAACTTGAAGAATTTAATATGTGTTCCTCAGTGCTCTGAGCAAGCTTGAAACATGTCCTAAGATGAATAATTTTGAAAATATTGAGTAAAGAGGGCAGTGCCAACCAAATGGAAATGCCGAGAGAGATTTGTACTACATGTGATCTTAACCAAAAGGTCAAGAAGCAATGGAGAGAAAGATTTGTCATTTGGAACATCTACTGTGCTGCCAAGTCACTGAGACCTTCAAGTGAGCACATCTTGTATGCCTGTTTGTACGTACAGAGCTTGACAGGATGAGAGGCACGTGTCCTCTCATCCTGGCACGTGGGAAGGAACCCACATAGCTCAGCAGACCTCTCCTGCCTCGCCCACTACTCCCATCAGCAGTGTATTTCCATCGATCTGCCTGTTCTGCTCCCCACTCTGTCTCTGGTGAATCCTCTCACGCCCCTACCTCTGGCCTGTACCCCAGCTCTTGTATGCATAAATAAATAACATATTTTAAAAAATAATAACTTGTATTCATCACAGGGCAGGCTGAGATGCTCTCCTGCACCAGAGTTTGAATTCTGACTGATCCAGGCTAACTACGATCATTCTGTTTCTTGCATTGGTGATCCATCAAGAGCGGAATACATTCCACATTTCTGACTAGTAACTGAAGCATGAAAATTCCAGAAAGGTCTCCTTCCCCTTAAAAAAATGCAAATAAGAATACCTACTTCCTCCCTATCTTTAATTGCCAGTTGTTAGGGTGTGCTGTTGGGAGCAGTCATCGTGTGGATGAAGGACCAGTCAAGATGATTGCAGGACAGAGACATCACTGAGCTGCTTGTAACCTTGCCCAGAAGTACTCACTGCCCAGACTTCCCATTAGGCAAGAGGGACATGCCTTTAGTTATTAAGCCATTTTTAGCTATACCTTTTGTTACCTGCAGCAGAATGCATCCTAAATGACATAAAAACGATCCCTAGAGATACTGACTCTTTATATCAATTTGGTTGGGTTGGAGAAGGAATTACAGTTTCATTGAAAATCTGTAATCAGCCTAAGTTGTAGAACACAGTCTTGTTCACTGGACTACTCTGTTTTTCTCTCTGTCATATATGGGGATTTCCTGGATAATTTTAAGTTCATTGGCATTCACTTTAATCTGAACGATTCTCTTGTTATGATTTTGATGTCATCTTAATTAAATATTTAGCTTTCCTAGCCAGATAATTGGAAATCCTTATCCAGAGGGTTAGAAATTGGGCTCAACCTTGTAACGTACTGCCTATAACCATAAATCAAGCCAATGTCAGAAAAATGAGGAAAGGAATAAACAATGAGACAGTTGCCACCTGATCTGTCAGCAATATATGGCAGGCTAGACACACTCAACAGTTACAACCAAGCCATAAATATACATTCTATATTTAATCCTACAGTCTTAAAACTGTTTTAGAAAGTTGGTGCTGGTACACACCCTCAGGGCCTTAAATGCTTAATCCCTATCTTGAACCCGTCATGTTATCAGGAGAAAGGGAAACTTTTAAAAAAATTCCATTTCGCCTAACTTCTCAGATCTTTGCCTTGCTGGCATTTCCATCCTGAGTCTGAGGGAGTGGCTCAGCTACATCATGACTGAAGAATCCCAGCAGTAAGGTGCTCCAGGGGAGACAGCAGAGAGTGTCTGAGTCATGGGAGACTTGTGTGTCTGGTGAGGGTGGGGGCAGACCAGGGGAGTTATTTAAGTCACAGTTTCAGAGTCTTGCAACAAGTGCTTTTAAAAAATCTGTTATAAATAAATCATAATGTCCTAACATACATTTTTAATGTCAGGCCATCATCTCTGCCAAGAAGACATTTTTGAAGAGTCCTCACCTCCCCTTATAGCCTGGACTCCATCTAAAAGCTAATTCATATGACTAGATGCCCATCATCGCAGGAGACCAGCAGGGTTTCCCATTCACTTCCCACAAATGATCCTCATTCGGACATAAAACGTGAAGCCAACCAGAATGTCCTGTGTTCGAAGAAGCTGCTGTGTTGTGATGGTGACCGCCTCTTTGTGATGAAGACGATTGCTGCAGATCCTTTGACCAGGACTCAAGTCCTCCAGAAGAATCTTTGATGACATGCTGACAGTCACGTTACCACCGTTCTCATCTTCCATTGCAATTCTGCCAAACTGGCAACCAAAGCTACACAAAGTTAGTCTTGTGCTCGGAAGCCGGTCTTAAGTACTAACAATATTTGCCTTTTCACAACTTTCTAAAACACAATGTTTTCCGGAAACTTCCCTAAGAACTTCCTGTGGGCTGCCCACAGTGAATTTAACCTCAGTCTTTGAAATCTCGTTTATTTGTTGCACAGCCACTTCTGTCTTATTAGCTCTTGGTCAGATTTTTTCACATAAGGAACATTGTCCAGTAGTGTACCAGATTATTTCCAGATTACTTTAAATCCCTCTCAAAGATAGGAATTAAAATGGAACTTGACCAGGTGTCCATTGTAAAAATGCACTTTGAGAGCTGGGATCTTTCTCCATATGACAACTTCCTTTCTACTTTAGAGTGTGCTGAGTGAAAATGAAAGAAGCATGTCTGGGAAGGCATGTCCTTATTGAGTCACTTACAAGATTTCATTTCATTTTAGTGAAATTTGTGCGCATAACCAGTAATTAAGACTTATTAAATCAGATTTTTTTTCATTTAAATATGAGCTTTAATTATGTAAAACAACAATTGCATGCATTTATTTGAGCTTTGAGTGCCCTCTACTGGAACAAAAAAAATATAAAAAATCAATAGCACACCCGTCTCCTAGGGTTCTGTCCTAACCACTAAGATATTATTATTGGGGAAATAATAATGCAGCATAGATCATAATGGTCTGACAATGATCAAAACGTTCTAAAAGTACTTATTTAATGGAGCTACTGATGCATAATTTGTACGTTTTACATTTACAAGAAATCCTGAAGATACAAAACTTACCTTTTTTAGCTAGCTGCCCTCTCTTAATTCTAGTGACTCTGTGTCTTCGTGGTTTAGTCTTTTGATTTAGAGTCATGTCCTTTGAAATGGAGTTGATCCCTGGGTCAATTTTCTTCTTGAAACCTTTTCATTCCTACGCTGTGTATCATGTTGTGTGTTGTTGGATGATGCCTTTCATAGCTTCGAGTCATGGGCCTTGATCACATTGCTCTCATTGTCACTCCCCGCCCTGACTTTAACATTGTCTGCAATCACCCCTAGGCCTGCCTTCTCTAGCTCTGACTTCCTGTGTCCTTCCTGTGGACCAAGCATTTCCCCTTCCCTTCACTACCACAATGCCCTCACTCCGACAGGACTCACTGTCAAAAGACCAAGCCTACCCTCCCTCCCTGCCTTTTCTCTCCACTCCTTATTTCAATTTATGAATTCCTAGCTTGTCTGGACTTCATGGTTTATTATTTCAACCACACTGTCATCAACACACTCATTTCCACCAACCCTTTGATGGTCTGCTGTTTAAGCCTTGCAAATTGTCTGTTCTACAACAGCCCAGTGATTCATTCAAACTGATTCTAATTTCTAAGTGTGAAGCACTGCTGAAGAAGATCATGTTGCTTTGCTCACTGACTGATGATAAATTCTTTCAACCAATCTCAGACGCGATCTCAGGAATACTCAACAATGTTCTTTCTTATCCTGTCTGAATGTTTTTCTAATCTCTCGACGATTATTCAAACTCTGACTACTACACTTTTAAAAGTTAGTTTACTTCTAAATTTTCAGAAAACTGAAGCCACTTAGCCATAAATTTTCTTTTCCTGCACTTTGAAATTTGCCTTTATCTAGCCCCATTTTCCCCTCCTGCTATCAGAAACTAGCCACTTCTCCATGTGTTTTGAATTGTATTTCTTCCCAGCCTTTCTCTTTCCCTTCCAATAATCTGTTCAATTTTTCTTTCTTTCCACAGGTACTTCTCTCTTGGACTCATATACAAGCATTTCAGTTTCTCCACTGTTCTGTTCCGTCCCCCACAAAGGTACAAACCTTTTCCAAATTTGATTCTCCCAAAAACTTGAATAAAACAGCCTGTATTCATTGCTTTCACTTTCCATCACCGCTAATTCTTTCCTTAAAACTATTCAGTTTTTGTTTTGTTTTCTATCACTAGTAAAGAAGTGCTCTCCCAAAGGTAAGCAAAGACCTTAACATCAGCTTCCCAGAATTACATATCTTGTTGGCTGGAATGTCCTTAATTGATGGGACAAAATTCCCTCACAGCTGTTTCTCCAATCCACTGCTCAGCCAGTAGCAAGAAGGAAATGACACAGAGATGCAGCCCTCCCCTTGAAGGACTGACAGACTGTGAAAACTGCTTTAGCTTGCATCTGAAAGTTTTCAGTGCAGTCACATGTCTAGACCTAGCTACAAGGGAAGGTGGGAAAGATAAAGTCAGTGTTCTGGTTGGCCATCTATCTGGCTAAAATGGGAGGTTCCACTGCTAAGGAAAAAGGAGAAAACTAATATTTGGACATTTCAAATTCTGTGTACTAAGTGATAACCAAAGGTGCACACAAACACACACACAATTAATGCAATTGGGATTTAAAGCACAACATAAATACATTTTTATTTTTGTATAACTTCATAGAATTTGATCTGATATTTTGTGCAATGTCTATTTGTTTTTTTAACCTGATATATACGTCATGCTTTCTAAATGCTATAGAAGTATATAAAGAGAGAGCACATTTTACTTTTGCAAGTTAAAAGTAAATAAATAATAATTTATCCCTAGGCATAGGCTTTTTTTGCTTTTTACTGGTTTCTTATTAATTTATTTAAATATATTTTTGCATCATTCTTCATTTTTATACAGTGTATGTGTTCTCTTCTCATGTATAATCCTTGTGGAATTCCCACCACCAATTCACCCATGCACCATCACCACAGTCCCTTATGCTCTTCTCTTCTCTATTTTGATCTCCGCTACAGAATGTCTCTGGTTTACAGTTGCCTATTGATTTTGATTTTTACTTTATTAAATTTACTTTTTTTTCTGACCCCTTATTTGGATCCTCTACATTCTTCCTATAAGTGAAACCATCCAGTATTTTATATTTCTTTCTGGCTTATTTCACTGAGCATGGTCCCTTCCAGCTCTGTCCATATTGTTGCAAATGGCATGAGTTTATCTTTTTTTGATTGTTGAATAATATTCCATGACTTGACCCAGTCATCTATTTTGGAACATTTGGGTTGTTTCCACAGCTTATCTAATATAAATAGATATGCATGAGCTTTTTAGAAAAATTAATCTTCTTTAACAGATCTTAATGACTATAGGTCTTACATAAATGATTGGACTCTTACATTTTCCTACTTTTTTCATATCTGTAAACAATGTTTTTTAAAAATGGAAGTTTTTCTTTCAACATTATAGACTCTTGACAATTATATCAACATTATTCTTAATTTTATATTTCATAGTGAGTTTCAAGTTACATTTTTTATTCACTTAAGTCATATTTAGAGTTTCACAGTATATATTTGAAGTTACATATATCTAATTCTCAGTAATTTTTGAGTATGACAAAATTCACAATGAGAGATTTTGTCCATTTTATTTAATCTGTTCTTCCTTTGCTCTATTTCTTATTAATTGACTTGAGTAATAGACCCATTTTATTATTATATGATTATTTCATAATATGACATCATATTTTTAAAAAACTCTTTTGATTTGTGTGTTTATATTTTTAATCCATATATACATGTATTATACATCATTATATGTTCTCTTGATTTTAGTCTTATCTTGGATCCTTTTTTGTATGATTTTCCATTCTTGAATTGTTGCTGTTATAGTAAATATCTATCTCCATCAGTTGAAGAGTATCTTTAAATTTATTTCTTTTTTGTTTTAGTAAGAGTTCTACCTTCTAACTTCTTGCATTTTAATAATTTTTATCAGCTCATACATAATACTGTTCAATTGGAGTGTAATATTCTTATAATCCACAACAAATGCATTACTTAGAAAACTTAAAAGTATCAATTGGCATATTATAAAAACCAGCACACATATTTCACAACAATGTTGATTCTGAGGTATACTACAGCTTTCTTCCTTAAGCTATAGGAGCAGGTATGTTGAGAATATAAACTTAAAACACTACAAATATGTTTTTAATTCCATATTTCTTAATTCCCTCCAAACTTTGCCTTCAACCATTTGATAGTGAAATTTTCACCTGTATTTCTTAAAATTTTGTTAAGGTGATATTTCCATTATTAGAATGCATCCACCTAGATTAAAGATTCATTCACAAAGTTGATTTAAATGATTTGCCATTCTTCTCAATGCAGTTTTAATTCAGCACACTTTGAATACAAAATACAAAGACTTCGTTCTCTCTTTCAATTACACTCTCCCTTCTGCTCTATGGATAACTTTGTAAGCTTGGCACCAGATAGAATGAAACTGCAGAGGATGGTTCTATGCTTATGGGAATAGTAAGTAAAATAAATAATAAAATAAAATCTAAAAAATGTTCTGATGAAATAAAGAATTTGGTGTCCTCTAGGAACTATTTTTTAAAGGCCAGAATGACTTGAGATTGATTAGTTCAGAAAGAGTACATACTGAGATGTAGTGGAAAAGGTAGGTAGAGATCATATCACAGAGAACTGTGAGAGTCATAATTTTTTTTTCTAACTACAGTAGGAATTCATCAGAAACCTTTGAACAACAGAAATGCATTACCTGATTCACATATTTAAAAGATATCTCTTATTATTGTAATGAGCATGGTCTGTGGGAGCAAGTATAGCTAAAAGAAGACCAATTATGGAAGAACAACATTGGTCCAGGCAAGAGATGCCAGTGACCTGGATCAGAGTGGAGCCAAGGGGGATGATGAGGGTTCCATATTGTGCATATAGTTGAATATATAGATAACATGATTCCTGATGGATTAGACATAGTGTGGAAGAGAAGGAAAGAGTAAAGAATGCCTTGGTAACTGGATAAATGGAAATACCATTGACAGAGATAGGATATACTAGAGAAGAGTAATTATGATGGAAGTGGGGAATCAAGAATTCAGTTTTAGGCAGGTTTGTTTCAAATGCTTGTTACATCAAAGTACAAATAAGTAAGGTCTGGAGCCCAGAAAGAGTTCTGGGCCGTAAATATAAATGCAGAACTATTGGTTTACATGGTATATAAAAGCATGGGAATGAAAGAAATCACCAAGTGAGCCCATGGTTAAGTGAGCCTATGGTTAGATCCAAAGACTAAGCCTTGTGAGTCCCATCATTTCAAGGCTGGGAAGATGAAGAGGAAGGAGCAAAGCAGGTTGAGCATAATAGAACAACTGGTGTGACACCCCAGAATTCAGACTTAGAAACACCTTAGAAAGTGTTTTAAGAATTGGTGTGGAGGGCCTCCCTGGTGGCACAGTGGGTTAAGCAACGCACTATGAAGTGGACCGCAGCCACTGCAGCACAAGTTCAATCCCTGCCACCGGCCAGGGAGGGGACCCACATGGCACAGCAGACCTCTCCTGCTGTGCCCGCTGCTCCCCTCAGCAGTGTGCTTCTGTTGATCTGCCTGTTCTTCTCCCCGCTCTCTGTGGTGAATCCTCTCACCCCCTCACACACCTCTGGCCTGTACCCCAGCTCTTGTATGCATAAATAAATAAATCTTTAAAAAAAAAAAAAGAATTGGTGTTGATCTCTTTAGCACCCTTGGTTTTACCTCAACTCGGAGATTACCGTGAACAGTAGAAAAAGTTTTCTTGCATACCAAAATTGTTCTAGAAATGTGTGTTTCTTTTGTGCCTCTAGTTAATATTTACTCTTTTTCATGTATTTTCAAGACCTCCCATGTAGAAGTTGCCCCTCATACTTACAGTGTAGTCACATCATATGCATATTTAACTGATGAATCTGACTTATATGCAATTAAAATACAGAGAACATTACAGTTTTATGGGTGATTCCACCTGCTTACTCCACTTAATGCTTCAATCCAAGAATAGGAGAACGATATGTAAATCTGATGTTTTCATGGAGCTATCCTCAAAAACACTACATTATGAACCTATGGGTAGACTGCGGGATTTTTCAAGATAATCATTGCACTTAATATTAGCCTTATGTGCTGATCTTAGAATGTAGCTTTGTTTTAGATATGATTCCACCCTAACTAAACTGCCATGGGTTGGGGGTTAAGAATCGCACTGTGAAGCATCCATAGCCACTACAGCTCAAGTTTGATCCCTGGCCAGGGAGGAGACACCATGGCCCGGCACACCTCTCCTGTCTTGCATGCCGCTTCCTCAGTGTATATTTCAGGCAGTCTGCCTGATCTGTTCCTCACTCTGTCTCTGGTGAATCCTTTTACCCTACTCCCCACCTCTGGCCTGCACCCCAGTTCTCATATATGCATAAATAAATAAGTCTTTTAAAAAAATAAACTGCCATGGGTATAAACTTAAGTATGTTAAATGTGTCTATAGCAAGGGTATATGGCTCTCGTTTGCTCCAGTCCATGTGGATCTTGACAGATATATCCATGTCTCACCTCATTGTCCAGCAAGGCACCCTTTGGGTTCTTCATGACTTGAGGGGGAAGTTTTCTTATGTAATATGAACGTTTTCTGGCTATATTAGAGTCCACAGATTTTCACTTAGACCTCAGTACAGTCAGAATGTCTATGTTGTTTATTACTTTCTTACATGTGAAACATCACTTTTATCAGAAATCATATTTGCTTCCTCAAACACAAAAGTGTTTCTATTGAGATAACTGCATAACTTAAATCAGTACTCTTTTTTTTAAGATTTATTTATTTATGCACACAGAGCTGGGGTACAGGCCAGAGTCGCGGAAGGTGAGAGGATTCACCAGACAGAGTGGGGAGCAGAACAGGCAGACTGACTGAAACACACTGCTGAGGGCAGCAGCGGACGAGGCAGGAGAGGTCTGCTGTGCCATGTGGGTCTGGGATCGAACTCGTGCTGCAGTGGCTGCGGTCTGCTTCATAGTGCGTTGCTTAACCCACTGCGCCACCAGGGAGGCCCCTTATATCAGTACTCTTTGGTGGGGTTTATTTGTTTATTTAATTTAAAAAAAAAAAAAAACCCTGACATTAAAGAGGACTAGTTCAATCTAGTTCTAGCAATATAACAGAAATTTTTTATTCAGGAAAAGAAGTCATAGGTAGTCAGTCATTTTAAATATGTCATATGAAGAAAGCATATAATATCTTTATGGGCATGTGATTTGAGAGACATAACTGCCACCGGTGGGTCAAACTGTGCATATCCCTCTTCTCTGCGTCTCTTTGCATCAGTAGTTACACTCAGAGGGCCAAAGAGCCATCCAGAAGGAAAAGAATGAAAGCTTTGAGGTTCTGAATTTTTAGAGCAGTATGCTTGCATGATTGTACCCTAAATAAGGCAAACAGGTGTAGAATGGGCTACCTAGCAAGTGGGATTTAGCTTAAAATCCAGTCAGTGTTGATGGACAGAGCTTCTGGCAGGGCAGATTCTGTGAGCCCTCCTGGACCAGTGTCCAGGCCCCTGGCATGCCCCAGAGGAAACATCTATGCATGAATGGAAAGTAATACTATGTATTGGAAGTGGGGCCTGCTTCAACATGCAACAATTGTGGACGAGACTAAGCTTGAGAGCAGAAGTAGTTTCCTCCTTCCTCTGGATTCAGAAGTTGGGTGTGCTTCGGTGCCTTGGGATTTCTGAGGAAGACTGGGCGTCGCTCTGGACAAAGTGGCTTCATGCCTTGGCAACACCATCAAGTGGCAACCATGCTAGAGAAAGGGTCTCCCTCGGGAAAACATGGCCAAACTTTCTCATTTCTTCCTCTCTGAAAAGTTATTGCTACTGCAGGTTGCCTTCCAATGACAACACATTTGTAAGTTACCCAAGAGGGAGAGACTTGTGAAGACAAAGGCTCACAGTCAAGATGATTTGGATTTGAGGGGAAATAAGAACTGATTTTGCACCAGTAGCTGGTAACAGACTCGTGTTTCCATAAGAATTGGTTTGTAAAATTTGGAGATTACCTCTCAAAGAAAGCTACCTCTTGATCCCAAAGTTAGAGACATTTTCTTTAACAATGAGGAGGTAGAGCTATAGGAAGCAGAATGCAACTAAAAGCCATATCCAATATTCTGCTGCTCAACTGATGTCTTATTAAAAATGTGTGCTTGTGGCCAAGGAAGTAGGAGGTACACTCTCAGCTGTCAGGCAGCGACAAGAGTGCTGTGCCCGGGATCCATCCTGAAAGGCCTGCTCACTCAGATCCCCAGTCCACAAGAAGAGAGCTGCTTACATCCTCTTCCCACATGACAATCAAAATCACACCACAGACTTCATTTTTCTCACTTCTCCTACACAAGGGCTCATGGTTGGGCATAAGATAATGAGGACAGGCTCTGTCACCCACAATGTGGCAAGATAAGATGTAGCACAGTCAGAAGAAATTATTTTAGGGCCCCTCCCCCAGAGTGGGCACTGGTGACTCAATTTATCCCCTTTATGGCAAAATGGGTGAAAGCATATCCAGGATCCTCAGATGCCCTAAGTTTTAATTCCGGCTCCACCACTGATTTCATTTCTGTAATAGGTCTACTATAAGCATCTCCAGGCATCTGTCTCCTAGAAGATGGCATTCAACTCTAACTCACCTCCACATTATAATGTTCTGCATTTATAGGAAGCACCAAATTGTATTGTGAAGTCCTCTGTGAAGTTCAAAATTTGCATCATTCTCCAACCTGCCCAGCAACAGCCTCCTGATATTTTGTGAACTGCCCCTCTCTGTAAATCGAAACTTACCCAAATACAGCTGCAGCAATGATTTTAAGTGTTGCCCATTTTAATAGTGTTTATGGCCATTAGATCTTTTTCAGTTAATTGTATTAAACCTCAATGGCTCTTCCAAGTAGTGGATTTCATAGATCTACCAGTAAAACCTATCGCTTTCCTAACAAAGTCTCCCTAGCTGTTGATTCTCATCTCCAAGACCAAGAGCCATTGAGCACAAATGCATTGTATATGTTTCACATGGGAACTGAAAAAGGATTAGTGCCAATAAAGATGATATAAACCCTTATTAAAAATGCAATAAAGAGAACAAGCAGTAGCTTTTTAGGCATTGCATTTCGGAAAGAGGAGGAAGAGAAAAGGAAGAAAAAAATGAAGAGGAGAAAGGGGTGCAAAAACTAATGAGCCATCTTCTGCATCAACAGCTAACTTAAAGGGTGAAGGGTACTTTCCTTACTCTGGTCCCTCAGTTTACTTATTTGGTAAATAGTGTTATCAGCTCAAGTCAAGCTCACTTATTAAAGATTTATATTTTTGCCCAATTTATACTAGAACTCTTTCATTAATTATAAGTTTATAAATGCCCATCAGGCACACACTATAGCTTCCCCTATTAACCTATTTATTACAGTATTTATATAAGATCACTAGCTTCACAATACTCTAATATGGTCATTAGGAATTAGTTGGTAAAGATTTACTATTTAAATATTAAAATTCCACAGTCATCAAATAGTCCAAAATAATGGAAATATACGAGAAGTATGTAACCACTTTGGGGGGATTTTATTTAAATACAGAAGAAAAGGGATGGCTTCTATGTCCACTTAGTTACATTCCCAGAGAGTTTATATTTGAATTGAATGACAATAGGTTATATATTGCCTGAAGCAAATTGCTTACCAAAGGCGATACTAATATTGAATCACAATTCCTGAACTATAGTTCATACAGGCCAGACTTCAAAATCTGTTGTATTTTTTAAAAAGTAAGTGAACGCATACTACATAATGTGTGCCCCCCCTGGGGACTGGGAGAAGACTCAATCCAATTAAAGCCCCCTACAGTGAAATGTAAATATCCTATGTGAATGTCCACACTAGGTGGGATAAAGACTACTAATAATCTTACT
Source organism: Galemys pyrenaicus (assembly GCA_019455555.1). Classification (NCBI taxonomy): domain Eukaryota; kingdom Metazoa; phylum Chordata; class Mammalia; order Eulipotyphla; family Talpidae; genus Galemys; species Galemys pyrenaicus. The sequence goes on along the minus strand of JAGFMF010011718.1, from coordinate 1,926,935 downwards.
CAGTTTACCAAAAGTCAAGTTTTTCAGATTCGCCCACACCCTCCAGTCCAGAATCATGGATAAGTGTGATTGTGGACCTGTATTTTTTAAAGTATTTGGGATACTTTAAATCAGCTCTGGGAAAGTCTTTGAATATTTTATAGGCATCCATAAGATATAATATCCCCCATAAATAATAGCCGTAGATGCACAGTGTCAAGAATTCTTTAAATATGTAAGCAAGGGAATTTTTCTTCCTCAGATTCCAAGATTAAAAATATGTAATACATGAATTCATGATTCTTCTCAATACTTTCACAAGAAAAGGAGGAAGAGGAGCCCTCTGAGGAGGGAGGGGCTATGAAGAGAGGGAGAGGAGGAAGTCCCTGAGTTTGTGTTAGTCTTAGGGAATGTTTGCCTTTTTAAATTCAATAATGGCCAAGTTTGCAAAGATCAAGAAAGAGGAGAATTAAAGCTTCCAGTCTAACCATGGGTAGCTTAGCCTAAATGGGAGCAGAGCTCCGGTGACCTCATGCCAGACCGCGCCCCCTCCCCCACCCCCTCCCCCACCCCCCCAACCCCCAATCCCACCCCCTCCCCAACTCCCATTCCCCCACCCCCTCCCCCACCCCCCCACCTCCCCATTCCCTTCCCCACCCATCTTCTCTCACCCCCCTCCCCCCACACCTGGAGGACCTGCCCTCAGTTCTGCTCCACTTTTTCTGCCTCCGACAAAAACCACTGATGAGCAGGGACCCAGCGCTATTGCTCACAGTCAGGCCTGCCCAGAATGGAGTGCTTTCTCTTTTGACTCAGTGGGAAATAGGCTGTTGTCTGGCCCAGGAGATAGACTTGCCAAGGAGTTGTGGATCTCTCCTGCTTCCTCTCAGTCTGCTCCTGCTGTATGCATCTTTCTCAAAACTTGCAGAAAAATAATGTACTCTCTCTAAATGCAATGTACTCTCTCTCCGTATAAGAAGGGGGAATTTTCTCCCTATAAGCAGCAAGGGCGGGTAGGAACCACAGTTTCCTGTGAAGTGGGGAATGATGGGTATCACTGCCACGGAGAGTACCTTTGCCAGTGTAGGAGCAAGTGGGGACTTTGAAGACATGCTCTTCCCAAGACTACACAAAACAGAGAACAACATTTTATATTTATATTCTACGATTTACAAAACTGGTTTATAGACTTTATTAGATTTTACTGACTCATTCACTTAAGGAAACACACTGCATACACATTTAACCACACACCATACCCTCTTCTTAATGACTCCCCCCAAACAAACTGTAGCCCCACATGCACACAATCACATATATGCACAGCCTCCACATAAAGCAACACATGTCTAAATGCATGTGCACACACACAATTTTATTTTGTGTCAAGTGTAAGCTAAAGAATTGGATGCTAATAACCTTTCCTCACTGGTATCTTGTCACTTTCCTCTCATAGAGAACTAATGGCAATTGGTGGTTTTGCCCCCATTGACAAAGTGCTTATCATGACTTCTATATTACTACAGAGAAAACTTCCATGTGATCCCTCAAGGCCACAGTTCAGCCATGGAGATGCCCAATTTACAGACACGTTCCTGAACCTGGCAAGTTTGGATCTGCTGACTTCTGCCTTATTTGGGCAGGCTCTTTCAGTTTCTAGATCACAGTTCCTTTCCAAATTCCCTCTTCTCCTGTATTCTCTTTGCTTCCTTTAGAGGTTCATTTTTTTTTCATAATTTATTTATTTAGATATATTTTACATCATTGTTGTGTTTTTATTTTTGTTTTGCTTTGTTTTTATGTTTGCTTTATTTTCTCAAGTGTAGTCCCCATAGAATTTCCACCACCAGTTCACCATAGTCCCTTGTGCTCTTCTCGCCTTTGTTTTGATTCCCCTCCCTCTCCCTCCCTTGCAAAATGTCTTTTATTTATAGTTGTCTGTTTTTTGTTTTGTTGTGTTGTGTTGTGGGTTTTTTTTTATTACTATTTTCTTCCTTGATCCCTTGTATGGTTCCCCTATATTCCCCTTATAAGTGAAATCATCGAATATTTTTTTTGCCTTCTGACTTAGTTCACTGAGCATCATCCCTTCTAGTTCCATCCATATTGCTACAAATGGTACTAGTTTATCTTTTTTGATTGCTGAATGGTATTCCATTGTGTATATATACCATATCTTATTGATCCAGTCGTTGTCTATTTTTGGGTATTTGGGTTCATTCCAAGTCTTACCTATTAAAACTAAACATAAAAATCGTCACTAAACAAATGAGCAATGAATCATTGAATATACAACAATGATAGGTATTTTGAAAAGAAAAAAGCAGAGCAAAATGAACAACCTGATGAATGTGATGTGGAAAAGTTAATAGAGCGCCTATCAGAGGAAGTGCTCAGTAAAGACCACAGCTTCTCTATCATTATCACCTGAACCTGAGCCTCAATCTCTGACCTAGTTTCTTCTATTGATATCTTTAAGGATCCCGAATTTATTATGTCTAAAGTTAAATTCATCTTTTTTTTAAACCTTCTACATTCCTTTGTATTTATTCCCCACTTGTTCAAAAGCATCAAAATCTCAACTGACCATCTGGTCTACCACCTGATTTGTGTTTTGACTTTGTCTTCTCTCTTCTCTAGCCCTCCTGCTCTTGCCCTAATGTAGAAATTCACCTTTTCTTAACAGACCTACTGTGGTAACTAAGTTCCTCTTCTCCAGGATATTCTCCAATCAGACTTCCACACAATTACTGGGATGATATTTTGGTCCCTTGAATAAATGTAGACGGTGGCTTACTATCACCTTCTGCACGTGTGGCCCAAGCTCGCCAACTTACACAACACTACCTCCCTGCTGCCTGTTCTAGTTTACTTACCCCTTCTCTGAACATTTTGGACTCTAAGACACTGAAGTGTGAGAAGCTCTTAACTACTTGTTCCCCTACTTTTGCCCCTACTCCTACCATTTTACTCCCCGAAATGCTTTCACAGACCCTTACATCTAGCAAACTACTACTCATGATCAAAGACTCCTGGCATTTGCAAAGACTCAAGACCTTCATCTATTTTCCTGGTCTCCATCCTGCTGCTGCCTTCCTCAAACTGGTATTGGGCTGGGTACTCCCTTTAAGACTCCCATATACCCTGGTTAAATTTCTGTCTCTTTCACTGAAATCATCAGTTTTATTTATATATTATTTTTGTGTCTGTTTCCACAAGATGCTACCAAAAGACAGGGTTGAATCATATTTGTTTTCCTAGGATCTGCCAGCAGCAGTTTCATTCTTGTTCTGTCCAAAGGATGCATGCTCATTTGTCCTACATAGCCTATAATTGTCAATAGTGAATATGGATTAGTTGATCTGGTTTTTGTGTGAAATACCAGTTGTTCAGTCTAAGTGGTATTTATGGAAAATTTATCTCTACCCTTTTAAGGCCCATAGTTCAGTACTAAAGATATTCCATTTTCATAATTAAACAAATGACTTAACATCTCAGGTTATATCACATAATTCACTTTCATGGTAATGATTTTAAATCTATTGCCCTATTCATTTTATTTGTTTCCCTAACGTCAGCAATCTCATTCCTCCAGCAGACCTTTAAACTGTTTTCAGACCTCAAGCTAATTGAGACTTTGTCTTCACTATTTTTTCATGACCTACAGAATAAATGGAAATATATTAGTATCATATATGTCACCCTCCCCAATGCTGCTTCCACCATACATTCTCTTCTGCCCTAAAAGCACCTATACTATAGCCAAGTGCAGTTTTCTCAAAATGCCATGGTCCTACATTCATCCTACTTTCTCACTTGTTGCTTTTATCTTTCTAGTATGGGCTCCCTGTCTGTATGCCTTATCTAGAAAACCTTCATTCTTCTCTCAATATCTTGTTCACACATACTGTGGGATAAATGCATGACATATTTTTCCATCTGCTGGTCCCCCTCATCATACATATACCAACAGAAGTCCACTTTGGTGTTCTCATCAGACTTTCCTTTAACTGTTAGTAATTCTCACCATATTACAATTGGTTATGTATTTATAGCCCCAACTAGACCAAGAGTCCTTAATCGTCAGGGGTAAAACATAGCCATCTTATATTCCAAGTATCTATACAGTCAATTCTCAACAAATATTATCCAGTTGAATGATAAATGATAAAGCCAGAAAGCCAAAATATGAATCCACTTACATCCTATAAACATTTCCATTTTCTATAAGAGGAAATGTGAAGTTTAAAGAATAAAAAGAAACTTTAGCTTCTGGTTGCCACAATAATCAGAAACATTTAAACCATTTCATAAAATATATCCCTTTCATAATGGAGATGAGGCAAAAAGAGAGGCTCCCAAAGGGATATCACCAAGATGATGAGAGGTGAGCTTCTTTGCCTCACTCCTGCAAGGAACATCTAGCAGTTAACTAGAGGGTCATTGTGTTCAGAGTCTGTGGCTTGAAGCAAAAGTTAGAAAACACTTGGCTATCCGACACCAACACTACACTGAAGAGACATGAAAGAGAATCATGTTTCATCGAACTTGAAGTGGGTAAAGAGTAGCATCTGGAGTCTGCCATTCAGGATAAGGGCTAGACATGGGAGAATAGAAATAACAATCTTGACCGAGGAAAATATGTGGAGGAGCTGGGGTGCTCCACACAGGCCAGGTATCGGCTAAGGAGAACAGAGATGGTGACTGTATTGAACTCCCTCCCCCCACATGCCTTACGAGGGACACAGACCTTGTGAGAAACAATTAACAGAGCAGAGTCTGCTGGGCCTCATTTCCAGAAGCCTAGGGATGAGATCATAAACAGCCCTCCACCCTCCCCAGCACATTCCTACCATGGCTGGACCTCTCCAGGTCCCTCCTACATCCTTCTGACTCATAACTACAAAACTGAGTCTCAGTACCTACAGACCAAGAAAGCCCCCCCCCAAAAAAAAATTACAGTGACATCTGTGAGAAAAGTAAAAGTAGTTTAACTCTATCAGATACTACTTTTAAAAAATAGTAAAATGAACAGACAAAAATAATTTATGACATGGCACCCTGAGACCTTAAGGGAATAAAAGGAGAGAAGTACTTTCCAGAATCCAGTCACAAGTACATGGAGGATTATATCTCCCTATCAGACAGAGTTTAACCATGCTATAAAAAAGAAAATCAAAGAGATGGAAGAAAATGCAAAGTGCATTTTTTCATTGTTAGAAGCAAACTCAGAAAAACTAATCAAATAGATATTAGAAAGCAGAGAAACAGAAATGAATGTATCCAGACATTAAACTAATAATCAGAAAGAAGAACTTGAAGCTTTAAATAAAAAAATAACAGATTCAGGATGTGGAAAACTATAAAAATGGCATCAAGAGTACCAGCAAAACTATGGAATAAGAATAAACGAAATGGGAGATTGAAATAGTGACCACAAAGGTAATAATGTACAAAGAAACAAGGAGTGAGAGAGAAACAAGATGGGGACAAAATGAAAAACCATTTGGAGAAATATCTGATTCCATTTGGAAAGGCAACATAAGAAAACATCACTCTGATATGAAAAACAGACAAATACATCATACGACAAAGAAAACTACAGACCAATAATCCTGATGAACATAGATGTAAAATCACCAATAAAATATTAACAAACTGAATTCAGTAATACATAAAAATAATAATACATCATGACCAAGTGGGGTTTATCCCAGGGATACAAGGACAGTTTAATATATCCAAATTAATCAGTGAAATTCACCACATCATCAAGAGGAAAAATAAAACTCACAGCAGTTGATGCAGAAAATGCATTTAACAAAAATCAAAATCCATGATAAAAATTCTCAAAAAATGGAATTACAAAGACAACCTCAACATTAGAAATGTCTCATACAACACACCCAGGGCTAACAAAATATTCAATCATGAGGGCCTTCATGGTGGCACAGGGGTTAAAGCATTATCAAGCTATCCCCAGCTACTGCAACAACATGAGTTCTATCCCTAGCCAGGGAGCTAATCCAAAGGTGCAGCATATCTCCCCTGTCTTGCCCACTGCTCCCCTCAGCAGTGTATTTCAGTAGATCTGCCTGTTCTGCTCCCTACTCTGTCTCTGGTGAATACTCTTACTCTCCTCACCTCTGGCTTACTGAGATATATATACTGAAATACATATTATATTACCGAAATAATAAATCTGCACAGCAAAGTGGTAAATTAGAATATCAATATATAAAAAACAGTTGTGTTCCTATATTCTAACAAAGAACTAGAAGAGACAAAAATAAAGAAATGGTGGCTTTGAATTTGAATGAAAAACAGAGACTCCCTGAAGTCTCTGCGCTATTAAGCTATTGTCAGCCAGCCATGGCTGCATGAGTTCAATCCCTACCAGTGACCTAATCCACATGGCGCAGCAGACCTCTCCTGTTCTGCCTGCTGCTCCCCTCAGCAGTATTTCAGTAGCTCCACCTGCTCTGCTCTCCACTCTTTCTCTCGTGTATACTCTCACCCCTGCACCTCTGGCCTACACCCAAGTTCTTGCATAAATAAATTTAAAAAATAAATCTTAAAAAATAATATAAAACTGATAAAAACCATTAAACACTTAAGAATAAACTTAACAAAGCAGTCAAAAGGCCTATAATATGAAAACTAAGAGATGAACTTAAATGGTATAGAAGACACAAAGAAATAGAAAAATATTCCAGACAAATGGATTGGAAGAATTAACATTGTTAAAATTGTCATTTTACCTGTAATATATAAATTCAGTGCAATCCTTTCTAAAATTGCTATTTTGAAAAGATTTATTTTATTTATATATTTATATAAATATATGTATATTATATATTTATATTTTTTAAAGATTTATTTTATTATAAATATATATATATTTATTTATATATGAGAACTGTAGGCCAGAGGTGCAGCGGGTGAGAGTATTCACCAGAGACAGAGTAGAGAGCAGAACAGGCAGATCTACTGAAATACACTCTTGAAGGGAGCAAGTGAGACAAGGGAGTTTGCTGTGCCATGTGAGTTAGATCCCTGGCTGGGGATCAAACTCATGCCACAGTGGCTGGCAAATAGGACACACATTACTAAAATGTATATGAATAATCAAAGCAGAACTGAGAGAAAATAAGTAAAACAGAGATCTCACTCTCCTAAAGTACAAACCATGCTACAAATATATAATATAACTATAGTTTTATATATATTCTTTAAATAAAAATAGATGCACAGATCAAGGGAATATAAATGAAAGCCCAGAAATAAATACATACTTAAGTGCATAATCTACTACAAAGGAGTCAAAAGTATATAAGGAAAGAAAACGCTCTTCAACAAATGAAGTTGGAAAAACTGAATTCAATGCAATACTAAGTACGTACTAAGTACCTAAGTGAATTGTTACATGTAAAAGAGGGAAAAAATAGACTTCTCACACCATATCCAAAATTTAATTCAAAATGGATTAAAAACACAGAGGTAACACCTGACACCGCAAAACACATAAAAGAAAACATAGGTGAAACCCTCTGGGACATTGGCTTAACTCAACAACAAGGGGTGAGATATGAACATACAGACAAATAACAGGCACATTCAAAATTGCTTATCATCAGTTGTCATCAGGGAAATGAAAATGAGATACCTGTTTTGTATATGTAGCAATAGCTCATCCCAGAAAGTCCAGAAATAGCCAGTGTTGTTAAGGTTGTGGAGAAACAAGAACCCTCATACATCGTGGGTGGGATTATAGGCTGATTCAGGCTCTATACAAAACTGGGTGGCAGTTTCCCAAAATATTAAAAATACATCTACTATTTGATCCAGCAGATACACTTCCAGGCATCTATCATGAGAATGCAAAACTACTAACTCAAAATATTCGTGCCTATATTCACTATTTACAAGTTATAGAAACTATCTAAGTGCCCAAAGAGAAATGAGGGGAATAAGAAAATGATGTAGGATGTGTGCAAACTGAAACACTACTTGGCTACTAAAAAAAATGAAATCTTACCACTTGTGACAACATGGATAGAACTAAAAGGGCTATGATAAGATCATTAAGTCAGAAGAAGGTCAAATACTATGTGATTCCACACATATATGAAATACAAGGACATAAAACAAAGGAACCAACCAAACTACACTAAAGCAGAATAAACCCTGGAAATATGATTGTAGAATTGAGGCTACCAGAGTGGGGAGTAGGACATAGCGAACAAAATATATTGCTCAGAGACCCAGTGGACTATGGTGAAGTATTATGGGTTATTTGGTGGTAGATGTGGTGCAGCAATATACATCTTAACAGGTGTAACTTGTACCCTTAAAATTTAGCAAGCATTGTCAGTCAAATTACCTTAAAAAAAAGATACAATTGATTAAACATTAATTTCAAATAAATATAAAAAGACAGAGAAAGAGACTCCCAAGAGTTCTTTTCTGGATTTATAGAACTGCTAAAGTTCAACTGTAGAGAACATGAGAAAAATCTCTAGGGGAACTATGGACTAAGTTATTTGGAATAAAATATAAAGGTCTCTTTTCATTATAGGGCATTTCTGATAAAATGGAATGCTGACAATCAGAATGAGGGCAATAAAGAAGAAGGGCAGGGGGAAGACCAGAAAAGGAAATGAGTTTTGTTGTGATTTTAGAAGAGATATAAATAAGGGGAATATAAACAATCATGTGAATGAGCAATTAACATCCTGAGATTTACTCCTTAAAAATATCTTTAAAACAATGAGAGAAACATCAATGAGATTTTTAAATGGCATAATTAATTCCTCCCCATTGACTGTGGTCTCTGAAGAGCATACATTTAAATTCTTGTTTACGATGAAAGATTTCACTGAGATGTGAACACAAATTCATAGAAACACCTTATTCTCATGGGAACTCAACTAGAGTTGAGAAAAGAGGATACTGAAGACTGATATTGACATATCTCTGGATGAATTTATGAAAAAAATGATGCATCAATAAGCCTCCTAATTATTAAAGAGGTCATTAAGACCTGGTATCCAAATTACTTTAACTTCATACAGTCACTTTCTCAGAACACTAACCTATTTCCAGAAAAATTGCATAGAAACAGGTTCTCAGCCCTTCTATTAGTGTTGGAGAGCCTCCATTCTCCTCTGACAGATTTTTTTTTTTATTCTCATCTGCAGGGATGAAGGTTTCCTCCCTGAAGTACCACTGTGGCTCATTCAGACACTGGTCTGCAGCAGCACCATGTTTGAGATGCAACACCAAGAACCAAGGTCTCCTCCAGCCTTCCCATCCTTGCTACACACGGAGAAGTCCCTGCAAAACCACCAGTGGTATCTGAAGGGCAGCAAGGAACTGCATCAGACTGGACAGGACAGGACTATTTGTGTTCATAATGATCCTGAGTCCTGAGTCGTGGTGACAGACAAAATTAGGCTAGTGGGTTTTTGAGTTTCTCTAGTTATCTCTCAGTGATCCTGTCAGCGTACTTCTTCACTCATTACCTAATGACCGATCAAATCACTATAGGTTCTATTCTGTATCTATATTCGAGTCAAGATTTTAAACCCCTTTTAAAAATTTATTTTTACTTTTCATTTTTGTGTCTGTGTGGAAGAAATGGGATGTAGGTCAAAGGTGCAAGAGGTGAGAAGATTCACCAAAGATGGAGTGGGGAGCAGAACAGTGTAATGAAATACACTGCTGCAGGGAGCAGCAATTGAGATAGTTGAGGTGCACTGTGTCATGCAGGTCAGCTGCCTGTTCAGAGATCGAACTCAGGCCTTAGTGATGATAATGCTGAGACTTAACATACAGACTACCAAGGAGACCCTACCCCTTTTCTAATTGTATACTTTACACAAATAAAGTACGTACTATCAACCCAATGTGATATATCTCAAAGCACACTTCAGTTCCTGTGATAAGAATGATTCCAGGCTCAGTTCTGTGACTATATCAATGAAATGTTCATAGAAAAATTAGCTTAATGTTAGTCACTTTATACAAGAATATTTTCCATGTTATTAAAGCAATTTTGGCTTATGGAGATGGGCTAAAGGATCTAATTTTTCCCATTATTTAGTGACTGGCCCTTTATTAACTAAATTTGGCATAACATAGAGTAAACTGAAATAAAGCAGAGATCTATCATCAGGAATACAGAAGACAGGAACCCTGTGTGACTCCCCTTGCTCCAAAATCTATTTTAATATGTTGGCACTGCAGGACTGGCAGATTGTAAAGATATCTCTAAGAAGAAAACAAAATGAAACAAAACTCCCTAAGCTGGAAAATGGCCTTTTGCTCTGAAGCACTTTTGTAAAGCCTAGGACCCCCAAGGATAAAGTTATCCTAAAGCAGGAGTGCCTGCAGCGAACTCAGTGCAAATCCTCTCTGAAACAAACAAACAAACAAACACATCTCAATTTAAGTCTGTTTTCCACAAACTAAGATCAACGAAACGCACAAATAAAAAGAAAAATTCTGTAGTAAAAATCGGCAGAAATTATAAACAATACCAAGAAATTTAAATGGCTGTTGAGCTAAAGTATTGGAATTATATAACAGGGTCCATAAATTAATTACCCAGAATGTCTAAAGATATCAAAGAGAATTATTATCTGAAAAAATAGATGAAGAAATTATCCAAAGTGCAGCATACAGAGGCAAAGATTTAGAAAACAATAAGTTTGTTGGACAGAATGAGAAGGTAGAACAAATAGCATAATAGAGATCCAGAAGCAGCTCATCTAATCTAAAGCATTTTGCTATATAAACCAAAATTAAGATACATATATATAGAAATGAGAAATGATAGATAAAATATAATATTTTTGAAAAATATACACCACTATTGAGTCTTTTTAAACTCATACCATACTCATACCATCATTTTTTCTGTATGCCTTTTTTGGAACTTTTCTATGCATTTTCATATACTTACATAGTGTCTTTTGGGTATGTTACTTAACCTCTGTATCTTCCTCAGTTTACTCACTGTAATGTTGGCAGTAACAGAATACATTTTATGGATCTAATGCAAATTTTAAATGAGATGGCACATATGGAATCATTAGTACAGGGACTGACACAGGACGTTTTCGAACATTCTCATATCTATTTATTACATAGTTTGTGTTTTTGTGCTTTTATTTACACAATTGTAATCACCCTGTATTTAGTTTTGTGAAACTTGCTATTTCATTTGCAAGTTATCTAAGTCATATTCTATAGCTAAATAACTAGTTTTACCTTCATTATAATTACTCTGTAATATTTCATGGTATGAATTAACCATTTCATTGTGTCAACATTGGTATTAATCACTATTAATAATGCTTCAATAAGCTCTGTTGTGTAAAATGTATCTACTTTTCTAGGATGGAAACCTAGAGGAGTAATTCATGCACAGGAGACTGTAGTCTTTACTAATTTTATTGGACAATGTGTATTCTTTTAAAATAAAATTTAATTTTTACAGGAACAAAACATATTAGCTTTATATTTTAATTTGGTTAGCTCTAAGGATTCAGCAGCTAACACCTAATATGAAGTATGCAAACCTGACTTGTGAAAAAGTCTGGGTCCCTTTATCACTGACGCTTTTCGCCAAAAATGCATTGACAAGAATAATGTCACATTCACTCTACTTGAAACCATCGCTTCAGGTTTCTCCAAGATTCTTTATTTTAGAAACTGGGTGCAGCATCTAAAAATGTAAAATTGAAGACAATGTGGAATACCAAAAGATTCTTAAAAATTTTAGGTAAAAAATAAAAAAGTCATAGCAGCCAGTATTGCTATTATCAGAGAATAAAATAATATCTTCTGGGGGCACTTACACTGTCTTCCTACGCCCTTTACCTTCACCACCCTGAATGCTTAGCAAATTTCTTGACAGAGTTGAAAAATGACCTCACACAAAAGACATCCTTTCTTATAATCTCCACAGCCTGCATCAAGTCACCAGGGAGACAATGCCCCTCTACACTGATGTTCTGCTCAACTTCTCCATCTCTTGTTGTTTGTGCTTGGCTAGCACATCTAAGAAACCACTATCAAGTTCAAGGCCATGAAGACTTGTTTGTTTTTTTCTAAGATTTTTATAGGTTCAACTTCCATAATCCATTGACTGAAAAAACTTGTTCAAAGCATCAACTTATTACAATTTATATAAATACACCCATCTTAAGTGTAGAATTTAGTGCGTAGGCAAATGTGTATCTCAACTTGCCCATTACATGCAAAGATATTTCCGCAGAAGACTCTCTGTGCTTTGTTGTAGTCAGTCTTCCCATCCCCAGTGTTTTCAACAATTGATGTGATCTTCATTTCTATAAATTAGTTTCATCTGTCTTAGAATCTCAAATAAATGAAATCCTGCACATGGACACTTTTGGGTCAGATTACATTTGTTTGGCGTAACACTTTTTTGTTCACCCATGTTGCTGTTGGAATGAGTAGTCTGTTCCATTTTAGTACTTGGTACTATTGTATTACATGAATGTGCATTTCATCTTTTAAATAAAACTAGTGTTTATTTATCCTCTTCTTTATAAATGCCAGGAAAGTTCTGAGTAGAAAAATAATAAAATATAGGAAGAATGCAGAAAATTATAAAAATCATAATTTTTCTATGTAAGCATGGTTAACACTTTCTAGGAATGTATATGGAAGTTTATTTATTTACTTTTTAAGATTTATTTATTTATGCATTACAAGACCTGGGGTACAGGCCAGAGTCGCGGGAGGTGAGAGGATTCACCAGAAACAGAGTGGGGAGCAGAACAGACAAATAGACTGAAATACACTGCTGAGGGGAGCAGTAGGTGAGGAAAGAGATGTCTAAAGTGCCATACCAGTCCCCTCCCTGGCCAGGGGTCACACTGCTGTGCCGCTTATGCTTCACAATGTGGCGCTCAACCCGCTGCGCCACCAGGGAGGCCCTGGAAGTTTATTTATTTAAAAGATATTGAGTGGGATTTTTTTCATTGTCTCTGAAATTTATCTAACATACCAAAGTGGAAAACAAGAGTTACTGACATCCCACATGAGATCAAGTGTCATCCATGGGGTTAGATATCTTATCCTAGAACATAGTATGTAGTGACAGAATCAGTTCCCTATGGTTAGAAATGCAGGCCCAACTAAGTCCTGTGGCTAGAGGCCTTCATACCACATCTAGCTCTCTCTGTTAGGGGATCAAATAATATGGCTAATCTCTAATATTGGGAAACTAGAAGAAGAAGAACCAAAAAAACCCAAAAGCCAAGAGAAGCCAGGAAATAGTAAAAGTTAGAGCAGAAATAATTGAAATAGAAATCAAGAAGACATTCCAAAAGATCAATGAAACCAAAAACTGTGTCTTTGCAAAAAATAAATAAATTGAACAGGCAAATGTATACCTAGATATGCAAAGAAGAGAGAAAATTCAAATAGTATAAAAAGCGACAAAAGTTACAACAGACATAGCAGAAAACTAGGGGATGAGAAGAGATTACTATGAACATTAATCTAAGTTCAACAACCTAGATAAGAAGGACAGATTCTTAGAATTATATAATTACCCAAGAGTGAATAGGGAAGAAATAAAAAACCTGGACAAACTAATCATAAGCAAGAAAATGGAAACAGTAATAAAAACTTTCCTAAAAAAACCCCAAAAATCCAGGACCAGATGGTTTCAGAGGTGAGTTTTAGCAAACTTTCAAAGTGCTTAAAAAAATGGAGAGAAGAAATAATTCCAAAAACATTTATGAGACCAATATCACACTCTAATGTCAAAACCAAACTATGACAGCACAAAACCAAATGATGACAACACAAAAAATACAGACCAATTTATCTAATAAAAATATGAAAAAATCCTCATAAAGAACTTAGCAAACTGAATCCAACAATGCATTAAAATGTTTATACACCATGACCAAGTGGGATTTATACCAAGGACACCAGGATTGTTCAACATCTGAAACCAAACATTATTCACGACCAACTAAAGAAAGATAAAAACCATAGGACTGTCTCAATAGAAGCTGAGAAAGCACTTGATAAAATTCAATTTTATGAAGAAAACCCTCAAAACTTCAGGATAAATAGTACATTTATTAACATAATAAAAGCCATATATGACAAATCCAAAGCTAGAATCATTTTCATTGGTAAAACACCGAAAGCTTTTCCACTAAGATCTGGTACAAGATAAGAATGTCCAATCTCACCACTGCTATTAAATGTAATATTCAAAGTTCTAGCTAAAGCAATTAGACAAGAGAAAGATATAAAGACTACAAGTTGGGAAATAAGAAGTAAAATCAGCACTATTTGTAGATAACATGCTAATATATGCAGAGAATCCAATAAGCTCCACAGAAAAACTATTTAAAATAATAAACCAGTTCAATACAGTGGCAGATTACAAAATCAATACACAGAAATCAGTTTCCTTCTGATATATTCAAAATGAAATAGAAAAGGGAAAAAAAAAAAAGATAACCATGGCATTTACAATCACCAAAGAAAAGTAAGAGTAAACCTAAAGTGAACTTAAGAGTAAACCTAAAATCAAAGGAGGTGAAGAACCCACAGAAGGACAAATATAGACATTGATAAAGGAAACAGAAATAACAAAGAAATGGAAAGATGTCTTATGTTCATAGATTAGAAGACTCAACATTGTCAAAATGGCCATCCTATCCAAAGCAATTTACAGCTTCATTGCACTCCTTTGTTTCCAAAGATTCATTTATTTATGCATATAAGAACTGGGATGCAGGCCAGAGGTGCAGGAGGTGTCACTAGAGACAGAATGGGAGAAGAACAGGCAAATCTACAGACATACACTGCTGAAGGAAGCAACAGAAAAGACAGGAGAGGGCTGCCATGCCTTGTGGGTCACCTCTCTGCCTGGGGATTGAACTCCTGCTGCAGTGGCTGCAGATAGCTTCATAGTGCTGTGCCTTAACCCCTTGTGCAACTAGGGAGGTCCCTTCATTGTACTCTTAATAAGAATTGCAAAGACATTTTTCAAATAAATGAAACAAACACTCCTGAAATTCATACAGAATCACCAAACATCCTGAATAGCCTAAGATGTCCTGACAAAAAGAGGAATTATGTTGACGTTACACTTTCAGAATACAAACTATACTAGAAAGCCATAAGAAGTAAAAATCATGGTGGTGGAACAATACAAAGAGAGATCAATAGAATAGAATCAAGAACCCAGAAATGAACACACACATATATATACATATATCTATATGTGTGTATATATGTGTGTATGTGTATATATATATGTATGTATGTATATATCTGGACAGTTATCTGACAAAGGATCAAAGAATAGATACTGGGACAAGGAGAACATATTCAATAAATAGTAATGGGAAAATTGGACTACCACTATCACACACTATGCACAAAAATCAACTTAAAATGGATAAAATACTGAATACATAGAAAAATACACAGAAGAAAATGTAGGTAAAACACTCTAAGACATAAATCTTAAAGATATCATTATAGGTCTGTGCCCAGCAGCAAGGTAAACAAAATAGTTGAGACTACATCAAACTTAAAAGCTTCTGCACAGCATTCAAGACCATAACTAAAAGAAAGAGACACCCTACTGAGAGGGAGAGCGTATTTGTACACTATATACCTAACAATGGACTGATAAAAAGCTTCATAAAGAACTCACATGATGGAACAAAAAGAAAACAGAGCCCAATAAGAAAAAATGGACAGAGGAACGTCTCCAAAGAAGACATACAGATGGTCAACAGGCATGTGAAGAAATGTTCATTATCACTTACTATCAGGGAAATGCAAATCAAACCACAGTGAGATACCACCTTGTACCTGTGAGAATGGGCCATTAATAATAAACAAACAAACAAATAAAAACAGAAACCAGAAGTGCT
This sequence comes from Galemys pyrenaicus, assembly GCA_019455555.1. Lineage (NCBI taxonomy): Eukaryota > Metazoa > Chordata > Mammalia > Eulipotyphla > Talpidae > Galemys > Galemys pyrenaicus. The sequence goes on along the minus strand of JAGFMF010011718.1, from coordinate 1,911,009 downwards.
GGTGAAGGTGTGGAGAAAAACGAATCCTCTTACACTATTGGTGGGAGTGCAGACTGGAAAGCAGCATGGCAGTTACTCAAATTACTAAAAATTAATTTATTATATGTTCCAGCAATTCCATTCTTAGGTGTCTACCTAAAGAACACAAAAACATTATTTTTAAAGAAACCTGCACACCAATATTGATTGCAGCATTATTATTGTAGCCAAGTTATGAAAAAACCTAAGTGCCTCTGCCCCCAAAAAAAATAAAAGATGTGATATCTATACAAACAAAATGGGATACTATTCAACTATCAAAAAGGAGAACTCTTATCATTTTTGGCAACATCGATGCAACTAGAAGGGAATATGCTAAGTGAATTTAGCCAGAAGGTGAAAGATAAATATCAGATGATGTCACTTATATGTTGATTATAGAGAAACCAAACAAAGGATCAAATAAGTGCAAGCATTAAAACCAGTGGTCAAAAGCTGTCCATAGATCTGAAGCATTCAAAGGGAGAGTGGGCGGGAGTAATGAGGACAGGATTGGAGGGAAACAGTACAGGGGGCTATTGTGAAGGATTATGTGTCCCTTTGGTGTGGGAGTACTATGGTGACTGCACCTGATTGCGGGAAATCCTGTACTGCCAAATCACTAACAAGAATATAAAATAGGGGCCTCCCTGGTGGCGCAACGGGTTAAGCGCCACACTGTGAAGCATCTGTGGCACAGCAGCACGAATTAGATCCCTGGCAGGGAGGGGACCCACATGACGTAACAGACCCCTCCTACCTCTCCTGCTGCTCCCCTCAGCAGTGTATTTCAGTCTATCTGCCTGTTCTGCTCCCCACTCTGTTTCTGGTGAATCTTCTCATTTCCTGCCACTCTGGCCTATACCTCAGCTCTTGTATGCATAAATAAATAAATCTTTTAAAAATGTAAAATAATGGTACATCAATAAAAAATTAACAAATAAAATAACCATGACCAAAAAAAAAAAAAAAAGACTTATAAGTGCCTTGTTTTTCAAACATGCAATTATAATAAAAGTGATGTACTAGTCAAAAAATGGCAGGTAAATGATGCCAAAATTTTAAAGTTTTCAATGTGGAATAAGAAATAGAGAAAAGGAAAAACTATACCAAGATAGATATAGTTCTTATATAGTCAATTCTTTCATTCAGGTATCCTTTAGACAAAAACTTATTATATGCACACCAAAAATTCAAATGGTATATTTTTTAAAAAGTAAAAATAGCTGCACAAAATCTATTCTGTTCTCAATATCACCTGGTAAAGATTTTTTTAACAAAATCTAAAGACAAACACAGACTTGAAAAGGAAGTCTGTAACAAAATGCTTCAAACCCATTAACTCAGATAGAAAAGCAGGAAAGTTATATCTGATAAAGTAATCCTTCAATCAGAAAAAGGTAATCAGGGACAAAGATGGCTACTACATGATGATCAAGGGAAAAATTCATCAAAGAAATACAATTGCCATTAACACAGTGGCCTAATATAGGAACATATAGTTACATAAAGCCACTACTAACAGACCAAAAACAACATATTGAAAAAAATGCGATTGTCAGTAACTTCAACGCGCTGACCATAAGTGATAAATCAGTCAGATAGATAATTAACAAGGAAATAAAGGTCTACGTGAATCATTTGTCAAGATGGACTTAATAGATATTTGCAGAGATGTCCATCCTAAAAGAAATGAGTACACATTCTTCTCAAGGGCATGTGGGAACATTTTCAAGAAGAGATCATATGCTGAGACACAAACCATGTCTCAGAAAATATATGAAAATAAATATTATATCAAATATCGTCTCAGATCACAATGGTATGAAGCAGAAATTACCACAAAAAAACAATCCCAGAATAAATCAAAATGTGTGGAGACTAAACAAAGTGCTTTTGAACAACTCCTGATTTTCATGAAGAAATGAAGTTTCTGGAGATTGATGAAAATGTAGAGAAAGTTATCAGGCCATATGAGGTGCTCTAAAAGTGATATACTATAAGGAAAATACATAGAACTACAGGTCCACATAAGAAATAAGAAAAATCTCAAATAAACAATCTAACTCTACACCTAAAGGAACTAGAAAAAGAACAAATATAAGTATAAGGGAATAAATAATAAAAGAAATAAACAAAATAGAAATCAGAAAGATCAATCCAAAAGGCCAGTGAAACCAAGAACTAGTTCTTTGTGAAAAAATAAACAAAATTGGTAAGTCCTTAGCTAGAGTCACTAAGATGAGAGAAAACCCAAATAAATAGAATCAGAAATGATCGAGTAAAATTAAAATAGATGCCACAGAAATACAAAAAGTGTTATAAGAATCTAGTATGAACATCTTTATGCAAACAAACTGGTCAACCTAGAAGAAATGAACATAATTTTTAGATTCAGAAATCTTTCAAGAATGAACCAGGATAGAACAGATAGTTCACTTATAGGAGGAATACAGGAGACCAAAGGAAAAAAAATAATAACATCAACAACAAGACAAAATAAAAATAAACAGACAACTACAAAACTGTGACATTCTGCAGGGAAGAGGTAAGGATTCTGATCAAGGTAGGGGCGGGAAGAGCATGAAGGACTGTGATGACAGTGCACGGGTGAGTTGGTGGTGGAAATTCTATTCAGACTACACCCAGAAAAGAAAGCAAACATTGTAAGAAACAAATAAATAAAAATTAAAATTAAAGAAAAAAATAGTCCTATTACAAGCTCATATTGAAAGAACAATTAAACATCTCCCTTAAAACAAAAGCCCAGAAACAAATGGCATATCCACTGAATCCCAAACCTTAAAAACAGACATAATACCTATCCTATTCAAATTGTTCCAAAAATTAAAGCGGGTGGAAAGTTCTCTAACATACTCTATGAGGCCAATATTACACAGATTCCGAAGCCAAAGAAGGAAAGCGCACAAAAAAAGTGAACTATAACCAACATTCCTGATGACCACAGATGTAAAATTCTTCATCCAAACCTAGTAAAATGAATACAGCAAGATACTAAAAGAATCATACATCATGATCAAGTAGGATTCATCTCAGGGATGCAAAGCTGTTTCAACATAAGCAAGTCAATCTATGTCACCACCAGTTCAACAAAATAGAAAATAAAAATCACATTAGAATTTCAATAGATGCCAAAAATGCACTAGACAAAACTGAATGTCCATTTATGGTGAAAACTTTCCGTAACATGGAGATAAATAGAACTTACTAAATATACTAAAAGTCATATTAAATAAACCCAAATCATACTTAATCATGAAAAATTGAAAGCATTACCACTGAGACAGGAACAAAATAAAGATGCCCATTACCACCACTATTGTCAACATAATTTTGGAAGTTCTAGCCAGAACAATTAGGTAAGAAAAGGAGAAAAATGAATTCAAATTAGAAAAGAACTTATTCACCAATGCCACGATTACACATAGAGAGAATACAAAAGACTCATGGACTGGAAGAACACATATCATAAAAATGGCCAAATTACCTAAAGTAATTTACAGATCCAATGCAATTCCTATCAAAGTCCCAATGACTTTTTTCAAAGAAATAAAACAAACAATAACAAAATCTACATGGAATCACAAAAGCCCCAAATAACCAAAGCAATCCTGAAGTAAAAGAAGAAATTGCAGGGATCATACTCTGTAACTCCAAACTATAATACACTGCAACAGTAAATCAAAACAGTGTGGTATTAGAACAAAAACAGAATCACACACCAATGGGATAGAATAGGAAGTCCAGAAATAAACCTCCAAAATATGAACAATTAACTTTTGACAAAAGAGCCATGATTATACAATGAAGAAACAAATACCTCTTTAACAAATGATGTTAAGAAACATGATTAGCTACATGTAAAAAAGTTAAACTAGATCCATTCTTAACTCCATACAACAAAATAATTCAAAATGAATTAAAGGGTACAAGGATACAAATCCTTAAACCATAACACACTTAAAAGTATATAAAGAATATGTTGTATTACTGCACACCATGTAAGGAGATGTATTTGGGAACACAACCCCAATGGCAAGGGGAAAAAAAGCAAAAATAAACAAGTGGGAATACATCAAACTAAGAAGATTTTGTATCTCAAAAGAAACAATCACAAAGTCAAAGAAGAAACCTACAGATTGAGAGAAGATATTTGCAAGTGACATGTCTTATAAGTGGCTAATTTCTAAAATATATAAACTTATCCAGTCCAAAAACAACAAAAGACAACCCAATCAAAAAAATGAAAAAGAACACTTCTCTAAGGAAGACATTCCATGACTTGTAAGCACATGAAAATTTGTTCAATATGGATCTCCCGGTGGCCTAGGTGTTGAATCTCAGTGCTATCACCCCTAAGGTCTGAGTTTGATCACTGGTCAAGGAGCTGACCCACATGGCGCAGCAGACCTCTCCTGCCTTGCCTGCTGCTCCCCTCAGCAGTATATTTCAGTCAATCTGCCTGTTCTGCTCCCCACGCTCTCAGATGAATCCTCCAATCCCACGCACTTCTGGCCTGCTTCCCAGTTCTACGCAAAAATAAATTAAAAAAATCTTTAAAAAAAATGTTCAACATCACTATCATAAGGGAAATGCAAATCAAAACCACAATGATGTATCACCTCACCCCTGTTAGAATGGTCTATGTCAGAAAAAATAAAACAACATATGTTGCTAAGGATGTGGAGGAAAAGGAAACTATCCACTGTGGGTGGGAATGTAATTTGAAGTATCTTCTACAGAAAATGGTGTGGAGATACCTTAAAAAATAAAATGGAGGAAGTCCATCCACAACATGGAGGACTAAAGAGTTGGAATCACTGTCAACTATAAGAACATACTGTTATGTGCTGCTAGAACACCCAGATACTTCAATACAGCTATTCAACTCCAGGTATCCTCCAGGAGTAACTGAGAGTAGTGGCAGCTAAGGGGAAAGAATAGGAGAGGAGGGGGAATGTTTCAAGGTTGGAGATAGACTTCCCAACAAGGGAAACATAGAGTGCTGTAAAATTCCTTAGAGGAATTTCCCTGACAGAAGAATGGACTTGGGCCCAAACCCGGAAGTAGGAGCTCAGCTGATTCCAACCCAGGAAATAGAGAAGCCTGACTGCAAATAGGGCAAAATGTCCCCTGAAGGCTCCCTTCCCCCAACCAGAGAGAAACCAGGTGGAGCCAGGTCCATAAAATGCCCTCCACAAGAAAAAAAGGACTTTAGAGTGAACTCATAAATCTTCCAGGAAGGCATATCAATGGCTTGTATACTTCCCAGCACTGCAGAAGTGGCAGCAGAGGCAAGCTCAGAGCAGAGGTGGCCATTTGTGGGGCCACAGTGTTAAGTGAATACACATGCACCCACCACACACACAAACACACACACACACACACAGCACAGCCTTTGAGCCAAGTACAAACTGAATAGCCAGATATTGCTTATTACAGGGCAGGAAAAGGAGCACCCAGAACTCCCAAGCCTGCCTACTCTAGATAGGTTCTGTCATCCAATGGAGTACTACTCAGCTATTTAAAAAGATGAAATAGTGTCTTTTGAAACAAAATGGATAGACCTTGAAGTGCTTAGGATGTGAAAGACAGATATCAGATGTTTTCCCTTACTTATGAAATATAAATCACAAAGAACATATACTGGCAAAGCAGAGAAAAAACAGTTCTTGGGCTTTGAAAAGTATAATATACATCAAAGAAAGAGAGGTGTAAGGAGGAGAAAGGACAGGAAGGAGTTAGGGCATTGGCATAAGAAGTCTGGTGGCGGGTGAGTGAAGCATGAGCACGTGTGAAGGGGTAAAATCGTACCCCCAAATTTATATAGGCATATAAATCACTAACAAATTAATAAAATGAAAAAAGTGCACACCTGGTACTCTGTAGTAAATGGTTTTATATAAAATTTAGAATGTATAAGGTACACTGATCATGCTTATAAATATTTATCTAAGACATCACTTTAAATAGAGCAGTGGTATGCCATTAGTTACAGGTAGCACATTTAGAGTTTTTAAAATTCTTTTCTGATTAGTCTATACAGTAATAGGATGAACATTAAACATTAATATTACACAAATTTTTGAATAATTCTTCAGGAAACAGTCTAGTAATATAATTGCTGGATGAAAGGGTATTCTTGAATTTCTCTGTTATCAAAATGCTTGCCAACTCTTGATAGTTTATGTGGCAACCAGAACTGTCTGTGTATCTTCATTAAGTTTTTGAACATAGTCACTGCTTGTGAATTGTTCTTTGGCCCTATTTTCTTTTTTTTTTTTAAGATTTATTTATTTATGCATACAAGCACTGGGGTACAGGCCAGTGGTGTGGGGGGGGCAGTGAGAGGATTCACCACAGAGAGCGGGGAGCAGAACAGGCAGATCAATGGAAGTACACTGCTGAGGGGAGCAGCGGGCACAGCAGGAGAGGTCTGCTTCACCATGTGGGTCCCCTCTCTGGCCGGCAGCAGGGATCGAACTCGTGCTGCAGTGGCTGTGATTTGCTTCATAGTGCGTTGCTTAACCCACTGCGCCACCAGGGAGGCCCGAGGCCCTATTTTCAACTATGTTGTTTACATTAATCAGATGGCTGATTCCATAGAATATATAACTCTGCACCTACCTAACTAGCTACACAGTATGTCTGTGTTGCATGTTTGGTTGGGAAGATGCCCTCATGTCTACCGCTGCCCTATGCTTTTCGAAAGCTCTACCAGATAAATAGCAATTCACGGAGGGTTATACTTTTCACTATAAGTAGTTCATAATTCCTTTTTTGGATCAGTGGGCTAATAAGAGAGTTGAGTTCCTGGATTGTATAACTTCTCCAGTCAATTCCACCACTATCCATGAGATGCCATGTCATGTCACCATCCTACACTTGGAGAAATTACAAGTGACAGCTCTGTTAAATCTGTTACATGTTTACAAAGAGGATGTTGTCATTGCTTCATGTAACCATTCTTCAATGATGAATCCTGGGAGAAACTGTTTCAGTCTCTCTATAGGAAATCATTGTTCCCAAAAGCACTGGACCAACTTGGCTGAATCTTACAGACACTACGAAACATTAAAGACATATTAAGAAAAATCAGGTTTTAGCCTATGTTTAGCAAAAGGAGAAAATTTTATAATTATTTCATTCTGGCTCTGGATTACTTTGCTTACCCTCTTAGAGACTTTATTTCTTATCTTGAAATATAAGCACCTCGTTCTTGTCCTCCTTGTATGTTTTTAATATCAAGTGGTAAAAATTAAATCCATTAAGAAAAGTGGATCTGAAGTAGCAGTCATCCTTTCCCAGGTATAAAGGTGGGTGGGTGGGACCTTGAGGAGAAAGGTTAGTAATCTGAAATAATTAATGGCATTTAGATACTATTAACATTTTCATTTGAGGTTTTTAAATAGAACAATGAGTAGCTTTGCTTTGCTACTTTGATTAAGGAAATCACAGGCTTTCGGGCGGGAAAGAGGGAATGCAGCAGCTTAAAATGCTGAAGTACCTCTTGACTAGAGGAACCAGCACAGCACAAATGAGATGTGACAGAGGAATGGTTGGTTGCTGGGGACACCTCACTCTGAATTCCATATTCCAAAAACAAAGCAATTACAGTCCTTCAAGGTTTTGCCCACACTGTTGTAGGGATCTGAGGAAAGGAGGGGCCGGATGAGAAGCAGGAAGGTGGGGTAGGATGTCAAAATTGCTGCTCAGGGGCAAGCGTGTCAGTGCCCAGAGTCCTCTTGCTCCACAATTTTTAGGAAATATGACAGCAAACCAGGTGGAGATCACAGACCACTGTTCGGTTCCTTTTCTCCTGCGCCTTTGCTTCGTAGTCTTGTTCTGACTACTAGTTCTTATTCTAAAACATTTCTTCGGTTGTTAAAAGCAACTTGGGACTTACAATCTGCTTTCACGAAGAGTGAACTTATTCACTGCAAATAATATATCTCGCTTTCATGTGTTTCACAGACATTGCACATTTCACAGTCTTCATCAACCCTGGATCCACAAGCTATCAGTGAGATTTTTCCAGTATATGCTTACATCATGTCTCTGCACCATGGCTAATTAAGAAATATAGATTGTATTTTTAGACGTAATGCTATTACACAAACTACTCCATAGTGTAAACATAATTTTATAGGACTGAAAATCAAAAATAAAATGTAATCATAATATTCACTTTATTGCTGTAGTCTGGAATAGAACCCACAACACTGCTGAGGTACACCTGCGATTAAAGAGGGAGAGAAAGCAGAACTTTGAATTGGTTGGAGGATAGGTTAAATGTGTGGAGTGCACTGCTTCTCAGCTCAGGCCCCTTTAACATGTGCAATAACAAGCCATCTCAAATGTCAGAGGCTGAAAACAAAAGGATTTGCTTCTCATTCTTGTTATACATCCACTGAGGATTGGATAGCATTTTGCATCACGATGTTCTCAATACAGGGCCTTCTGAAACAGTCACTTCCTGGAACACAGCCTAACTGATGGGCAGAAGACACCAGAGCGATGAGGGAAGCTCAAACTGGCTTAGTGGACAGACCAGAAATGGCCTTTCTTCTCACTAGCCTATAGACATATCTAACTTCCCAGAAGATAAAGGTGATTCCTTCCATCTAGAAGGAAGAAGAACCAGAATTCTGTGACTAAATACAATAAATACAGTGTCCTTCCCTTCTAATTCAAATTTCTTTCTAGTTAAACATATGAAATACTGTTATAGCAGTTACAACCTTGGAGAAACTCTTACCTGCATCCCCAATACTGCTATAGGAGTATTGTTCTCACAGAGTTGGTCAATTCTATAAGACCTTGCCCACAAAGTGTGCCAGATCTAAAAAAAGAAATTTCTAGAACATTACAAATCTTCTAGATCCTTTGTCTTACATGGGCAAGAATATTAAAAAAAATTAGTGGAAATTAATTTTTAATGAGAAAAATATATTAATTCTTCCTAAATTGGATTTCCTTATCTGTGAGAGTCCCATTGACTAAGTCTCAGTAAAGCTGATGACTATGGGGAAAACTGAGGGCAGGGTGTGTCTTTAGATTTTATCAGAACAGGAAGAAAGTTGCCTTTGCATCTACCCAAGTAAAATACCATCTAAGTAAAAGAATAGTTGAATCTGGTACTCCCTACTGTACTTTGGTGAACTTTGTTCATTTTCCAGTGTATGGACAGGGTTCCAATTGACACAGGTCCTGAGAGACACTCAAAGATCCACAGGACTACTGTAGGGTCCTTGTGATGAGCTCTTGCCTAGGTCACAGGCGGAAGACAGCTGGAGGATGTAGCATTGACTCTGAATGACTCACTGCACTGACATCTTGCAGACTAGGGGAAGAACAGTCAGGGAGGCTGTCACACTGACCACATCAAGGGTGGCAAATCATCTTCCACCAGAGGTCGACTTGAGTTTCAGTGACCAAAAGAACAAAAGTGTCATTCAACAGAGCCAGAAGAAACTCCCAAACCTGAACAAAGCAAGATGTCCTCATCCACCCAGATGCCACCTCAGAGAACTAAAAAAGGAAAGGAGGAGTCTCAAAGGAAGTTTTTATGCAACAGGAACTGAGTTGGAGAATGTTCGATGTCAGACTGAGATCACTGAATGGAAAAGGTGTCACAAGCACGATCAGCGCACCTGGAATGACAGTGTTCAAACTTGACTGCACGGTGCAATTTTTTAAAATTATTTTTTATATATTTTAATTTTTTTCTTTCCTTTTTTATTTATACATATTTGACATCAATTGTAATCCCCGTGGATTTCCCACCACCGTTTCACCAGTGCACCATCACCTCAGTCCCTTGTGCTCTTATCTGCCCTCAACCCTCTCCCCTGCCACCAAATGTCCCCAATTTGTCCTTGTCTTTTTGTTTTTGTTGTGTTTTTATTATTATTATTATTGTTGTTGTTGTTGTTGTTGTTGTTACATTGTTATCATTCTTTTCCTTGATCCTTATTTGGCTCCCTTATATTCCTCCTAGGGGGGAAACCATAAAATATATAGAAGAAAAAGTAGACAAAACCCTACATGACATACGCATCAATAACATCTTTAGAGACACGGTGCATATTTCAAGTGCTTTGGAGCTTTTAGACACTGCTGTCCGCCCGCACCCACCCCAACCATTAAATCAGAATTGCCGGCAGTGGGCTTGACTACGGGTGCAGATATGCAGAAATATCAAGGACACATGCATGTGATTCCCACTGTATACAATGTATACCTGGAAACTAGCTAAACAACATAAACAGTGTTATTAAAGGGCAGGTTCTGGCAAACTCACCTGGAATCCACTGGAAAACAACTGCTGGCAGCTCCCTTTCTCCAATGGGATGTGTCTCATACACAACTTCCTGGCCTGGTCTTTGACTCCAGGTTCTGAATTCTGTTCCCTTCTTACTCTCTTTGGCTTAGTCTGCATGGACTGGCAGGCACTAATGTTACTACTGTTGAGTTTGACCCATCCCTGGCCCTTTCCTCAACATGTGGTCCCACAGGCCTCTAACCCTAGACTTGTCAGTGCTTTCAGATAGAAAATTATAGATGCAGCCAAAAGACCAATTAGCCTGCAGGATTGTCAATCACTCCCAAGACGGCAAAGACATGAGCACACTCAACGAACTGATTGATTCTCACCATGATAGGTGAGTTCTTCTGTGGAAGGGGAGCTAAATTTCCTGACTCGTGTGAAATGTACTGATAATTAAAAACCGATTCATTATTTAAACATCATTGGGCTGGAGAGAGAGAAAAGCTAAAAGGTAGTCCTGGTCAAAGGGAAATGGGGATCAGGCTCTGGCCCAGGAAACCTTCTGGAGCAGCTGGAGGTGTTGAGAGAAGAATCCATAGAGGCAAATGTTCTGCCTACCTTTTCCAGTCAGGTGGGTCATTATGCAGACAGTTAATTGTTCGAGCAGGCTGTGACTACGCTAAAAGTTATGCTTCCCTGGGGGCAGTTTTACAATAAGGATAATAAAAACCAACAGCAAAAACAGTAATGATGAGTATAATTTGGTTTTGCATTACTCTTTTAATGAGGCCCACAAAGCTTTAAGGAATCCTTTAACCCCTTCTACATTTCTATGGGGGAGGAATGTGACAAGGAGTGTTTTAATTTTATAACTGAATAAATAAATGTAGAGATGAAAGAGCTCCTGATTTGACCAAAAATTCTACATTTTTTCAGCGATAGAGAAAAATGTGACTACCGGAAGGCACTTTGCTCATAAATTCATGTTAAAAAAAAATTTCAACATGGCGTATTTGCTCAGATTATTCCTCCTGACTCTTATATCCCTTTCACTCATCCACACTGAGCCTCCTTTGCAACATGATATCTGCAAGTCTCTATCTTCATGGAGCCTACCTGGGCTGCTCAAGGCCTCAGATAGTCTGTCTTCTCCACACCAGCCCTTCAGGACGACTACAATTCATTTAAAAATTAGCCACACCATCTCCACCAAAATCTCATTGCTCAGAGTTTTTATTTAGATTTTAAAATTTTATTTAACTCCTGGTAGCTCCTTAAGGGTTGGGGTGGAATCAACAGTCTTTGGATCCTCTTAGGGACTCACACAGAGCAGGCCTCAGAAAAGACTGGCTTCATTGTTTTGTTTATCCTAGTATCAGCATTCAGATCTCTTAAACAGTAGTCAAGAGACCTCTTTCCTGTACTGGCTTCAGGCTCTATGTGCCTCAGTGTCTTCACCTGTGAACAGGATCCTACCTCTATAGTAGTTATGAAGATGACATGATTTAATGTGGGTAAGTGCTAGAACATCCCTTGCACACTCTGAGCATGATGTACATCATGCTCAGAGTGTGATCATACATTTTTATTATTACATCAGTATAAGGAGGTACCTTAGTTAAAATGCGGTAGTAAATTATTGAGAGCCTATGCTAATGTTGTGGGACATCTCATTTATGAAACATATTCTGGTTTGGGCTTCATTTTTTTTAAAAGATTTATTTATTCATGCACACAAGAGCTGGAGCACAGGCCAGAGTCACGGGAGGTGAGAGGATTCACCAGAGACAGAGCCGGGAGCAGAACAGGCAGATCAATGGAAATACACTGCTAAGGGGAGCAGCGGGCTACACTGAAGAGGTCTGCTGAACCATGTGGGTGCTCTCCCCAGCCATGGATTGAATTCATGCTGCTGTGCCGCCAATGCTTCACAGTGTGGCGATCAACCCACTGCACTACCAGGGAGGCCTTCAATTCATTCTTTAGATAGTGATAGATGGATGGATAGGTGGATGGATAGCACCTATCTTAGGTTCAACATGTTGTGAATAGTGAATAAAATAAGCAGCATTCATGTATTCATAAGGCACTTCCAGTCTGATAGGAATAAGGCTATTAAACCAATTATTACAGATGGGATAAATTTGAGATAAACAAAGAGATGGCAAGTCCTATGAAGAACCTAACAGAGGAAGCCAAGCTAAACTAATGGATGTGGGGACATCTTCTTTAACCCTTAAAATTTGTCATAAGATTCCTGTGACAATAAATGGCTAGCCAATTAGTAGAAAAACTGACTTATGAAGCATGAAGTCTTCAATTGTTGTAATAACCAAAATGGGAAATAGTGGTAACACCAAGACATAACTTTTCACTCTTGTCTGTGAAACTTAGAGTTAGATCAAAAGAGAATCAATGAGAGTCCAGTCCCCAGTCCCCATGCCAACCACCTCCTGCCATGTTTCTACCAACTTTCCATCCATGGGGTGGCGGAGATATGACAACTACAGAATTGGACCTATATTCCAGAAGATGCCAATAAGCTCAGGAGAACCAGAAATTCCCAATCCAGGTAACCGCTGATTATAGAGACTTTGGGTGTTGATGGGGTGCTCTCTGCAGCTTGCCTCCTGCACAAGCTCTCAACCCTCTTGGGTTACCTCTAGGTACTTGCTGGCAGTAAATAAATTGGAGGTATCAGAACCACAGCAGGTACTGAGCAGGTAGGTTCTGCTGGGGGTACTCCAGAAGTTACCTTAGAACAACTTTCTGTTCTAGATCCTGGAATGCTTACTTCTAAGAGGGAGGTGTGGGGTAGAAGCATATGGCTTCCTGGTAATTTACTACACAGCCACTGCTGGATATTTCACTGTCACCTGACTAACTTGCCTTGACGCCTGGGCCTGAATCCCAAAGTAAATATTTTTTGAAGTTATAAAACATTCCACTACCTTTTTCTGCTATATAACATTTCAAAATGTCAGCACTTTTCTAGCTACACTTTGGCCTAGAAATTGAAGTTCACACATGCTAAGGGAATGGCTGTTGTTTTAATAACTTTAGTCCTACTAGAAATGCCAAAGTTGTTTGAACCTAGTTCAAATCATAATAATATGTTGGGGTTGTTTTTGACATTTCATCTGAGACTCTCCAAAAGTGTATGGAAAATGTGAACTCACTAAAATCTTCCATGTCCTTAGAAAGGAAAAGGAAGCTTTGAATTCTTCTCTTCTGGTTATAAATATAAAAGTAGCTGCAAGAAGAGGAAAAAAAAAAAAAAACAATGCTTGGTTGAGGCTTCCTGGTTGCCAGGAGCAGGAGGCAAGGTGGTTGCTGCAAAGGAACGTGATGCAAGATGAGGCCAGATGGACGGGCAGAGCCAGACCTCACTAGGCTTGGAGGATTGGGTTACAGCCTTGGTCTCAGAGCAGGGATAAGGAAGGGTTTAAAGCAGAGGTTTGGTTGGGATACTTTATTCAAATTACATTTTTAAGTGATCACTAATTCTGTGGATAATGAGCCGAGAAGGGAAGCCTAATTCACAAAAACCAAGAGGGAAGCTAATGTAAAAGCCTGGCCAAGAGTTTCTGGAGGCCTCGGTTGTGACAGTAGCTGTGTATCACTTCCAACCCAGAAGTGATTGGATTTCAGAAGATAAATCCACAGGGTCCACTAATGGATTGGCTTAGGGGAAGGGAGAGATTATCAAGAATGACATTTAGTGGTTGGGAGAGAAGAATGTGACACTGAGAAGCCAGAAATGTAAGGGTATAGCTGCAAGGTGTGGTACCATACAAGTCTAAGGGGAGACTAGAATATTTTCCCATGGGATTATAATGAAATTAAGGAGTTGACTGCTGTCTGAAAATTCTGTGCATGGTGTGTCTAGCCACCATGCCCTAACATTAAAATGGAACCAAGTAAGAGAGGGGGGGGGAGTAAGTATAATAAAATAAAAATCAAAACCAGCAGTCAGCTGTAGAGCAGAAACATTCTGTAGGGGGAGGGAAGGGAGAAGGATCAGGATGGGTGGGAGTAACACAAGAGGCTATGGTGGTGGTGCATGGGTGAACTGGGAAATCATACATTGTACAAATATGAAGGATGACGTAATAAATACATATTATTAAAAAATAAGAGAAAAAAAATCCCAATTCAGTGTCAGGTACCATGTAACTGATGTTGCCTGTATTACTGAATCCAAGATTCCAGAGGACAAATAGCATCCATCAGGCGGGTTAGACTATTGCTCTCACTTTCAGAAGAGGAACTATAGCGCTACGATCCTACAGCTACAGCAGGCCTCTCGGTTAGACCTGGTTCAATTCCAGAACCCAAAATTCTTATCCACAATGGTTTTCAGATCTTTCATAAAGAGCATAAACATGAAATGTCTAGGAGTTTCACTGGAATCAGTGGTTTAGCTTCAGAGGGAGAAACATGTTATAAACCATATTTCCAAACCTGCCAGGAACTTATCAAATGTGCGCTATTGGTCCTCAGGGATCTGGATGGCTTGCCTGTCTGGATCAGCACAATGTCATGTGAACTTTATTAGAAAAATAACTCACATCACATCTCACCGATTGGTGTGTGTAGCATCTGAGTTAGGAAGGACAGTATGCATATACATGTTAGCAAATGGAAAAGTGATGATCCACCTCATTGATAGAGAACAACTCACTTTTCCCCTAAATGAAATATGGTTGGATTTTGAAGTATACTAACTGCAAGGAAATGCCTTTTGCAGCTCCTACATATGTTGAACATATGACCAACTGGTACCCCCAGGTAGCTCCAGCCTGCATCATGGCCAATTCCTAAGACAAACTTTTGCTTAAGAGAAGATGAACCTCAAGATGTTTGCAATGGCACCCGACAGAAAGCACAGACAGAAAGGACACAGTGGGGAAATAGAGATAGAATTTAAACTTAACAAAAAGAAAAAAGAAAGGAAAGTTATTGAGAAACATTGAATTGTGGGAATATCATGCATAATAATGATAAAGTGTTGGTCTTTCATAGGCTTTGCTATCAACCAGTATTTAAGTTCCACGTCCCTTAATGTTCACACAAGGCACAAAGAAGGGACACTAGGCCTCCTGGGCATAATATAATATTAATAGGTTACAGACTAATCAAGGCTTCTTGTTAATTAATAGATAACAAGATTCCTTGTTGGAGAGGAGGTTGTGGGAAGGGGACAAAAGAATACTGGATAGTGGGGACCATTGTGGCATCTCCATGACAATCTCAAACTTCATTTCACCCAGAGGATTATGCTGTTTGTTTTGATTTTCCCTTCTCTGCGCAATATGGTTTTGACTAGAAAATAAGTGAAAGACTACTGACTCAGGTATTTGTATAAGACAGAACTATACACAATAGACCCTAACTACACAATGTGAATGATAGCCATTTCTCAGTCTATTCAAGATTAATACAGATTTTGAAGTGCTATGTATAAATTAAATTGATATGTTAGATATTAAATTTCATCTACATAAAGAAATGAAGTGAGGAAGAAAGGAAACCTTTTGAAATGAAATGCAATAGCTTTTAAGATTTTGCGCTTTGGATGCATTTTTTTTTTCAGGTTTTTTTAATTTTTTAAATCTTAAGTGAAATGAAGCAAGGAAAGCACGAACTGACAACGCTAGGAGGACTTCAGATGAAAAGAAGCAAGAGACTATCATAGTTCCAGTTACAATGAAGGGTCTTGGCTACACTGAAAACATGCTTGGCCCTGTGCCTCACCTTGGCAAAGACCCAGCAACAGCAGTATGTGGTGGTGACATCATAAGAAAGGACGCGTCTGTGCTCTCCCCGAAGGTAAGAAAGGCTGCTTCAGCAAGTATTTCTAATAATGGATGGAGAATAATAGCCAGATCCTTTTTTTCTGGAACTGTCTCTGCCTCTGACATCATTCATGAATTGTCTATTCTCTTAAATTCATTTTAATATTAATTCCCCATAAAATAGTTGATATGACAATAAAAAACAACACATTTTTGGCAACCAACATATATTTTATTTTAAAAAAATGATTTTGTGGGATGTTTTAAACCCTCTATTTTTTTTTTTTAAGAATTCTTCCACATCAGTCAAGTTTATACCCAGTGAAATCATGGCAATGCAGTGGTTTTTGACATAAGTATTAGGTTACTTTACACAAAGGAACTGGTGCTAACAGGAAAGATTAGAGATGAGTTCTTATCTAGTCTAGACATTGCGTGTCCTCCATTATTCATAACTGTTGGGGGCCTAGTGTGCTGGGAGGTCCCCATTTTCTTTGGGAATCATGATGACTTAATCTCTTGCTTAAGGAAGAATCTTTCTCAATGGACTGCTATGAGTGTCTTTGTTGGCTTCTGGTATACTTCATCAGTTTTATCTTTGAGTCTCCTGTGCTATGAATTTCTACCTATAGACTGAGAGCTCTGTGTCTGATCTCTTTCCCTGGGCTTGAGGAACTCATTAGAGGAGGGGAAAAGTTATAAACTCTGCCACACAGGTGCAATAACTTACTGCTTGGAATCCAACTGCAAATGGATCATTTATGAACAGAAATATGGTAGCCAGGCAACTTTTGTGAAACAATAAATAGCATTTCTCTCTCCATTCTTCCCCAAAGAGTAGCTCAGTATACAACTGCTTTATCATTTCACACTCAATATTATATATTACATCATACTAACACCTCCTTCTAGTTTCATCCAAAGATAGTGCAAATTACAGGAACACTCCATCTTGCCATCTCATGTGGCATCCCCAAGAACATATCACTTTCATTTTAGATGACAAACAAGACTGGTCTCCAAGCTTCTTTGAATGGCAGGCCTGGCATGGTCACTTCACAAGGAGCTGTCAGCTCTTCACTGAAAATCACTCCTTGAAGTGATTTATAACTTTGCTATAAAAAGCTTTCCTTACAGCTAAAACTTGCATTTCTTTCAGTTTTATGACAAACACACACAGACTAGAGCAAGCGCTCATGCTTGCACATGTGTGTGTGTGAATAACACACACATACCAACCTCCATAACACTCCTATGCTTATTCTCTCATTAAAAAAAAAGAAAGAAAGAAAGAAAAGCAAGCAGTTTTTAAGATGTGTAAGAAAATTTAAAGTAGGAGGAGGCCATCAGTCACATAATGATAAGAACTGCCCCTTGGAACCAAATTTTGATCCAAGCACCTCTACTTAGGATGACATATGCCTGATCATTCTTTGGAGTTCCATTCAGTCTTTCATACTTGATGTCATGGGTGGCCTTAATGTGGCTACTGGTACTAATGCTACTAAAGGCAAAGAAAAAAGAGGAAAAAAAATTACTCCATAATCTCGCCAAATTGAGTCTTTGTGTGCAGTCTTTTCTCTGCCACTCTTCCATGCTGTAAGCCCTCTCCCAACTGCCAAGACCGTTCCTTCATCCTGTTGCAGTTTAATAGAGAGCTACCAGAGAAGCTGGCCAGGACCTGTTAGCTTTGCTGCTGCGATACTGACAGGAGTTAAGAGGAACTACACTATAGTCATCATGCTAAGGCTCTCAGTTCTTCCAGACTTTCCAGAGGGAGGACTCTCACTTCTAACTGGATTCCAAGTTGCTGGATTTCAATTAGGACTGCTAAATCCTGCAGAAGAACGAAAGGGTACATTAAAATCCTTAGTAGGATGGGACATCCTCAGTCAGAGTTCCAAAAATATGAGTGGCAAAAAAAGAAGCCCATCTTCCACAATGTAGGCAAGCAAGGCTATGAAGGGAAACTGACAAAAATTGCAAAGACACAGGGAATCCCATTCTTTAAGAGCACAACTAACTCCCTGCAGAGCAGGTACTCTGATAAACTAAACTAATTCACTATGATAAAGTGCTTGACACCACCTGACAGGCAACAATAAAGCCCATTTTGCTTTGATTCCAATGACACAACCAATGACAGTTACCTTCTTTGCATCATCGAACTGACATGTTCCAGTTTGTGATAACAAGAGGGTATGTTCCACACTCCTCCATGTTTCTTTTCTGTTTTCTGGCTTAATTATCACTTCAAATCAAAAGTGAGAAGACCAAGGTTAGGACAGATCTGTAGCCTGCCCTGTCAGCATCATTCCATCTGGTAGCTTTATCTTACAATACCACTTCCACGCCCAACCTGGGAACAATGAACTAATCCCTGCACTCTTATCTTAGCAGCATGTTACAGCCAAGGGCCGCATATTACAAAGCTAGTAGATTTCAAATAATATTAAAGTTACCAAAAGATCTTATTAAGTCCTGAGACTTGACAGAGCATTATATCAGTTACCCAGATCCCTTAGCTAAAAAGAGACAAATGATTAAGTTGAAAACAGCTTGTAAAGTACACATCTGTGTCTGTAATTCTAAGTATTTTTATCACGCCCAACAATTCTGGGTTCTTACAAGTGTCTAATTTAGCAGTTAATTCTGCCTCAGCTTAAGACAAATCACTTAGTTGTAGCACCTGCTCCAGCAACTCCATTTAGGAAATGAAAAGCACATCCAGTCCCTTCATTACTTTATAGCTGTGCCACCTGATAACAACTCATGATGAAATCACATGGGTTAATACTTCATGTTCATGTTACTAATCTCAGAATAAAAATGAAATTCCGTAATGCGTAGGACTTCAAATTTGAAAAGGAACCCATTTCTTCAATAGCTGATTAGAAGCGTATTTTCTCCATTAAGTGAAGGTGCCTTTTGAAGACAGTTTATAAGGTGGTAAGGACGTCCTACACTTAGTGTTCAACACAATTTTAAAAAAGAATTGAAAGACCTGAGGCCTCCCTGGTGGCACAATGGGTTAAGTCACAGTACTCTGTAGCTACTCACAGCCAATGCAGCATGAGTTTGATCCCCAGCCAGGGAGCTGACCCACATGGCACAGCAGACCTCTTATCTCGCCCACTGCTCCCCTCGGCAGTGTGTTTCAATGGATCCTCCTGTTCTGCTCCACACTCTGTCTCAGGTGAATCCTCCCTCTCACCCCCTGCACCTCTGACCTGTACCCCAGTTCTTGTATGCATAAATACATAAATATTTTTTTTAAAAATTAGAAGATCAGAGAAATATTTACAATCCAATTTCTGAAGATAGCTATAGACATAGAAGGCCAAGCTGAATGGGGATGATCAACTTGAAGTATAGAAAGGGATTCTAAAGTATCAGAATTTAGCAGCATTGACCAAGGAAGAGGCACAAAGGGACATAGTTTGTTTAGGAGTAAAAAGAGTAGGTGTCAATGATACACAGTGCATGGGTTTACTTTTACTTCTTTTATGTGCTTAACACAGACAAGGAAAATCTTGCTCCATGGTCTCTGTCATTTTAAATATATATCTTAATACACACTTTTTTTAATAAATTACTTCTACTTATCACTGTTATTAACTAAAATCCCTTGGGACAATATATTCTTAGAGTCAGATTATCCTTGAATTCCTGTAAGGGGTAAGTCTTGTAAGTTCTTATATAATAAGCTTTCTTAGTAACTACAATTTCTGACCAATTAGTTATCAGATTAGAATACACTGTCAAATTTTTGTAAAGACCTATTTATTCATGCACACAAGAACTGGGCTGCAGGCCACAGGTGCGGGGGTTGGGGAGGAGTGTGAGAGGAATCAGAGTGGGGAGCCAGAGACAGAGGGGGGAGCAGAACAAGCAGATCTACTGTAATACACTGCTTAAGGGAGCAGTTTGTGAGACAGAATGGGTCTGCTGCACCATGTGGGTCAGCTCCCAGACAGGGATTGAATTTATGCTGTAGAGGCTGGTGATAGCTTGATAGCATTGACATTAACCCCTGCACCACCAGGGAGGCCCTACTGTCATATTTTCAAGTGCATTACATGACAGAGGATTAGGAGGAAAGGTAATTCCCAAGTCCCCGCTCTTCATGTGGACTTAACATTATCAGAAGCATCTTCTATTAGTGATTTCGTGGCAGGAATTTTATAAGATATTTGCATGATCTGTTCAGTTTAACTTATAAAATATAATGTAATATAGTCAGATTATAAACACAAGTCTCAGTGAGAGCAAATGACTGAGGTCATGCCAATCATTTGTCTGACCTCCCATGCAAAGTTGAAGAGATGACATGTATACGCCTGAGGTTGCACATTTTAAGTTAGTACAGTTTCATTTCTTTCTTACAATGTCATTTCTTTCTCACATACATTTGTCTTACATTAAATTTTTACATTAAAATGGCAACAGAAATTTTTACTATCTTCCCAGCACTCAATAGTTAGGCATATCCTTTCCAAGACAAACACAAGTAGCTCATTCACCATAATAACAGATCCCTACGGTCAACACAGTCACACCTAAAACGAGCATGCTCACCAGGGAGTGAAAATAACATGAACAAAGTGATTATTATTATTTTCTCACTATAAAATAGCTTATATATTCCCAAATATGGAAACAAAGGCAGATTTCTAGTATGTAGGTAGGCACGATTTCATTTTGTTTTCCTTGTTTTAATATATGTTTTTATTAACTACCATTATTTTTCATACTTCCGTTTTCCACGAGAATTTCTTCCTTCCAGGGTTGTCACCATGATTCTCCCACCAGCAAATCCTCCACCAGAGCCCATTGTGCTTACCCTCCCTTTATAAACTTGATAGTGCTGAGCCTTAACTCCTGTGCCACGAGGAGGCCCCTTTAAAAACTTGAAAAGCAGACATGGATCCAGGGCACGGTGGTATGGAGATCAAGCATGTACCCATCTACTGCTTGCCTAAATGCCAACCAGAAGAACCCCCACAGCCCATCAGGTCCTCACACTCTAAGTAGCAACCAGCTGCTTTATCCTTTGTACATACCATGTAGCAGGATCTTTAATGCATTAGCTGCAAAAAGGGCTCTCCAGAAAGACCACCCAGCTCTTATAGTTAGTAAACTATTTCTATTAATCATTTCTATTAATTATCTCAGGTTTAAAATTGCTATAGAGACGGGGATCCTGTGCCTCAGTCTAATCAGACCAATTATTATTTGCCGAACCAGCTGTCTGCTGTGGTCCACCAGAAGGGAGAGCCCTGGTTCTCCTCTCCCCATGCGCCACCACAAGTAACCAGGCAGTTCAAAGTCAGATTTAGTCCAGAAGTCTTTCCCATCTCCCATAGAATTAGTGCCCCCTTGTAAGGAAAATGAGTTAATCAGGCTGTTTTTCACCTTCTAAAGAACAGACAGCCCATAACCTTGCAATGCCATGTTTTCCATCTTAGACACCAGCGAGCAACAGATGGGCTTTGCTTGGGCAGCAATGTCTCAGTTGTGTGGTTATGGGCACTTCACAGTGTAAGGGGAGCTGGGAGGCTCAGTTGCTATTTGCCATTCCTCGTTTTAGTATTTTGGTCTTTCTGTTTCTTTGTGCCTGCCTGTCTGTCTTCCTGTGTAGGGGCCCCCTGACATATCAGACACCTCTAAGTCTCCAATATTCTTCTTCCATTTGCAGGAATCAGCAAAGAACCTGCCCCACCTGGGATGGTTCTATGACACCCCTCCTCTCTACTTCTGTAATACTTGTACCCTATATATATATATATATTTAATATTATATTATTATATAATTATATATATATATTTTTGTTAGTTTCTCTCACCACATTGAAAGTTAATGTCCTTGAAAGAAAGATCATGCTTTATAATCTACTATCAGGTGGTGCCTTGAAAAGAAAGCACTGGCTGGCTATGTGGAAAGGGCACTATATTGCCCATCCTGCTTTAGGGTTCCTGGAAAATTTCCTACTACTTCCTTTCTAGTGAGTAGATAAAACAGCTAGCATCTTGATAAACCCATTTATATTTTTCAAAAGAAGATTTCATAGCTTAAAAAGAAAACTCTTACAAAACAGGTTTTTAAGGGGCCTTCCTTGTGGCGCAAGGGAATGAGCAACGCACTGTGGAGCTTTAGCAGCCACTTCAGTGCGAGTTCGATTCCTGGCCAGGGAGGGGACCCACATGGCACAGCAGACCTCTCCTGCCTCGCCTGCTGCTCTCCTCATCAGTGTATTTCAGTCAGTCTGCCTGTTCTGCTCCCTGCTCTGTCTCTGGAGAATACTCTCACCCCACGCCTGTATCCCAGGTCTCATATGCATAAATAAAGAAAATCTAAAAAAAATCCAAAAACCAAGTTTTTAAAAGTCACCCCAAATATTTTGGTACTACAACAGATTTTGCAAAACAACTATGCTCAGAACTACTTGAAAGCCTGTGAATACAAGGGGCTTACAGACTGAGGAGGAAACATTTGTGGTGCCTGTTGGGTGTGGCCAAAACTCAGTTCAAGAAATTTCAGCCGAATGGAAAGTTCTCCAGTCTCCACTGTCCTCAATTCTTGAGCATTCCTATAATTTTCTATTACATGCAACTGCTGGGTGTTATAGGAAGAGTAGCTTCTGTTCTATCAGAGAAAGAATAGTGACCCTCTCCACATCGGTATATGCCCACTGCCATCAGATGGTACAAGGTCAACCAGGTTGGGGTGTGGGGCCCAAGGGTCGTGCTTGACCCCACAGCTGGTTACTGCCCCGTTGTTCAGAGGGCAAGATGCTGCTCTAGAGGAAGTTCCTGAAGGTAAGTAAGAAAACACTGGAAACACTCACTGAAATCTCTACTAGAAAAGTGTGGTTAAAAGATAATTACAGACCAGTAGATTTTTCCCAAGGAGGTTATGTAAGCAGAGAAAAAAAATATAGTCAAGTAATATGTCTAACATTCATTAGTCCCTAACCTATTTTAAGTGGAAATTATAATATCCCTCTATTTAATTGGTTAATCAATTGTTTTCAAAGTGTTCCACAGTCTCACTAAAATATGAATCTTTTTTGAAAGGAGACAATGAGGCACAGGTTAAAAAGCAACTCAGATTGTGAACTGCTCTGTACATGAGGTTTGCCTTAATCATATGACTCTTTCCATAGGATGTTACCCTAATTCCAAGAATAAAAAAATAATTATTAAAGAAAATATTAATTTCCAGCATCTTCAAAATAGTGTAAGACTATTGTGCAATCATCCCAGAGTGGGTAGGCTTATTGTCAGTTCTCACAGATGAAATGAGAATTTGAAGCTTTCCATGGATGTCACAGGCCTTTAATGTGGAAACACGCAGGCGGGCAGAGAGAGCAAGAGAGAGAATAAACACTGAGAAAAGCAGAATAGCAACTCTACCGCCCAGCCCCCCTTCACCTATGTGCCCATAGTCACACAACTGATACCTGGTTGCAAATGCAAAGCCATCTGTTGTTTGCTAGATGCCCAAATGGTGGAAAACAGCATTTCAAGGTATGGGCTGTCTATTGTGTGGAAAACCAAAAATAGCTGATTTTCTCATTTTTCTTTATAAATACACTGACATTTGTTTTGTTTTGTTTTTTTAAATCAGGAAGCCAATGGGCATACACAGTTCCTTGAACAGAAAATAATCACTCCCTCTTGCCCAGCATTAATGGCTGCCTTCTGCACAAGCCACTTGCCTCCCAGCATGAATTATGATGATCAGCATCATAGCTTCTGCGCCCACACTGTGCTGTCCTTGATCCAACTCTTTGAAGTACTAAATATAAATTCACTTTTTCACTTAATCAGCATGTGTTACATGTTGGCTTCCTCTTCCCAGATTGTTTTGTTTGTCTGCATAGTATGCTTACTTTGGCTAAAATCAAGACATCCCACCTTCTGGATGGCCTTGTCCAGTCTGCTAATTCCTTGGATCCATGATGAAGCAGGGAAGAATTTGTTTCCAAAGTGATATTTGTTGTAATTTGTTATTTTTGGAGCTCTCCAAGAAATTACAGGAAAACTGATTTTCTTTGGTGACCTTCTGCACCTACTCAACCCATTATGTTACTCTAACATGGCTTTAGTTTCTTCTATGTTTAGTATTTTGGTGTATCTGCCATGGAAGATTAATAGAATTGATGGAAATCACATTCCCTAATTAGAGGGAGTTTTTGAAGCTCATACAGTAAAGCTTCATTTCCTATCTGAGATCTACAGACAAGAAGTTCCATTTTTTGCTGATGTAGCTATCTGGATATATTCACTTGTAGTGAAGACTTGAATTACCTATTAAAAAGAAGGGAAAGCTTCCTACTCATAGTCGATTTTAGGATCGTCATTCACATATTATGCCTGTCTCTCAATTATACCTAATTATTAACCAAACCAACCAACAATATTCCACTTGTAATTCAAATACCCAGTTTAGCTTCATCATACCACAACTTCAAAATTATAGTTTATCTTGAGCCTCAACCTACCTATAAAGAAATATTTCCCTACTGACCACAGTGTCATTTCATAGGTTCTCAGGTTCCCCTTTTCTCTGCTCCATTCCAGCAGCAATTGCTCAGACACCTCCAGGCTGCAGCGAGGTCTACTCTCCCTGAGAAATGGTCTTGGACAGGAACACTGACTTCTCCCTTGTCAGTTATCACCAAGTTACTCATCTGTCCTCCCTTAAACTTTCACTTCCCAACAGAGATTAAACTCCATGTGTGAACAATAGTTCACCAGAATCTCAAATATGGGCCTCCCTGGTGGTGCAGTGGGTTGAGTGCCACACTGTGAGGCAACCACGACAAAGTAGCGCAAGTTCGATTCCCAGCCATGGAAGGGAAACACATGGTGCAGCAGGCCTCTCCTGCCTCTCCTGCTGTTCCCCTCAGCAGTGTATTTCAATAGATCTTCCTATTCTGTTCCCCACTCTGCCTCTGGTGAATCCTCTCACCTCCCACAACTCTGGCCTATACCCCAACTCTTGTATGCATAAATAAATAAATCCCCCCAAAAAAGAAAACTCAAATATTAAAGAAGGAATGTGCAACCCTGAATTACAAGTGATGAGTTTCAGAGCCCACAGTCCCTTGCCTTCCTTCAAGGATCCTTACAAGCAATCTGTTATCCCCAGTCTATCCCACAGTTCATGCCCACCCCACCCCACCACCTCTTCAGAATCCAGGTTCAGCTGCCCACCTGCCTTGGGAGAAAAATACCCTTCCCTCACTCAGGTTCCATTTCCTCCTTCCTCACTTTCTTAGGTTGGACAATCTATTCACAGATAGACTGAAAATGGAAAAAGTCCTTTCCTCTGGAAAAAAAAAACCCTAGCAGAAAAATTACCACAGAACGTCATAATCAAGCTCCATTACATGGTGAGTGATTCTGACTGAAATATTCTGTAGGCAACATACCAGGTGCCTGGTAGAGCTGCTTTCTATAGAAACCCACCTTTTTAAGTCTTTAGGTCTCAGCTCTGGAGTCCTGGAAAACAATGGCTGCACACACAAAGATCAGGCCACAGCTTGAAACAAAGTGCCCTCAGAATGAGACTGGCCTGAAAATGCTGGAATATGCAACCCCAGTGAACCCCCACCCAGAAAACTGTGTCTTCCAAGCTCAAGTTTGGCTCATTCTTTCTCCAAAAGTCATGTTATCAGTAGAACACTTAACTCCTCAGTCTCAGACATCTGTGTCCGGGTTAATACTAACTTCGCATTTCCCTCTAGAACAGTGGGTGAATATTTGATTTACATTTTTGTAAATAAATGACAGACTCAAGTGGTTTTCCCAGACCAAAAGCAACAATTTGCCTCTGAGGTAAATTCATGCCCCTACCCTTAGAGACTAGAAATTGCTTGCAGCTTTAAATGTTTTTCTTCTTTTCCCAGATACTAAAGATCAAGTTTCTAACAATAGCTTAGGGCCGGTGCCAGCTAGGGCAATCCATTGCTTGTCTGTGGAATTATGAGAACTATTGCTATTTTGGGGTATTCACTGACTATGCAATCATACACACTAGCAGTTCTCAAAGTATGGGCTCCAGGCAAGTATCATCACTTGGGAACTTGTTGGATGTATGAATTTTATTTGGGGCTTTTATTTCTGATTTGCCCATTGAATGAGAAATTCCAAAGGTGGCTTTCAGAACTCTGCATTTCAGCAACCCCTGACCACTGTTGTAAACCAACCAGCAAAAAGTTTCAATGGGAGGATTTTTTTTCAGTGACCAAATTCACTGAGAAGATGCCTATAATATCCTCCGGGGGGTACCTTATGGATTCTGTTTCCCTTGGACCTGGCTAAGAGGGTCCCTGCCCAGTTCTCCCCAAGATCACAAACTCTACAACAAAAGGTGCTTGGTTTTTTACTTGTCCCTGCCAAAAGATTTTGAAAAGTTTACTAACTACTTGAGTAAACAAGGAATATGGAAGAAGATAGTGTGAGCCGGCCTGAGCCCCCAGACCAGAGGAAGCAGTACTGGAAATGCTGGAGAATATGTATGTCAGCGCTGGGAATGGGTGCAGAATTGGGAAGGGTTGGCTATGATCACAGTCGCTTTCCCAGGAGGGCAGAGAGAGTGTCTGCTTTTTGTTGAAGTTGGCTGCCCTCCACCTTCCAAAATGGATGTTCAGCAGACCATTCCCCAGATTCTCTTGCTGCTTTAAACTTAGATGGTTTGTGCTAGAAAGCCTTAGACTAACCTGGAATTACTGAGTCTGATAAGTGTGGCAGAAGGGAAAGGACCTGAACCAGAGTATCTTCCTAGAAAACGAATTCACTGCTCTTGCCAGGTTTGCCAACCCAGAAACCCTGAGAATGAATATAACCTCCACTTTGCTCTCTCCCAGGAGGTCTGTGCAACCTCTCAGGCTGAGGGCAGCAAGGCAGGCACAGGGAGAGCAAAAATCTCGAAGGTGATAGGCAGTGAGAAAACTGTTGGGCCAGGAATGGAAGACAAGCCAGGTCACAGACAGTTCGATGTAACTTTTACATATTTAGTCATGTGGTATATGCTCTTATCCATTTATGGACATTTATGCCCTTTCCCAGGCAATGCCAAACCTGTAGGTTCAAGTTTTAAAATAGTTATTGGGAAATTAAATTTAGCTCAATTATTTAAGCAGCGAGCACAACATGTGCAGGGCTCAGCGAGTGTCTGGTTTCATGGCACTCAAAAAAAAGACTCTCTGTCCTCAAGACCCATACTATCTAGTATCTGAGGACTGAAATGGGCACTGCTGATTTACCACAACCAAAGCATAGTGACAACTCCTAAGTTCCTATGGGACAGTCCTATAGAAGCGCCTTGGTGGGAGAGGAATCTGAGAAGGTTTCTTAGAAGAAAAAGACTCCAGTGGCTTTCCCATCTAAACTCTCCTTCAGTCTCAAAAGGGAGCATGTCACTGTCTCTGTCCTTGCTTGACATAAAATAAAAAGTAATAGAAAGTGGCTTCTACAACCAGTGCCTTTACTGAACTAACAATTGATCTGAGGCTCCAGAGAGAAGTACGGAGGACTCAGACAAGGGTGAAATTTCCCATCTTAGAGATCACTGCATTTATGCTGCAGCTCTCTGCTAACAGACATAGGAACGTTTTCTTTGATGCTGTATTCAACAAACCTTATCTTCCCAGAATGACTTGGTCAAGTCATACCTTAAGATTTACCTTGTAATAAAAAAATTGTCCCTTAAATAGTATTCTCTGGAAACTGTTTAGGAAACTAACATCTTGTTTCCATACCTCAGGGTCACAAGCCAAATCCACCATATAGAGGTTGACAAACAGGGATCCAAGTCCACCAAGTCCACACCACTTGTCTACTCGTTTGTTAAAAAATGGCAGTGGCAGGGCCTCCCTGGTGGCACAGTGGCTTAAGTAACACACTATGAAGCAAACTGCAGTCACTACAGCATGAGTTCGATCCCTACCACCTGGGGAGGTGACTCACATGGTGCGGCAGACCTTTCCTGCATCCCCCACCGCTTCTCTCAGCAGTGTATTTCAGTCAATCTGCCTGTTCTGCTCCCCACTCTGTCTCTGGTGAATCCTCTCACCCCACCACACCTCTGGCCTGTACCCCAGTGCTTGCATGCATAAATAAATAAATATTTAAAAAAATGGCAGTGGCAGTAATTACAACAGAGTACGTGGTCCACAAATCCTAAAATATCTGCATAAAAAACTTGGTAATTTTTCTCACTCACCCAAAACAATCAATAATCAGAAGGAAAAAGGTCTTCAGATTCCTCTCTTACTAAACTCCAATCTCTACCTTGAGTAGCTTAATTTATAATTCAAGATTGGAGATTTGTATAGCTTTAAATAAATAAAAACATGAAAGTGATAGACTGTATCAATCAGTCATGGAAGAAAATGGAATTTCCTGCAGATTACTCCAATGAAGAGACTTTACTGAAAGGCTACTTCCAGAGGTATGCACAAAATTGAAAGAATGAGCCAGAAATGTTGAGGTAGCCAGAGGCAAGCAACAGAGGGATGACTTACCACCTTGGGGAGGAAGAACAAGGAGGAAAGGGTGACTGGGGCTGAGGAGGATAGTCCCCTTCCAGGAGCTATAACCACAGAGGGGGCACAGCTGTTAACAGAAAGGCTGTGTCTAAGATGGTAGAAATTTTGAAATAATTGAAAATTATTTTGAAAAAATTTTAAATAATTCAATGTCCTCTGTCCACCTATGCCCTAATGGTGCCTCCCACTGGTATAAGTCAGAGATCAAATGGACCCAGGTTGTGTAGACCTGATGGCCAACCTTTTCGGGTACAGAGTGTAGTAGGTAAATAATTGGGGGCTCGGGGGTTCAAAAATTGGGGTGTGTGGGAAGTACATGTCCCCCAAAAGCAATATGATATAAGGCAATTTAATAAATATTAAGGTATGTTGGTTGGGATTCCTACTACAAAACAGAAAGCCAACTCAAGTTGATATGTAATGGAAAAAATGCATTAACTCACATCACAGGGACATCAGAGGTTCAAGAATTTTAGGTTTCTGAAGAATTGATTTAGTACTCTTGATTGTCATCAAGGAGATCTATGTGTCTGCATCTCCCTGCTCTTCTCAGCAAGGCCAACTTATTCTTAGGTTGATTTACAAGTAGCAATTAAGAAAATGTACCTCTTGTTCACATCTGGGGATGACCAGGTATGAAATTAATAGGCAAACAGTAGCATTCTAGCTATTTCCTCCCTTCCGACCAATGTAGTGTTCATGTTGGTAGCTGTGTGTGTGTGTGTGTGTGTGTGTGTGTGTAAATATATAGCCATATATTTTTTTCTTTTTATTTCCCCTCTCTTGACTATATTTTTTAAGTTATCCTCAACACACCATATACTTCAGTGGCTCCGATTTGCTCAGCCCTGACAATCCCTGAATCACTCACTGATCAAGGATAAATGAACTTCACTGACTGGACCATTCATGAAGAATAGAATGGATCGGGGTGTCAAACACAAAATCCTCTCTGTAAGATACTGTTAACATCACACCATATGATTACCTTCTCTCAAGTATTTTTCCTCTGTGTCACATCATCTGCAGGTGTTAACTGCTTGGATCTTCATCTGTGCATGAGACATCTTCTGACAAAAGGTAGTTTTCCCATCTTGGTTAAAATTATGACAGATTGTTTTATCCAGGTAATATTTGTGACCATCCCCCCCCAAAAAAAAGCCAAAGGAGAACTAACGGGGAAAGAGAAAGTTACCAAATCTAATTAAAGTTCTAATAAGATTTGGTATCAGGGTATGTGCTGGTCTCATTAAAAAAAAAATAGGTTCTAATTAGATTTTCTCCCAAGTCTTTGGTAAGTCACCCATCCTTTGTGGTTTAACTTCTTTCTGCATAATTAAGATTTGTGATGGTTGAAACCCCACAGTAAGGGAAATTGCATAATGTGGGCTCAGAGGGTTTAACAGCTGAAATTAATTTGAAGGCCTTTTAAGAGGTGCGAGGTGTTTTTCACACTTTTCCTGCACCTGGTAGGTGTTGAGTCCCATTGGTGAAATCTCCATTTGGCCCTTGATTGATGAGTTTCACATAGAGACTCCAAGATAATCTTAGAACTTACCTATGCAGATATTTCCCACTTCATCATGAGCAATCTATTGCCACTGACCTAACTCTAACTGCACTATCAATAAATAACTTGACATTTTAATCAATTTGCCAGGAAGTCAAAAAACACACTTACCTCTCACCTTCCAGACATTGAGAGACTGCACAGCCAAAAATGAGGATGCTTGTCACTGGCAGCTGGCTCCCTGAGATCAACAGCTAACTACGCCCTGTTATGCAACAGAATTCTCACTAAATATATACTCAACTAACTTTGTGTAAAGCTGCATTAAAATTCAGAGGTCACAAGAAGCTGCACACATGAGGGTCTGTCTACCCCCAGGGTAAACAGCCATATGGTACACATGGAAATTTCTGCAGGGGGCTACAGGCTTCCCCAAAACGGGCTAAGCCCACAGCTCCCTCTCCCTCCTGCTTGTGACCCCTGTCTGTGCTCACAAAGAAACTGTCCACAGACACCTGTCTGGCTCCATTGCTGGTGAAATTACAGTACTGCCAGGCTTATCACATATGTACAGTTTTCCACAGGAGGGTTTTTAGATCACAGGCTTCCCAGAGACTGGGGGCGTGCCACCACAGTTCCCTCCCACTCTGGCATGACCTCTGGACTGTGCTTAGAAAGAGTTTATAAGCAAGAGAGCCTATCTAGCCTCAGGGTAGGGGAAAGGGCCAGGTTTATTGTGTGCATAGATTTTTGCCAGGAGCTTCAAGACTATGGACTTCCCAGAGACTAGGGGTACTTGACTACTTGCCCTCCCATCAGTACAAGACCTCTGGCCTGTGCTCATAAAGAAACTGTAAGAAGTGCCTGTCTGGCCCCATTGTAGGAATATGCACAGAACTGACAGGCACAGCAGTTACACAGATTTTTCAGCAGAAGACTTCTTAATATTAGACTTTGGAAAGAATTTGGAGAAGCCTATCCCTCCCTCATTTGGGAACTCTGGTCTTGCATACAGAGCATATAGTGAGAAGCTACAGGTAACCACAGAAAACAGAACACCTGAAAACAAAGGGTTGCTGGTTGCTGGTTGCCAGAGTAGGGAGTAAGAAGTGGTCCCTCCCTCCCCCTCATTGTGCTTTCATGGCTCTCCTGAAGACTTCAGTTTGCACACTGGATAGTACAAATTCCAGGGAAGAAGATCTAATAGGGCAGACAAAAAAAAAAGTAACGCACAACATAGACAACTTGAGATCTCAAGGGAACATGTCATCACAAGGAAGGAACGACTCCCTGGAGTCCAATCACAAAGATATGGAAGAGCTCATCTTCCTTGAAATAGAGTTCAGAATTGCTATGATACAGAAGTAGAATCAAATACCAAAAAATGACTTAAGAAATCAAATTAATGAACAGAAATTAGAAACTGAAAATTAATCAAGAAAATAAAGGAGTTATATATAGGATGCAAAAATTCCAATAGAGAACTAATAATTTCTGCAGACAGCTATGGAGGCAGACTACAACAAATGGAGGACCAAATTAATGGCCTCAAAGATCATAACACACAAATGACTCTTCTGGAAGAAGAAAGAGAAATACTAAGAGGAAAGAATGAAGAAATACACAAAGAAATATTCAACTCCATTAGCAAAGGCAATATAAAGATAAAGGTTATCCCAGAAGAGGTAGAGACAGAGAAGGGAGCAAATCATTCAAAGAAATAATAAAAAAAAAAACAAACTTCTAAAACTTGGGGAAGGAAATAAATATACAAGTTTACGAAGCTAAAAAAAAAAGTACGTGGTTATTTAACTGTAATAAGACCTACATAAAGAAAAGTAGTCGTGAATCTTATAACAACATAAGACAAAGGAAAAATATTGAAGGTGACTAGGAGGAAATGCAGATAACATATAAAGGAAAACCCATTAAACTAACATCAAACTTCTGGGAAGAAACCCTTTAGACAAGAAGAGAATAGAACAATGTATTCATAATACTCAATGACAAAAATTGCCACCAGGAATCCCAGAAGACTGTCTTTTAAATATGAAGGAAAAATAAAGGCGTTCTCAAACAAATAGAAGCTGAGAGAGTCTGCCATCACCAGACTTCCCCTAAAAGAAATATTGAAAGGGATGCCCACCTAAATCAAGGAATGGAAACTCCATAAGGGAAAAAAAAAAATGAACAAGGAACTAGACAAAACCATAAAATCAAATGGCAATATCAAATTCTCATATTATCAATAATCACCCTAAATGTAAATGAACTGAATTTATCAAAGAGCATGAAGTGGCAAGTTGATCAAAAAACAAAGCACAACATTTTATTGTCACCAGGAGAATAACCTGGACTTCAAATATAATCACTGACTCAAAGTAGAAAGCTAGAAAGCAACCATACAAGCAAGTGGAACACAGAAAAAAGCATGAATTGAGTATTCACACCAGAATATTGGCTTCAGAGTTGTCTTTAGGGATTTATCTCTAAAGGCAAGAAAAGCAAAACCAAATACAAACAAATGGCATTATATCAAACTAACTAGCCTTTAGACAGCAAAAGAATCACTAAAACAAAGACACCCAAATGAATGGAGAAAATATTTGTACACAATGCATGTGACAATGGACTGATAGTATAAAGAACTCAATGCAGCTCAACAAAAAGAGAACGATTAAACCAATTTAAAAACCCACAGAAAAGTTAAATAAACAAAGATGATATACAGATGGCACATGAAAAGATGCTCATCATCACTTATCATTAAGGAAATGCAAGTCAAAACCATTTTGTTAAAATGGCTCACATCAGAAAGACCAGAAGTAAACAGGTGGAGGGAAGGGAAGGTTTTTTTATGTTCTTTATTTATATATATTTGATATCAGGTATAGTCCCTGTGGAATTTCCACCACCAGTTCACCCATGCACCATCACCTTAGTCCCTTGTGCTATTTCTGCCCTCATTTTCTTTTTTAAAAGATTTATTTATTTTTGCATACAAGAGCTGGGGTACAGGCCAGAGTCGCAGGAGGTGAGCAGATTCACCAGAGAGAGAGTGGGGAGCAAACAGGCGGATCCATTGAAACACACTGCTGAGGGGAGCAGCAGGCGTGGCAGAAGAGATCTGCCATGCCATGTGGGTACCCTCCCCATCAGGGGAATCAAACTAGTGCTGTTGTGCTGTGGATGCTTCACAGTATGGCGTTCAACGGGCTGCACCACCAGGGAGGCCCCCTGCCCTCATTTTGATCAGAAAAAGGAACTTTGTACACTGGTGATAGGAATGTAAACTGGTACAACCATCATGGAAAACAAGTTTGACGTTTTTCAAAGTACTAAAAATAGATCTGCCATATAACCCATTGATTCCACTCTTAAGTATCTACCCGGAGGCTACAAAAAAGAATAATTCAAAGGATCATATGTACTTCTATCAATATATTTATTACAGCCCTATTTACAATAACAAAATTATGGAGACAGTCTAAATGCCCAAGGACAAAGAAGTGTATCTTAAAAATTTATACAAAGGAATACTGCCCAGTTACCAAAAAAAGATAAACTCTTGCCATTTATGACAACATGGATGGAATTGGAGAGGATAATGCTAAACAAAATAAGCCAGGAGAGCAAGTATTAGATGATGATCACATGTGGAATATAGAGAAACATAATGAAGGGCCAATCAAAATCAAACCAATTATAAACTCTTAACATCCATCTGCAAAACAGGCAGCCAAAGAAAGGGGGAGAGTGGTGGGCTGGCAGTTAAGGAGGAAGGGGGCCCAGTGGAACCTAAATTTCGATTATTGGGGCGCACTAGCATTGGGCAGGATGTAAAATACACATTTGAAGAAGTTTAAACCTTTAATCGCAAAGCAAAATTAATGATGGAAACCTACTTTATTTCAGTAAATATATTTTTAAACATAAATAAATAATAAATAAAAATAAACTACATTATTTTTCCTACATATTTCCAGTATTTGGATCTTTTGACAAAATTGTTGCCTCTGGCTTGTGAAACAAAGTAGATTTCTTTTAAAATGAAGATACCCATTATATGGAAAAGTACAGCACAAGATGCTGAAAGAGTCATTCCTAGCAAGATGTGAAGCAAAGTAGTCCTTCGGACATCAGAAACTAAAGTCCTGG
The DNA here is from genome assembly GCA_019455555.1 of Galemys pyrenaicus. Classification (NCBI taxonomy): domain Eukaryota; kingdom Metazoa; phylum Chordata; class Mammalia; order Eulipotyphla; family Talpidae; genus Galemys; species Galemys pyrenaicus. Next base: position 1,876,674 of record JAGFMF010011718.1, on the reverse strand, counting down.
CCAACAGAAATAAGGCAGGACCTTAACTTCTTTAAAATCCCAAATTCCTCATGCTAATCTCAGCACTTGCTTAACCCCCTCTGAAAATTATTATTATATTAATGAGCAGTGACTCATATAAAATTATAGTTTATGATCTCTTGTTTTAAAAAAGGTCCAAATTCATTTTTATCACTATCCCAAGTTTATTTTTTATTTAAAATTCACCATTCACAATAGGAAATGCCACTGGAAAGTTATTTGTGTGTTTTTTTTTTTCAAACCAAGAATTCCATTTCCAAAAAGAGTAAATGACAAACCAAATGAACATGATAATGCAAATAATTATGTGTTACATGATTTTTATAACCAAGAAGTTTATAACAATTGCTTTTGTGAGTGGTACAAAATATTTGAACAGGTTTTCAAACCATTTGGCAATTTATTAAACACAAGTGATTGTTATTACAGGTTGAGTTTTATGATCTATGGTTGATTTATTTGAATGGAAACCAGAAGGACACATTACCAGTCTAGAGTCTTGTTTTAAAAATGCTACCTATTACCTGACTCACCTTTAAACTTCTATTAAAATACACTTGCACTCTAAGAGGGAGAAGCTGTTGAGAGAGAAAGGTTTCAAGAAACTAGAAAAGGAATTTTAATGGTCTTTACAAAGCTAGTTGCTTATCTATTAACAACCCAGAAGTTAACAGTCATGAACATAAAGGAGAAAACTCAGGTGTATAAAGTTTTATTAGGAGTACCTATTCTAACTAATGCTAATAGCCATTTTAATCAAATAACAACCAACTCATATACAATGTTAAAAAAAATAGAACTCCAAAAATGGGTAGGCGTAATCATTTTTTCTGATTTATTAATACCATCAGAAAATAGATGGCAAAATGAATTTGATAAGAAGCAAGATCTAATTTACCACTACTGAATTAAACAAATATATTATTGTTTGCACAAACAGTGAATTAAAAAATTTTAGCAGGTCCAGAACTTAGGAAAATGTTTATAAGAATGTATGCAAACAATATCATGAATTGGTGGATAGAACTGGAGGGGATTATGCTAAGCAAAATAAGTCAGAAGGCGAAAGAAAAATACCACATAATTTCACTTGTAAGTGGAACATAGAGAAACAAAACAAAGGGTTTGACAAAATTAAGCCATACAAACCCTAGAAATATGGTTACAGAATTGAGGCTAATAGAGGGGAAGCGGGAGGGTGGAATAAAGATGGGAGGGAGTCCTATGGTGATGCTAAAGGACTATAGATGTGTGTTTTGGCGGCGGGTGTGGTATGGTGACATACACCTGAGGAGGTATGAACTTATCCTCAAATCAAATACAGAATCGTGTATCAGTCTTACTGAAGTTAAAAATAAAATAAAATAAAATGGATATAAAAGCAAAAAACAAACAAACAAAAAAAAACAATACCATGAATTGGTTGTCAACTTACAGCTGTCAATTAAAAAAAAAAAAAAGCTAATGAAAATATATCTCGGGTCCCAGTCATCTTCTTTTAGGATGATTAAACTGGGCATGAATTTTAAAGCTTAAATATTGGACAGTCTGAATAAATATTTTTGCACTTGTTAAAATCAGTATGTATTTGGGAAGAAAAGAGATTTTATTAGTCCCAGTTAAATGCTGGCTACATGAACCAAAAGACTTCCTTCATGCTTGATAGAATTAATAAAATTTGATTCTTAAATAAAATAAGATTTTATTGTTTTTGGTTTTTGGCTTGTTGTGTGTTATTTTGAACAAAGTATCAAGAAAGAACAGTTTCTTGAGTGGTGTGGCTTTATTAACCCAAGCCTATAACTGAGGTCCTAGAAAATCACGACAAATATCCTTGAAGGAAGTGGCATCTCTGGTTTTCACTAGAGTGATGTTTCAGTAAACCTTGCAAAACCTGTACAGTTTAAGAAGACGGAGAGCTAGAGAGACAGAGATAGAGAGAGAGGCAGGGAAAGAGAGAGAGAGATTTATACTCTTAATAGTTTAAAAAATGTTTTATTATTTTCTAATTCAGTGTATCAATTTCTTGATTTTGTTGTGCCATGATTAAAAAGGCCTACTCCTACAAATATTAGTTGAAAATTTTTTCAGTATTTTTGAAGTTTTCTTATTTAAACTTACTAATGAATTCATTTCATATTTATTTTAATATAAGATGAGGGATCAGAATCCAATGTAGTATTTTTCCCTGACAAATATCCAAATTTTTACACTGTTAAGCATCATTAATTTTCACACTGATATACAGTCAGTGACAGTTTTTCACGTACTCAATCCCCATTTTAGTTTTTTGATAAGCTTTTGGGACTTTAAACAATTATACTGATCTGTTTACTTATACTTCTATGCCATGGTGTTTTAATTATTATAGAATTATAAGTATACCTACTATTCTCAAGTTAATTTTTCTCTTCAGCATTTTTTGAACTTTTTTCACAGTTGTTTTACCCATGAACTTGAAAATCTAATTTATCTAGTTTCAATTATGTCCTAGTGGCATTGCTGTTGAATTAACTATAAATTAAAAGACTAACTGAGGAAGAATTAGCTCATCAGTATATTGATTCTTTCTACTTAACAAGGAGAGCATGTGCATGTGCCCATCTTTATATCTTTCAATGATTTAACTTTCTCTTCATATACATTTTGCACAATCCTAATTTTCTTCCTAGATATTTAACTTTTTTATTATTTTTATTTTATTATTTTATTTTATTATTTTTTTGTATTTTTAAAATAAATATTTATATTATTTTAAGTGGAGTTAACATAAGAAAAAATCTTGTTTACTACCTAGTTTTGAAAAGAATGGTTCCTTCTCACAGTTTCTCTACAAATATTTGTAAAATATAAATTTAAGAAAGACAACATTTTCAAACTCTGTAGAGCTTCTAAAAATAGGAAAATATATTCATAGATTATACACAAAATAATACCCAAATATATTAAAGAAAATTTATATATCTGAAAGAAACACTTTGTTTATGATCCAGAAAACCTTTGTGTACTAAAGAGATCCATTTGACCTAATTCATCTATAGGTTTCCTATAACTTTAATGAAAATCTCATAGAATTTGACAGATTGATTATAAATGTAGTCACAAAAACAATGAGTAGCAAAAACATTTCTGAAGAGGATTACCATGAAAGATTCATTATAAATTTATATTTATTGGGCAATATTTTACTTGTCCAGAAATAAACATATTAATCAGTGAAACAGAACAGTGAATCCAAAAAGAAATGAACTGATATTTATGGGCTTTTGGTATATGGTAGTGCATAGTATGGCTATCATTAGGGAAAAGAGGTCTCTCATAAATGAATAAAAAAATATTGTCTTCACATGGATTGAAAAAAAGGATATTATATTTCTACTTCAACTATAAGCAAAAATCCATTCCAGTTTAATTAAGAATCTAAGTATCAAAAAGAAATCTTAAATTCTCAAGAAAACTTTTAGTAAATACCTTTTAGACTATTAATAAATCCTTTTAGAGTTAAGACACTCTTAAGAAATTACAAAAGCATTGGCTACAAAAAATAATTAATTTGGCTGTTTAAAATTGAGAGCTTCCTGCGCTCCCTTGTAGTGCAAGAGTTTAAGCACTGCACTATGAAGCATCTGCAGTCACTGCAGCAGGAGTTCAATCCCTGGCCAGGAAGGTGACCCAGGTGGCACAGCAGACCTCTCTTACATCGCCTACTGCTCACCTCAGCAGTGTATTTTGGTCAGTCCCCCTGTCCTGTTCCCCACTCTGTCTCTGGTGAATCTTCTCATCCCCCACAGCTCTAACCCCAGTTCTTATATGCATAAATAAATAAATATTTAAAATTGAGAGCTTCCCATCATCAAATAATTCCATCATCCAATAAACTTGAAAAACATTTATAATACATCAGTAAGTCACATGAAAGAATACAGGAGAAGGAAAACAACTATAAAGAAATTAGTAAAATACTTAAGCTGACATTTCACCTAGAACTACATATAGCCAATAAAAGTACACAAGGTACTCATTTTTTCTACTACTCAGGTAACTACTAAGTGTGTATAAGCATGTGGAACAAAGGGTATTTTGATATGATGCTAGTGGGAAAATAAATTAGTACAATCACTCTGAAAAACATTTTAATTATTTTTTAATGGAATTGAGGACATGAATTTCTATGATCTAGCAATTCTAAACTTAGTTATATGTATAGTTCAATAGATGTTTCTAGTTTTGTATAATATTGTGTTAATTGAAACTTTTGCATATTAAAATGGTGTCCCCACTGTGCACACTTCCATGGCAACTGAGGTAAAATGACAACATTTGCCACAGAACCTTCATAGTCCAGGTTTATAAAGGTTTTTGTGAAGAGATTCTGTGCATCAAAGCATGGGTTGACTACATGTGTGTATTGGGTGCAATCAGGAGAAACTAATGCATAAGAGCATCAAGATAAGAACAAAAGCATATAATTTCAATATTACTGATAATATCCAAATTTGAGGGAAAATTCTAAATATTCGTCAAAAGTAGAATAGTCGAATAAATTGTTGTCTACTCAGACAATATCTTCTTTTACAGGCAAGAAAAGAACTGAGTTACAGTTGCACAATAATATGAATAAATGAAGCTTAAAAGCTAACTAGAACAAAATTAAACAAGAAATAATTTAAATAAATGTATGTGTAATTAAAAATGAACTATTCCTTAGGGATTCATACATAAAGTGGTACATTTGTTAATAAAAGCTCGAAAACAACTACCACAAGAGTCATGATGATATAGGTTATTTCTCTTGAGAGGGAGGGATTGAGCATGGGAACATAGAGAGAAGTTCATAGTTCTGAGAGTGTCCTCACTCCTTGTTTAAGTGTACACAATACAGACAATTAAGTGTCAACACTTCTATAGTTTTTCCTTAATCCACATGGTCTTGGGTTTTGATCATCTTTAAGTGCAATTTAGGTCAATTCTTAGATTTTAAGTCTTAAATTAACAACAAAAAGTGCCAGGAACAATCAATTCAGTGACTTTCAAACTTGTATACTCACCCAAAACACTTGGGAACCATAAAAATAAATTCCTGTTTCTACCTTAAGACTTTAATTCAGTAGATTTCTAGGAGGAGCCCTACTATTTAAATGGAAAAACAAACAATCAAAAACTCATTAAATGCTTTTGATAAAGCCAGCTCACAAATGACATTTTGTAATTTATAGTCTGAGTGGTACTTGACTACCTTTAACAATAGAAAACTCATAGCCTTTGGACCTTGAAATAAAGCCTAATGAGATATGTTTACACATTTAAAAGAGTTAGAAATAAAGGAACTGTCCTAAGTCTTCCAGAAATGTTAATGACTTTTATTATTTCATGATCAGACTTATGAACTTTAGAACATGAGCATTTTATTTCTCATCACATAGAATAATACTTTAGACTTAAAATATTAATTTATTTAAAGATTTTGCTCTGCTCGTTAATCTTTTCTACTGATTATTTCATTTTGAAGAGTACTCACAAAGAAAATTTGCTGAAGTAAGTTTCACAAAAACTTTGAACATAATTCAAATACAGGAATGAGGATCAAAACCCCAGAGACTATTTTCAAGGTTATCAGATAATTATAAATTTGTGTGGAACTACAAAAGACCCCATATAGACAAAATAACTCTGAGAGAAAAGACAAAAATGGAGGTATCACACTCCCTGACTTCAAGCTATACTGCACAGCAATAGTAATCAAAACAGTATGGCATAATAACAAAAACATAAACTTGGAACAATGGAATAGAATAGATAGCCCAGAAGAAACCCATATGGACAGTTAATTCTAGACAAAAGGATCATTACCATACCATGGAGAAATGAAAGCCTTTAACAAATGATGTTGGGAAACTAGGACAGCCACATGTGAATGAAACAAAACAAAAGTACACCCACACATAATTCTATACACAAAAAATAATTCAAAATGGACTAAGGACTTGGACCAGAAATCATAAACACATTAGAGAAAACATAAGTGATATAATCCTGAATATCAACCAAACAGCTATATATTGTAACCCCAAGGGCAAGGGAGGAAAGAAAGTGACTGTATGAGATTACATCAAACTAAAAAGCTTCTGTACTATGAAAGAAACCACTATAAACCAAAAAGATACCCTAAGGTTTGGAGAAGAAATGTGGACATCACTCATATCACAAGGAGCTAATTCCCCAATGTTAAAAAAATTATATAGTTCAACAACAACAACAAAATAAGTTAAAAAATGGTTAAAAGAACTAAATAGATACTTCTCCAAAAAGGACATTTAGATAGTTCCCAGTCAGGTCCATGAAAAAAAAATATTCAAAATCACTTATTACAACAAAAATGCAAGTCAAAACTACAATGATATATCATCTCACCTCCTAAGGATACACTAGAATCAAAAAGACTGGAAGCAACAAGTGTTGGTAAGGATGTGGAGAAAAGGAACATTCACTCACTGATAGTGGGAATGTAATTTGGTGTAGCCTCTAAACAAACCAGCATGGAGAATCCTTCAAAAAAGATAAAATGACTACCCAATATGATTTAGCATTACCACTGCTAGATACTTACCCAAAGAATATGAAAATACTAATATGAAAAACTTCATCTACTCCCATGTTCATGGCAACATTATTCACATTAACCAAGTTGTACCCAACAACAGAAACTGGGTAGGGGAATTGTGAAATATATACTTAAAGGATAGGAATAAGTTATTCAAAAAATGAAATAGTGCCTTCTGGGATAAAAGAGATGTATCCTAAAGTGATTATGTTAAGTGATGTAAGTCCAAAAGTGAAAGACACTTACCAGATGGTTTCATTAATTCATAGTGTGTGTGTATGTGTGTGTATGTATATAACAGAAGAAAACATATATACATATATGTACATGTGTGTATATATACATATATATATAAAACAGAAGAAAACAAACTGGCAAATCACAGCAAAAATAATTTTTAAGCTCTTTAAAAATATATAGTGCTTTCCAGGAAGGAGGGATAAAGAAGGAAAGATGATAGAGCATTGGAACTGGAGATTTGGTGGAGGTTAAGAAAAGCAAGCCCACATATGGAGGTGTGCAGTTGTGCACCCAAAATGAAATAGTTGTGTAAATGATTGACAAATCAATAAAACTTGGAGATTTCTTTTTTAATTAAGGGAATGCTATCGAGATTTCCTATATATTCCATGGCCTTACATATACATAAGCGCCTCCATTATTAACATCTCCCAACAGATAAGACATTTGCATTAATTGTTGCGCGTACTTTGACACATCATAATCAACCAGTTTGTAGCTTATCTATAGAAAAAGTGAACTTGTCGTATATTCCAGAGATTTAGGCAAATGTGTGATGACATGTACCTACAATTATGGTTTCAGACAGACTATTTTCATTGCCCTAAAAATTCCCTTGTCTTCTGATTGTTCAGACATTCAACTTTCTCAATCTCTGGTATCACTGATCTTTTTACTGTCTCCATAGGTTTGCTTTTTCCAGAATGTCATATATTTTGATTCATATAGTATGTAGTTTTTTTTCTTTAGTGACTTTTTTCACTTTATTAATATGCATTCAAGTTTTCACCATTTATTTTTGTGACATGATGTCTGATTTCTATTTAGCATTAAATAATATGCCATTTTCTAGAAAACCACAGTTTATCCATCACCTACAGAAGGATATTTTGGTTGCTTCTAAGTTTTGGCAACTGTGGACAAAGCTGCTATAAACATTCATGTGCAGGTTTTTGTGTGGACATGTTTTCAACTTCTTTGGGTAAATTCCAAGAGCTCAAGTATTGGGCCCTGTGATATGAAAATATTTAGTTTTGTGAAACAGCACCAAACTGTCTTCCAGAGTGACTGTATCATTTTCCATTCATACCAACAAAGAATGAGATGGGAATATATGAACTTCTATGTTCATTGCAGTACTATATATAATAACCAAGTTATGGAAACCACCTATCAATAAGTGACCTATAGCAGGGCTGTGTTTTTTTTTAAGAAGAGGTGGTATTATATTCTTGGTGGAATACTACTCAGCAATAAAAAGTTTGATAAAGATGCTATATTGCCATTTACATCAACGTGATGGAACTAGAAGGGATTCTGCTGAGTGAAATAAATTTAAAAAACCAAAGCAAATACCACATGATTTCATTCAAATGTGGGATAGAAAGAATAAAACAAAGGACAAAATTAGCCAAAACCAACCTTGGAAATTTCACTATAGAGTTGAAACTACTATAGGGAATCAGTGAAATTAAGGAGCAAAGTGAGGCTGGTGTCTAATGGACAGCAGTAGAGGATTATGGGTGTTTTGGTGGTTGTAGAGGTGTGGTAACATACCTGAGGAGGTGCGAACCTATTATATATATAGATAAATATAAATATATGTAAATATATATTAATATTTATATTTAAATATACATAAATTATATACAGGTTGTAAACCAATGTTACCTCAATTAGAAATAATAGAATTAAAATGAAAAACAGTAACAGCAGTATTTCCTCTGGAATCCATTAGGAGGACATTGGATTATTGTGGTCATCAATACTACAATAAAGGGAATAATCAGTGTCCTATGAAGGATTTTGCTTAAGAAATACGATGTCACTATTTTTTAAAGATTTATTTAATTGTGCATACAAGAACTAGGGTACAGGCCAGGGGTGTGGGGGATAAGAGGATTCACCAGAAATAGAGCGGGGAACAAAACAGGCAGATAAACTAAACAAAACACACTGCTAAGGAGCAGCTGGTGAGACAAGACAGGTCTGCTGTGCCATGTGGGTCACCTCCCTGGCCAGGGATAGAACTTGTGCTGCAGTGGCTGCATATGCTTCATAATGTGGTGCTTAACCCCTTGTGCCACCAGGGAGGCCCATATGATACTACTATTATAATAATGAAACAATCTCAAAGACACTCATTTAGGTCAAATTTTGTTATAGAGCTATGTGATCTTGGAATCTTGGTTTTCTTGAATTCCTCTAGTTCTATGCCACAGTGAATAATTCTTTCTCATAAAATATTATGGAGGAAACAGTGATCCATTTCCTACCTCCCTATCATCTTACACTCTTAACTCCCATCTTTCCTTCTTTCCCCCCTTCCTTCCTTTCTTCCTTCCTTCCTCCTTTCCTTTCACCCTCTCTTCCTTCTTCCTTTCATTTTTCATTTTTGCCACAGATGGTTCTGAATAATACTACTATATCTTGCACAGTAACATGACTCACAAAAATTACAACTATGAAATTTTTCATTCAATTTGGAAAAACTAAATTAGTTTCCAATTCTTAATATGCAGCCCACCCTTTTGGACCTATACTGAAAAAAAGAAGCACTAAGTGATGATTACCCTTCAACACGGAACACAATCATGGCTGTTTTCTATATAATACGTTGTGAATGAATTTAGAGAAATATTTCCTATTCCTATTGAATTCCTTTCAATTTCCTATTGAAATTGTGGCTTGTGTTTTTATTTAAAACCCATTGGGATTTTTATATATGAGGCCAATTCTTGAAATTTTCATGTTCAAACTATTTTTAATGAGGAAATATAACTCCTCTCTGTTTTTTAAATTTTATTTTAAGCACTCAAAGACTTGCCTTCCTATAACAAGCTAGTGGTAAAATGAAAAATTAGGAAGCAGGATTCCACTCTGGTCTCATGACAGAACCACTAGCTGGCCCCTCACCTCCACCTCCCGTGACCAGACAGTCTCTTCCTTCAGGTCTTCTCAATGACTTCTGTGGAAGCAAGTTTCCAGGAATGGTAGGGCCAGATGGAGAAATCAGCTGGGAACTTTATGCCTCATTGACTGGAGAGGATGATGGGGAAATCCTCCCAACTGAAATGTTAACTCATTGCCTATTGTGGTTACTTCATGCTGTCATCAGGAAACTTTCAACCGGCTGGTAAGGAAGTGGGATATTTTTCAGTTTTTCACACTTGTGCAATAAGATTTCAGAAGAAATACATAGAGAAAGCTCTGTGTATGTGTGTGTGTGTGTGTGTTTAGCAGAGAAACAAAAGGCCATCAGGAAGTAAATGTGTATAAAATTAGACAGCAAGCAAATGGGGTTGGGGGCATCAGAGCGTGCTCATGAACTTGACCCTGGCTTTTTCTGTATAGTTTGTATCGATAATCATTGTCCACCAATTAGACTGAAGTCAGAAGCTGAAAAATGATGTTTCGGCAGGGGGTGGTGTGTGTGGTACAGATGCAGTGCAGATGAATAAAGAAAAATCAATGCTTAGACACACGCATGAAACTGCACTAGGTCACCACTGGCAGTCTAGGAAATGAAGAGTTGCTCTGGAGTGGTGGCTGATTTAAAGCAGCCTTCCCACTTGTTTCCAAATGATATGAGCACACATGTGCAGACAGAAACTTGACCTGAACAGAAGTAAGAGGTGATGCAAGTCCCACTAACTTCTAATTATTCCAAACTGGAAAAGAAAAAAAAAACAAAAACAAAAACAGGCCATCCTGGTCACAAAGGGAATTCCCTAGTAAAAGTTGTTTGTGTTCATTCACAATGATCGTCTAAGAGGCCTGAGATGTGCATCAGAGTGACGACCAGAGTTTTGAGGCTGCAATACAGGTATGAATTATATAAAGTAACCAGCAGGGAAACCATGTAGTAAAGAGCATACATCAAAGGGAACCCAGCTTAATATCAACACCAGCCATTTACAGGCCTTCTCTTCCCCAAAGCAGATTCTTAGCAGGAATCCCAAAATAAAATTAAGATTTCTGTCACATGACAGTACCTCCTTTTTCTCTGGAAACTTAAACAAAGGCAAACAGAGTGAAAGGATGGGTGAGCTGAAAATTCTATTGTTCACTAGTGATTGCCCTCACTACTCAAAGTTCGAGCAGCAGTCTCATTACAGCTGGCAGTGTGACAGAAATGCAACATCTCAGGCTACCTGCCTCTTAGACTGAACCACAGTCTGTATTTTAACAAGCCCTTCAGTTAATGCCTGGGCATTGTAACACTTGAGAAACACTGCTCTAATATTCTCTTCCCCCTATTCTATGGTCTGATTATTCGTGCTCCAATTCATATGTTATAATCATTTTTTGAAGATGTATTTATTTATGCATACAAGAACTGGGGTGCAGGCCAGAGGTGAGGGGCGTGAGAGAATTCACCAGAGACAGAGTGGGGAACAGAACAGGCAGATCGACTGAAATACACTGCTGAGGGGAGCAGTGGGCTAGACAGGAGGGGTCTGCTGTGCCATGTGGATCAGCTCCCTGGCCAGGAATCAAACTATTGAACTCATGCTGCAGTGGCTGCAGATTGTTTCATAGAGCTGTGACTTAAACCCTTGTGCCACCAGGGAGGCCCTCACTGAGTCTTTATCAAAGTGATTAATAACTAGCAACAGTAAACTACAGTTTCCTTTTGTTCTAATTTTTTAATAGCAGAGGTCAGTTATGCCTCCAAATGTACAAACAGTTAGAGGCACTAGAGCTCAACGAAAGCCCAGAGTGAAAAATATATGTGAGAACTATGGGATAGTTCACAAAGTACTTATCCAAGGACTTCCTGTGACAACTGTGCAAAATTTTGACATGGGACATACGGATATATATTGTGTCAGCCTGGAGAACCTGAATTAGGAATTAATGGGAAAGTAATTACCATATAAATAGAGATATCTTGATAAAATAAAAATGGAAGTCCCACATGATCCAGCAATACCTTGGCTAGGTATTTACCCAAAGAATATGAAAGTACTAATATGAAAAGTACTAATATGAAAAGTTTTTCACTCCTGCATTCACAGCACTGTTATGAACAATAGCCCAGGTCACAGAATCAATCTAAGTGTCCAGCGACAAGACTGGATAAAGAAATTGTGAAATCTATATGCGATGGAATACTACTCAGCTATGTAAAAAAAAATGAAATAGTGCTTTGGGTACAAATGATAGGCCATGAGGTGAATATGCTAAGTGAAACAAATGAGAAATTGAAATATATTGGATGGTTTCACTTATCTATAAAATATAAATAACAGAAAACAGATACTAGCAAAACACTGCAAAAACAATCTTAGATTTTGAGAAAAATATACTGGTGACCAGAGGAAACATGGGGAACAAGAAAGAGGACAAGGGAGGGTATGAGGTAGGGAATTGGCACAGGAGGTTTGGGGGATAATGAATTAAACTAGCACATAGGAGGGAATAAAAATGTAATCCCAAAGTCATATAGACATGTAACTGATGGACACATTAATAAAAAAGTCAAAAACAGGCAAACAAAAGATCTTATGGGGAGAGAGACTGAGATGCAGGAAGAAAGAGCACAAGGGACTGAGGTGATGGTGCACTGGTGAATTGGTGGTGGGAACTCCACGGGGACTACAATTGATGTCAAATATATATAAATAAATTAATCATAAAAAACAATCTTAAGAAGCCTAGTTACAAATCAGTTCAGTACAAGTTGTCCTGTGGTAACGAAGTTCATGTGTGCTCTGTTCTGTTGGCTCCACAGTCTCTTGAATATAGTATCCTTAAATGTGGCATCTTCCTTGTTTTCCTTGTTCATCAGGGGGAGCAATTACTGTTATCTTTAACCCTCTAATGAAGTTAAGGAATTTAACTTCCTAGACTACCCTATATCATTTGAGCTTGCTTATCTTAGAAATTAATTTCCAGTGAAATAAACCAAGCTGAAAAGTTTTTATGCTTGATTATATAAAGTCAGTCATGCAATTTTATTTTTTCTTGAGTCACTTCAAGAAGAAAGCTTGTGTCATTCTTTTTGAGTTAAGAGGAGGAAAAACGGTCATGTAAATTGTAATTGGGATAAAACACAAGTGGAAGTAAAAATCAAAAAGGATATTAGATTATTTTCTGAATCCCCCACTTTCAGATTTCTAGTTCCTTAGTTAATCGTACCTGTTATAGTGAAATAGGAAGTGTCTTATATCTTCATGGAAATCAAGTTATTCATGAAGTATAAACTGAGAAGTCTAGCCCTCCCACATCAGTGCTTCTCAGACTGAGAGCACATGTTGGCTTATTCTGCATCACAATCCTTTCAAATGGGAAAAGTGCCATTTTCTGTCTTTCTTAAATGAGATTAACCTTACTATTTGGCCTAGTTGAGTCACATAATTCCCTAAAAATGCAAGTTTGTAAACCTTTATATGAGCGCTGAAGAATTTCTAAGTAAAGAAATGTGTGTTTGATAAGACACAAATTTGATCAGCCTGCAAAGAGCTATTGATTCCTTAATCCAAGGAGACTTGAGGACTTCCCTATATCAAGTAAAGCACACGTCATAAAAAGTATGAGATGGGATTTGAATTTTTCTTCTCCAAATTGCAGTAGATGTGTACTAGATCATCTTTATTCATGCCTATTCAATGAATAAGAATTCAATCCATACCTACAATTGAGACATGAATTATAATTGCTGTTGATCACAATTTCAATAGCAATGAATCAACATCATATAGCAAATAAGGTGTCTTTAAACAGAAACACTTAAATCAAAGTTATGTGTTGATCTGTTGATGAAAATATTGTGACCAAAGACTCACTGACACTAACTTTGCATTGCTCCTAGAAATGACTGCTCAATGTTTAACAATTCAGTTTTATCAGTGACTTTCTAGAACACACTATGATCTAGAAGGAAAATCAACTGTATATACAGAGAGAACAAGAGAAGAAGAAAGAGAGAATGATTGAAAGATCACTGATATCCTCTCCACGTTTTTATTCAATTTTTTAAATTGTTTAAACCATCTTAGGAAAGGAATAAAAGGTTAAAAAAATTTAATAAATGTTACATTGCCTAAGTGCATGTACTATTATTATATTTAGAAGTGAATTTCAAGCTTCGCAGTTCTTACAGTTGAGAGTTTTACTTTACCTCAATCTCCATTCCCTTCTATTGCACAAAAAGCAAGATATTCCAGTCTAATACACAAAATCCTTGGAATTGCTTACTCTATAATTCATGACAAGAACATTGGGTGTCTGCACTCTTTCTTTGATTTTCACAAATTTTATAGATTCCTGCAAGATGCTTTTGTGAACTTTCAGTCCGTGAAACATTCCCTTTTTCATTTCAGCTGTTATTTTTCAGAGGGAAATTTCATTAACACCAACCATGTTTTTCAAATTAAGTAAGAACATGTGCTAGGAAAACAACTGAGATTCTTACTTGATAATATCCTTACTTAAGCTTACCGGACTGGCTAGGGAAGAACAATTAAAAAGCAAGCGAGGCAGAGAAAAAGAATGAAGGCCTTATCCTTCATTCTTCATGCAGAGCTCGTCTTCAGTCAGATCCTGGAACCTGCAAATTATGAACATGGTTCTATACTCAGCCTACCTGATATTTTTGAGTAGTTCTGCAATTGGAAAGCAATGTTTTTCCATGATTTCCCTAACCAAAATATTCCCTTTTCATCCTGTTTTACTAAGTCTATAAAGAGTCACAGTTTCCGCTTACCTCAATTAGACCATCCCTTAGGAGACTAGAGAAGATTGCCAAGCAGGGCAGTCCAAGTCTAGTCAAACCCAGTGCTGCTTTCCTCCCTTCACCAACCCCAATGCAATGATTTCCCTTATAATTCTGCCCTCCTGGATGGAAACCAATGACACCACAGTGACTAAATACCTACATCCTATATGACAATTCTGAACACATCTATTAGCACAACTGAAATACTATCCCTTAATATATTCCAAGAATATAAACTGTTTCTCAGATGAAGTTTTTAGTTCAGAAATCATAAGATTTAGATTGAAACTTCAAGATTAACAGCAATCTTGGAATTGCAAATATTCAAACAGGGGATCCTGGAGCTGCCTCTCCTTCACTCTGGGAAATTTGTGCCTTCACGATATTGTGTAGAGACAGGTTGTTTCAGCCAGTACAATAGTGCTTCATCATATCCCCATTTATGATTGACTTACAGGCCAACAAGTCCTACCCATGCACCATCCCTCAATACAATTGAGTACAAGTAAAGGGAGTGTATGTCCCTCTTCTGGCTTGTAGGAACTGGTTGAGGGTCACAAAGGAGCACTGATGAAGTCAATTACAGATATGAAATGATGAAAAAAAATGACAGGGTAATAGCATTTTCCAGGAAGCATACCATCAGACCAGAGACAAGAGTAGTCAAGAGGATTAAAGCCAGAATGTGATATTAGAGGTTTCTGTGAATATTGAAGATGACAGAATGAAGGACAGGAAATCCCATAACCTGGGAAGTTAAGACTACATATAGGGTTCTTTGACACAAAAAGAAAATTGAGAAGACTAAAAAGCAAATTAATTTAATTGTGTAGACAAATCCAGTAATTGTCATTTTTAATTTTTTTTATTTATGCATACGAGAACTGGGGTACGGACCAGAGGTATGGGGTGGTGAGAGGATTCACCAGAGACAGAGTTGGGAAAAAATAGGCACATTTACTGAAATACACTGCTGAGAGAAGCAGTGGGTGAATCAGGAGAGGTCTGCTGTGCCATGAGGGTCACCTCGTGCTTCAGTGGCTGCGGGTGCTTCATAGGGTAGTGCTTAACCCCTTGCACCACGAGGGAGACCCCAGTAATTGTCTTTTTAAAAATTACCTTATTGATTTTCCCCCAACACTATTTCTTATATCCCTTCAACTCTCTCTCCTTCACACCTCCTTCTTAACATCAGAAGCATCACTTCCACTCATTTTAATAATTATGTTCCTTTGTCAAATGGTCTACTATGTAAATTTCCAACACTTTCTCATTCTTATTTTACTACGTACAATTCTTCAAACTCCTTCCATTTTGCTGCAAATGGCAACATTTGTTCTTCTTTGTGATCGAATAATATTCCATTGGTTTGATGTACCACATCTTCATCAAATCCTCTATCAGTGAGCATTTATCCCATGTCCTTTATTGTAAATAAAAACTAGAGTAAAAAGTGTAGAGCATATGGTTTTTCAAGTTAGCAGTTTTATATTCTTTGACTGGATGCCCAAGAGTGAGATTACAGAGTCATATGTCATTTCTACTTTAAGTTTTTTAAGATAAATCCAGATCACTTTCCATAATGGCTGCATGAATTTACATTCTCAGCAGTCTAACAAGATTCCTCTTTCTCCACATGCTCACAGACACCTGTTGAGAGACTTTTTAATGCATTCCATTTCTGTGGTGTGGGATGTTATCTCATTGTGGTTTTAATCTATAATAGATTTCATGTGGATGATGATGAACATTTTTCCATTATCAGCCTTCTGTGGTCAATTGTCTGTCCAGACCTGTTGCCCATTTATTGAGTTGTTTGCTTTTCTACTATTGAATTTTATGTTATATATATATATATATATATATATCTTAGATCTTAACCCTTGGTTAGTTTTGAAATGTATAAATATAATTCACATTCAGTAGGATTTTTAAAATCTATATTTTCTGTTTATATTTAATTGTTTATATTCACTTTATAAAAGCTTTTAATTTGAGGTAATCCAAGTTGCTTTCATTTTCTTTTATTTCCCTTGTCATAGAGGTGGATTCTCCAGAAACATTTTATCACTAATGTCATGGAACACATCACAATGTTCTCTTCTATGTATTTTATTGTTCTTGATCTTGTATGTTTATGTGTGGGATTAGAGAGAAATCTAACTTCATTTTTTCACATGTGGCCTTCCAGTTTTCCCAACATTATTTATTGAAAGGGCCTCTCCTTTTCCTCATTGTATGGCATAAGTTAAACAATAATATGGGTGTGAATTTATTTCTGGACATTTATGTTCTGTTTCAGTGATTCATGTCTATTCTATGCCAATACTATTTTATTTTTATGCTGCTGTTTTTTATTATAAAGTCAGGTAATATGATGCCTCCACTACTCTCATTTTTTTCTCAGCATTTCTCTTGCTATTCAATATGTTTCTACAACTTTCAATTGTTTTCAATTTCTTTGAAGAATATTGTTGGTGTTTTGATGAAAATTGTGTTAAGTTTACATATCACTTTAGGTAAGATAGTCATTTTGATTATGTTGATTCTCCCTGTCCAAGAGCATCATACAGCTTTCCAACTCCTTCTGTCACAATCCAAGTCCTTTAATAATGTTTTACAGCTATTATTGTATAAGTTCTTCACCTCTTTGATCAGGTTAATTCCCAGTATTTGTTGTAAGCAACTGTGAATGGAATTAATTTCCTAATTTCTTTTTCTTCTTGTTTGTTGTTTTTATATAGAAACACTTTGGATTTTTGTATGTTGATTTTGTAACCTGTCACCACTGCATTCAATTGTTTCAATAGCTTTTTGGTGGAGTCTTAGGATTCTCCATATATCATATGAAATCATCTGTGAATAGTGAGTTTGACTTCTTTTCCAAATTTGATTCCCTTTATTTCCTGTTGTGGTCTTTTCACTCTACTCAAAACTTCTAATACAAATTAAGCAGAAACGGTGACATTGGGCATATTTGTCTATTTGCTAATCTGAAACAGAAAGTTTTCATGGTAACTGTTGTCATTTAATGTTATTATGAGTCTGATATAATGAAAATTAAATTACATACTCCCTTACCTAATCCCCTTCAGGAGCTTCCCCTTGTACTTAAAAGAGAATATAAAATTCCCACCAACCTCTTCTCACTTCTTACCCTCGAGCAAAATGGATCAATTCTGTTCCCAGAACATGCCAAACTTTTTACCCTGCGAGAGCTTTCTCACTTTCTTCTTTCCACCTCACACGCATTCTGTTGAGTTCAGCATGCCTGGTTACTTCCTGTGCTTTTGGTATGGTCATTCCTGATAACCCTGTAACATTAAAAACCCCTGCTCCAAACACCATCACCTCTTACTCCCGCTAATCACTCTTAATTTCTTCACTTGGAATTCTAGCAAGCAAAAATTGTTTTATTTAGTTCTCACATCTAAAAGTTCTTAGTAGAAAATAAACAAATATATCTTAAATGAATAAATGATGAATAGGGACTGGTAAAATGAATTGATTTATGCCATTAGGCTGCTATGGCCTGGGATAAAACAAGGGCAAGTGAATTTCTTAACTCCAAAGAGCATTAATATTATTTAAGCATTGAGGAGCTTATAATATTTAATAAAAGACATTTTGTAAAATACTAGAAAATAAGACCATTATGATACTTCTTTTCATTTGGCTCCTTTTACTTTAAAAGATTTCTTCAGAAGTCCAGAATTGAACTTCTTTTTCTATAGACATTGTGTATGATTATTTACCTGAACATTACTTTCACCAGCAAATGCCTGATGATTCCCAAGCAGACCTGTCTAAGTAATGAGGTCAGAGAAACATGAGTTACCCATGATAACTGTGCTCCTGGAACACACCATGGTGCTCGAATGAAAGTCCATGCAGGATCAACAAGCGAGCGCCGTGTTCCCTAGTTGGAGCTAGTATTTCAGGGATGACAGAACAGTGAAAATAGAGGTCTAGACCATAGAGAAAATTGTTCTCTTAGCAGTTACCAGATTTGAAACCTTTGGAAATGTGTTACTTATAATAACATCATCTTTTTAAAAGTCTTCAAAAAAGTACTTTTTAAAAGTCAATTTTATTTTAACTCATCTCTAATTTTATGTCAAGGGCTAAAACATTTAGGCCTCTATGACAGGTTCTGAAAATAATTCCTTGACTTTTCAATTTCAAAACAATTTCTAGCCAGTTCCTAAAGGGTTATAAAACATACACCTCTGTCTACAAAGAGGAAAAGGAGAGTTAGATGGCACAAACAATCTTCCTGGCTCTGCCTGAACCTAAATGCCTGTGAAATTAAGGTAAATGATCATAAATTTGTATCTCCCAAGTAAGGGAGATCATTTGAAATAAATTATATACATCAGTACAGAGAGATTTGGGTACGCATGTAGAATTGGAAACATCTTTTCTGCAGAGTAATGACAGGATTTATTTAAGTAAAACGGATAGAAATACTGCAATTGAAACTACTTTTACTGTAATAGCAGTTATGATAAAATAAGTGAATATATAATTTTAAATAAATATAATTTTATATAAATTTAAATAAAATAGTATTTAAAGTATGTATGATTTTTCATACAATAGTACTTAGATAAACCAATTTATAAACCAAGAAAATAAATATTATGTTAGTTATCTATTTTTAAAAAATGTGTCCTATCTTTTAGAACTTTCTTTTAATACAGGGGCTTCCCTTTCAAAGGTACAAATTATTTTTTTAGGTTTTTTTTTTTTTTAATTCCATAAAAAGTTACCAGTCAAACTGACCGTTTGGAATTAAAATTTCCAACTCTACAATAAACAAACAAACAAACAAAAAACCTGGTGGATCTAATCTAATTTATTGAGATTTAAGGAGAAAGGAAGAAATGATTGTTTTTGCAGCCTCATCAGAAGTTTATTTCCACAAAATATCCATGAGAGCTTTCCCACCACATGGTCGTTTCCATTATTAGGCACTTTGGCCAAGACGTGTTTAGGTTGGCAGCTTGCCAAGCAGTGTTCCTTAGGTCTCCATAGTACTGAATTTGACAGAAAGTAAAGCACAGGGAAGGGGAAAGTATTTTCAAATCACTATTTTCACATCAAAAATATAAGACCAAAAATGTTTCTCGCAAAATGAAAAATCTTTACTATGCTTTTTTTGCTTTCTTCTATGATTGCAAACCCAGGCATCCTTTCACTTACACCATCCAAATGCTAATGGGGGGGGGGGGGAGAAGCAGGTTATTTCTTTGCCCACACAAGCCATCCCCCACCTAAAGGTTATAAATCCTGAACACTCACAAAGTCTCCCCTGGCAGAATTCTAAAGCATTTCTATTTGCCATGGCAAATAGAAGAGGTGCAGGGCCTTGTAATGGTTTTCCTCAACCTCTTTTTAGTACTTGGAATATCTCCCCATTGCACAGTACATAATTGATTTCTGAAACTGAACTGGTAAAATGAATTATTGTCATTCTTACCCTGACATGGCTATCTGTTGTAAAAGGTCGCATTGCTGTTTATAATCATTTACTCCCACTCCCTGTAAGAGTGTCACACATCACAACCATTTTCTCTGGGTATACCAAGAAATGTACTTGTGTGAGCAAATATAACATATCCCATCAGAAGTTTCTATGAGCACTATTGCCCTTTTGTCCAAATAAAGACTGAACCTTTAGCATTGGTTCTGGAATCAGAAAACATGTGCAGAAAATCTAGAATAGGCTATGCAGAGCTAACTAGTTATAAGTGAACAAAAACACAATATATTTTTTTGTTAAATATCGAGGTTTCTGTGTTGCATGTTACTGCAATAAATCTAACCCATATACCTGCTGTATCAATATTAACATTTAGGTGTCACATCCAAGATAAAACAGATATCTATGCTAAATAAATTTCACAGGGCCTCTCTGTAAACCATGAGGCTATCCACAGCCACTGCAGCATGAGTTCTATCCCCGGCCAGGGAACTGATCCATGTGGCACAGCAGACCTCCCCTGTCTCACCCACTGCTCCCTTCACCAGTGTATTTCAGTCAGTCTGCCTGTTCGGCCCCCCACTCTGTTTCTGGTGAATCCTCTCACTCCCTGTACCTCTGACCGACACCCCAGTTCGTATATGCATAAATAAAAATAAATTTTAAAAGTAAATAAATAATTGTCATAATCTCAAGACCATGAAAGAAGCAAAATCCAAAATACCCTTCAAGATTTCAATCTCTAGCAGATCTCATTTCAAAGCTAACTGCCATTTACCATCTCTATGAACTTTGACAAATGACCTGTGGTTTCTTGCCTATACAATGTAGATATGAATAATAGCTATGTTAGACTTATTGAGTGGGTTTAAAGAGACAATTTAAGGTCGTAGACAGTAAACACTATATAAATGGTGTTGTTACTAGTGAGGTTCTTAGGAAAATAGGCACTGACATTAACATTAGCCTGCAGGAGATAGATGGTACAATATATCTTTGAGCAACTGTGCAGGAGTAAAAACACAGAATGAGGCAGAGGAATAAGGTGAACCGCGGTGCAATAGCAGTAGGGTCTCAGGAGATTGCACAGTGAGCTGTGGAGCTGGAAATACTCTTTAAAGATGCCCCAGCCTGAGGCAAGTGGATCAGGTTCACCTCACATCTCAGCAGTTACTGTGTGTCCACTGCCCCCAGGGATTCCATGGTAATAGCCACAGGCTATTCCTAGAGAGAGACTGGGCTTCCAGCCACCAGCAGGCACCAGTCCAGGAGTTGGAGAACTGGATGATCAGTGTGAAAGTGGGTACGTGTCTAGGAGCGAGCCCCAGCATCCACCACAGAGCACCACTGTGCAACCCAGGTGCACTTCCTCATGCAATAAGTTTACTCCAGCTGTGTAAAACTCCTCCAGATTCCTGCTTGGCTGCTTTGCTTTAGAGAAATACACGTAGAAGTTTAGTGTGGTGAAAAACAAACCTGCCGTGGCGTCTGCTCTGAGACCTCCACTAATGCCCAGCATGTCCTTCCTCCACGTCCACTGACTCAAAATTGTTAACAGGGTGGTCGCCAGGAAAGGGGAAAGTTCCAGAATCCTGGTTCCGCCCTAAGTGGGTGGAGCCCAGCCGGGAAAGAAGGTTCTGCAAAGATGAGGACAGAAGGAAGGGAGGAAAAAGGAAGCAGGATGGAGAGCAGCAAGGAGACATGGAGGAGGCACGTGGAACAGAGGGACATGTGAAAAAAAACTGCGCTTGTTTATTGGTCTTAAACTGGTTAAAACAGATGTGGGTAAAAGGCCCGTGGGGAGGTTAACAATGACAGTTTTCATCTTAAGTTTAATTTGCTCTTTTCCTCCCAAATGTGTCTAACTCTTTCTGACCCTTTTCTATGAGTCTCTACTAAAAGGTCCTTTAAACTTGTGGCAGGCTTTTGGGCCTTGCTTTAAGCCAATTCTATTTAGCTAAACTTTTACCCTCAAGGAGTTGAGTAACTTTAAATGCTTAACTCATAGTAACTATATTCTTTGTCCTTTCTGTATTGTACCCTAATTGTATTAAAGTGCCTTTCCATTAAAGGTGTTATATATTTATTTTAATGCGCAGAACCCATTCGGAGAGGGCAGGTTTGGGGGTTCTGGGGTGCCCCTCTCCCTGCCCTGTAACAGAACCAGCACCTCTCCTGCTCTAAGTGGCTCAATTGGTGGTAATTCCCTGAGCCCTGGGCCACAGTGCCACTACAGTGTGTCCCTTTGAGGTCTAGGGCAAGTTAGAAATAATTAGGCAGCTTTAGGGAAGTGGACAGGTGAGATCCTGGAAAAGTTAAGCTTTGGAACAAAAGGAAAGAGATGGGAAATACAAAATTCTAAAGTGAGCTGGTTAACACTCTAGAACTAGGAATGAAAGGGCATTCAAAAGCAAAGGGGAAATAATGAATGAAAAATAGGGAGATTCCAGGCACCAAAGGTTCCAGACACTGAAGATTCCAAACACAGTAGTAGGGTAAGTGGGACCATCAAGAAGCAACCAATCACAGAAAGACTAGTGAAATTTTAGAATGAGGGAGAGGATGCATATATTTCCAAAATAAGACCCCATCATGGCTCTTTGCCCTTCCCAGTTACCATATACCTGGGAGTGTTTACTCTTTACCTTTTTTCCTAAATAAATTTTTCTTTACCTTCCAAGACAAAGTTTGCTTCTCTTTGCTTATTTATCTGAAAAGCCTGTGAATTCCTTTTTACGGCTTCACGAGACAAGAACCCGTGGTGATGACCCGGGTGAGAGGCTGCGGCGGCAGCAGCAGCTGTGATCACGGTAACCGCATGCCAGCATCACATTCACTGACAAACTGGGTAAAAGACTATCAACATATGCCCCACCGGGCCCTATGCTTACTCCTACCTCAATTTTGTAACAGCAGCTCTTTCTCTACCTCATAAAGGGCTAACACTCCTTGGCCAGTGTAGGGTAAATGTTGATCAGGTCTTTCCACCCTCCCACCACTGTGATGATGGACACCTGTGGTGCTGCAAGCATTCCAGGATGGGCATGCGCAAGTGGGCGCACCTGAGTTGGACACGGGCTTAAATGGGCGGCGTCATGAGGACGCCAGGATCGGCCAACCGACAGAACCGACAGGACGAAGGAGCAGCCAAAAGGGTGAGATGCGCTGGGGGCTGGGAGGCCTGTCAGCCTCTCGGCCCCCCGGAACCCCTGCCTGCCATGTACTAAATAAAGGTATGAAAAGCCACCGAGGGCCCCAAGACTCTCCTTCCCTGACCTGTCTGCCCAGAACCATCCTGAACCCTGCTCCTGTGCCGCCCTTCCTGCCGCTGCAGCCAGACTAGGGGCTCCTTCCCTTGCCTCTGGCCTCCTGACACAAGGACCAACAGTGACTGGGCAATAGCTTCAAGCTTAATGTCCCCTGGTGAAGATATTCCCATCTGTGAACCCAGACTTCTAAACAAACAAATCCTTAAGTTATAGTGCTAGAAATGCACATTTATGTAAAATAGAAGCACAAATTTCCCTTAGGAATTTCTCGTGTTTTAAAATGTGCTCAGAAATATTGTAAAATACAGTCCTTCAAAAGGTAGACTCAATTTCCCTTTTCCCAGATGTAGACCAGACTTTGTGGCTCACATCTAACAAGTGGAGTATTGAGAAGTGACTCTAAGGCTAGGTTACTAGAAGAGAGGGTCCCACTGGACTGGTCTCTCTTATGCTCTGAAGGAAGCCAGGCCCTTGCACGAGACCACTCAAGTAGCCGTTTTGCTTCTGCCAGTTTAGCTCCGTCATCTGTCCTCTATTTCAGGATCCCGCCATCCCCATTAACAATGTTGTCTAATTCTCACCAGCACATTCTTTATCACTTTGGAGATGGAACCCCTTAAGCTAGCCAGAGTCACAGAGTAGGTGGCTGGATTTTCTAACTTTGTTTTGGGATTCTGTAGCTTGGAAAATTTGGCTTTTGCTTGAGCCAAAGTCCAATGCATATGGGAGATCTCTGCTCTGGGGGCATAGGGCAGAGTGAAAGGACCAAGATGAATAGGCAGAAGTAATAGTAGGGGCCTGGGGAGGACTCTGGGGAAAAAAAAAAAAAAGATAAGGAAATACAGAAGCAAGTCCCTGAGGTTTGCATTCTGCCAGATTCCCAAGGCCGAGGGTCCAAACCTAAAGCTTCGGAGAGGCCCAAACTGCAGGGACCCTGTTCTTGGCCTCAGAAGAAAGAAGTTTCCTGCAGTCAACCTCTGAAGAGAAGCTGAGGAGCTTTGCAGGTGACTACAGAGCTGCATCTGTCTTGGGTATTGTTGCTGTTGTCTGGAGAGAGTAACTCGCTGAATTGTTGGTGGTATGGGACTGATACCTAGGGCAAGTTAGAAATAATTAGGCAGCTTTAGGGAAATGGGTAGGTGAGACCCCAGAATAGTTAAATTTTGGAACAAAAGGAAGGTAGGAAAGGAAGACTCCTAAAGAGAACTAGTTAACACTGGAACTAGGAATCAAAGGGCATTCAAAAGCAAAAAGGTGATAATGAATGTAAAATAAGGGAGATTCCAGATACAGCAGTAGGTTTAGTGGGGCCATCAAGAAATAACAGAAAGACTAGTGAAATTTTAGAATAATTAGGGAAAGAAGACATATTCCCTGAGGCTCAACTCCACCTGGGCTCCTAGCCATTCCCAGGTACCCTATACCTGGGAGTCTTTGCTCTTTAACTTTTTTCCCTAAACTTTTCTTTGCTTTCTAAGGCAAAATTTGCTTCTCTCTGCTTACTTGTCTGAAAAGTCTGTGAATTCCTTGTTACGGCTTCATGAGACAAGATCCCGTGGTGATGACCCGGCTGAGAGGTGGCGACAGTAGCAGCTGTGACCACGGTAACCTGGCACACCGGCATCACGACGAAGGCTCACAAAGAGCTATTTATCAGATCATCTGGCACCCCTTGCTGTTGCTGCCTCTGTTGCTGTCCGTTCCAACGTCTGGTGATGTTCAGCCCAACCTTTGGACTATTGCTGTGGGCTGCAGCTGCATTGTTTTGCCAACTCCATCTGTGAGCCACTCTTGCTCTCGGCTGCCCTGGGGAGTTGGAGTGCAGCAGCCTACTGGCTGCAGAGCGTTCAGGTGATCTTTGGAAGGACTGTTTCTTCTTGGAGGAGTGGCCTTTTGTTTAGGACTTCTAAATACTATGGTGAGACAGCCACTGTGGCCTTAGTAACTGTAGGGTCAGAAAATGATCAGGTATTTCCACCTGTCCACCACTGATGATGGACACCTCACCTGAGGTGCTGCGAGCATTCCAGTGAGCATGCGCAAGTGGGCGCACCCGAGTTGGGACACGGGCATAAATGGGTGGTGTCATGAGGACGCCAGAACTGTGAGGACCGACAGAACCAACAGGACGGACAGTACTGACGAGCAGCAGCATCAGCAGAGAGAGAGAAGCAGCCGAGGGTGAGATGCGCCTCTTAGCCCCCTGGCACCCTGCCGGGGGCTGAGAGGCCTGCCAGTCTCCCAGCCCCCCGGCACCCCTGCCTGCCATGTACCTGGCCACCCCTCTACTAAATAAAGCATAAAAGCCACCAAGGGCTCCAAGACTCTCCTTCCTTGACCCATCTGCCTAGAACCATCCCGAACCTTGCTCCAGTGCCTCCCCCCTCCTGCCGCTACAGTAATTGTTTCCCGTTTGTTAAGTAAACCCCATTATTGTTGCTCCCTAACCTGAAGTTGTCTTGCCACTGTGTATGCAGGTGAAGGACTCAGGCAGGAACCTGTCCTCTATTGCACACTCTCATTGGAGGGCTTTAGCACCCACAGAGCTCTGTATCAGCTTTACTCCAACATGCCCTTTTCTCTGAACCTTATGATCCTTTTGTCTTAGCAAATGAGAGTATTGTAGGGTCAGAGAAAACTATCAGGTCTTTCCACCCTCCCGCCATTGGTAACTGATGGACACCTGCGGTGCTGCACGCGTGCCTAGGTGGGCATGCGCAAGTGGGAGCACCTGGGTTTGGACACGGGCGTATAAGGGCGTCATCACAAGACCAGCAGAACATAGAGCAGCAGCAGCAGCAGCGGGAGGAACAGGACGCCAAGAGCAAGAGCCGAACAAGAGCA
The DNA here is from genome assembly GCA_019455555.1 of Galemys pyrenaicus. Taxonomy (NCBI): domain Eukaryota; kingdom Metazoa; phylum Chordata; class Mammalia; order Eulipotyphla; family Talpidae; genus Galemys; species Galemys pyrenaicus. The sequence goes on along the minus strand of JAGFMF010011718.1, from coordinate 1,850,491 downwards.
GCAGTAGAAGCAGCGAGAAGCAGCAACCGAGAGAGTAAGATGCGCTGGGGGCTGGGAGGCCTGCCAGCCTCCTGCCCCCCCATCCCCTCACCCCTGCCTGCAGTGTACCTGGTCGCCTCAGAGAATGGTGTCACCTCTGTAAGTAAAAGCATAAAAGCCACCGATGGCGCCAGGACTCCTTCCCTTACCCCATCTGCTAGAACCATCAAGAACTTGCTCTGTGCCTCCTTCCTTCCACTACAAGTATCATAGTTCCAACTTCACCAGGTATGAAGATTGTTTTTGCCATATCTCAGGAATCATGGCAGCAATGTGCTAGCGCCATCTCTAGGATTCCTGGCCCTGGCACAGCTGCACCACCGCAGAGTGCTTCCTTACTGAGTGCAGTGGAAGCAGGCAGCAGTGCAAAGCAGGTTCTCTAAGGATCCAGGCAGACAGGTAAAAGAGTACTGGAGCCCTCAGGGGCTTTGTCAAGCTTTAAATGATCTTTCTACACATTTGTAGTGAGGCCACTAGATGCAGGACAGGCAGGGAGGCCAGGCTAGGTGGGGAGCAGGCCCTCCTAGTGATGCAGTGAAACAGGACAGTTCCCTCTTCCTGCCCCATCAGATAAGCATCCCTATCAGTTGCATTTAACAAGGCTGTCTTCTTGCATTCTGGGGAAAAGGAAAGACATCCCTAAGAAGATAAGAAGGAAGTTAAACATCTGATGTTAACAAAGCAAGCTGGGCCTGAGATCTCCACAAGCCTGCATCAAAAGGGGTTGCCGGCTCTGCCCATCTCCCTCTTCTTTTACTGCTTTGTACAGATAACCCTGCCGTCTGCCAAAGAGCACAAAAAGCCTTCAGTTTGTCAACAAATCAACTACTTTCCTTCTCCTTAAACTGTTTCCTTTTATTGCTTGAAGGAAACTGAGGTCGGCAGTCAGTATCACCAGTCCCCTCCCCCCCTGTGAATCTTTACTCTCTGGCTGTAGTGCCAGGAAGGCAGGAAGGCAGCACAGAGCAAGTTCTGGATGGTTCTAGCAGACAGGGTAAAGGAAGGAGTCTTGGAGCCCTCGGTGGCTTTTATGCTTTTGTTGTCAAGGTGGCATCAGGTACACGGCAGGCATGGGTGCCCAGGGAGGGTGGGGTCCGAGGAGGCTGGCAGGCCTCCCAGTTCCCAGCACATCTCACCCTCTCGGCTGCTTTGTTGCTCGCGTCTCATTCTGCTGCTCTTGCTGCTCTGCTATTTCTCCCGCTTCGCTGCTGCTCTCTCTCGTTCGGCTTTCCTGCTGCTGGCGTCCTCATGACGGGGCCCTTAAACGCGTGTCTAATCCCAGGTGCGTCCACTTGCGCATGCCCACTTAGGCATGCGTGCAGGACCGCAGGGGTCCATCATTATACCAGTGGTGGAAGGGTAAAAAAGCCTGATTAACTTTGCTCAGACCCCACACTGGCATTTCCTTGTGGTCTCTTCCTCTCAGCCATTCCTACCTCACTGTCCGTTGCCTCACACCTTCCTCTGGTGCCACACGTACATGCTCCATCTCTCCATTCAGGTGCGCCCACTTAGTGCACGCCCTGCCCTGCCGTACTCCAGGTGCCACTAACAGTCATGCATATAAGCCACGCGTATAAACCACAAGTGTCTATCATTAATGCTAATGGTGAGAGGGCGGATAAAACCTGATAATTTCCACTTATCCTACATTGAGAAACTCTTCTCCAAATTTATGCCGCACCCTCTTTGAACCAATACCCTCAGCATCTGGCCTCACACCCCCACCCCCACCAGCCATCTGCCAGTCCATGTGGGTTAGTCCTACAGCCCTATGGAAGTGCACCCTCTCCTTTAGGGCATAAACAATTCCCCAGTCTTCTTATGTTGTAAGGAGAGTCTGGCGATTGGTCTGGTGTTGAGGACAGTAGCTGGGCCAGAGTCTAAAGATTTTAAGCTGAGATCTCTAGATTTGTAAAGGAACTGTTGGCCCAAAGTGTGACGGGATCTGGGCTAATTGAGTACAGTAACATGAATATGCCTTCCCCAAACTCAGGATACTTTTCGTTCTCCAACAGGGCTCTGCCCTGTAGATAGTCAACTTGCTAGGGTAGAGAAGCCAGACTTGGGCCTCTCTGATGTCACAGGGGTTAAATCTCAGTGTTATCACCACTAAGGCCTGAGTTTGATCCCCTACCAGGTTGCTAACCCATATGGTGCAGCAGACCTCTCCTGTCTCGCCTCAGTGTTACAGGGCAGGGAGAGGAGCATTTTAGAACCCCTAAACCTGTTCTTTTTAAATGGGTTTTGCTATTTGCTGCATTAAGACAAACATATAAGGCCTTTAATGGAAAGGAACTTTAATACAATTAGGGAATACTATAGAAAAGATAAACAATATAGTTACTAAGTCAAGCATCCAAAGTTACTTTTTTTGAGTGTTAAAGGTTAGCCAAATAGGATTGGCCTAAAGCAAGCCCCAAAAGCTTGCCACAAGTCAGAAGGACCTTTCAGTAAAGACCCATAGAAAAGGATTAGAAAGGGTGTAGCGGCAGGAAAGGCAGCACAGAGCAAGTTTGGGGTGGTTCTAGCAGATTGGGTAAAGGAATGAGTCCTGGAGCCCTTGGTAGCTTTTATGCTTTTTATTGTCAGAGGTGGACAGGTACATAGCAGGCAGGAGTGCTGGGGGACCAGGCCCCCCACGCATCTCACCCTCTTGGCTGCTTTTCTGGTCTTCTGTTCTCCCACTGCTACTGCTGCTCTTGCTGCTTGTTGGTACTCTCTCTGCTTGTTAGTCTTGCTGCTGCTTATTGGTAGATACTGGTGACCTCATGACGCTGCCTCTATACGCCCATGTCCAGACCCAGGTGTGCCCATTTGCGCATACCCACCTAGGCATGCGGGCAGCATCGCAGGTGTCCATCATTATACCAGTGGCAGGAGGGTAGAAAGACCTGATAGTTCTCTGACCGTACAAAGGGTCAGACAAATCTGGGAGGAAAAGAGCAAAATCAAGATGAAAGCTGTCATTGTTAACCTCCCCCCGGTTCTCTCAGCCACATCTGTTCTAATCAGTCCAAAACCAAAAAACAAGCACAGTTTCTTTTCATGTCCCTCTGTTCCACATGCCTCCTCCAGGTCTCCTTGCTGCTCTCCATCCTGCTTCCTTCTTCCTCCCTTCCTTCTGTCCTCCTATCTCCTCTCTCCAACATCTTATTCCTGCTCAGCTCCACCCCCTTAGGGTGGAACGAGGATTCTGGAACTTCCCCCTTTCCTGGGGACCACCCTGTTATATCAGCAGTGTATTACAGTTGATCCAACTGTTCTGCTTGCTACTCTCTCTCTGGTGAATATTCTCCCTTATCCCACTCTTCCAGTCTGCACCCCAGTTCTTGTTTGCATAAGTAAAAATAAATCTTAAAAAAATAAAAAAGAATCCAGTCTTCCCTGTAGTTTTGCTATTACTTTGATTCTATCTGTGACTTAAGAGTTTCTGGTTTTTTGTTTCTGGTTCTTTTTTTTTTTTTTCTCCTAATCTCCCTCTAAAGAATATGAGTCTTTTTATGCTGCCAATATGACCTATCATTTTTACATTTCACTTTAAATCGGGGACTAATCACTTCCAAGTGTTCATTGACTTTCTCCAGTGAAATACATGGTTGGTTCCATAGTCCAAGTTTCTTCGAAACTCTGGGGCACCTGAATGTGTTTCCTTCCTTCCCCAGTTCATGGCCATGAAAGCTGAAGCAAGGATCCGCCCATTGCTCTGTGCCCAGGTAGTCAGTACCCTGTTGGCCCCTAGCAGGCTGGCGGTAGCCCCAACTTTTGAAGCCCATTTGGAAATGAACACACTAGGCCCCTGCTCGCTGCTGCCCTAGGTCACTACTGTGGGTTGAATAGTAGTTCCCTTCTAGAAATATGTCCACTCAAAATCTGTTAGTGGAAAAGGGTCTTTGCAGAAGTAATTGAATTAAGGATCTTGAGATGAGATCATCCTGGATTACCTGTGCATCCTAAATTCAAAAAGAAGTGTCCTTCTAAAAAAAAAACAGAGGAAAGGTGATGTGCGAACAGAGAAAGAGCCTGAGCGATGGTCTGTAAGCCAAGGAAAATCAGGACTTGTTAGCAAGCACCAATACTGATACCATAATTTCAGGTTTTGAGGCCTAGTCTTCCAGCCAGGAATGGATCCCAGCTGCAGCAGCAGCACTGAATCCCAACCACTAGATCACTATGGGTTGGTTTTTCACGAAGGTGCAGAAGGAACTCCGCAGACATTCAGGCAAGCAGGCAAGAAGAGGGAGATTTGTTTAGAGAAAGAAAAAGTTTACTGAAGAGAAAAGGAACAGAAAGTGGGACTCCCAGGCCAGTGGAACTGTTACAGGGCAACCCTAATATAAAATGGGTTTCCCTGGCTGGGTCCTCACCCATGCACTCAGAAGACTTTTATAAGTCCCAACTTCGGGCACATGTGACAAAAGTTATTAAAGGATTTTATTTTATAAAAGAAGGGGAATAAAATAGTAATAATACCAAGGGAAAGAGAGGGATACAAATCCGTAAATATCCTACCAGATCTTCTGAACTGGAATGCAATGGCACATTGAGAGCTGGCCGTGAGTCAGGTGAGATGGCTCCCAAGGAAGAGAGAGCCCAAGGCTCACCTCTTTCATTTTATAACCAGCCTGGCTGCTTAACTCCACCCTCAGGTCCCAGTGATCCACTCTTCTATAATCACATTATCGGATTTGTGGTTCTGAAGTGGGGGGTTGGAGTCCATAAACCCATCTGTGTAATCCATTCAGGACTACCCTTCTCCCTAACAAAACCAGGCCAGGGAGAGGCAAGGAAGCCCAAGTGGAGCTGAACCTCAGGGAATATATACCTTCTTTCCCAAATCACTCCAAAGCTCCACTAGTCTCTTTGTGATTGGTTATTTCTAGGTGGCCTCACTTACTCTACTATATTACATCCTTTATCTCTCCTTTGTTCTTGAAATGTCCTTTTGCCCCTAGTCCTAGGGTGTTTGCTAGTTCCCTTTGGAATTTTGTACTTCCCATCTCCAGATCTTCCCTTATCTCTTTTGCTGTCCTTATCTCCAAAGCTTGGTTCTTCAGAGGCTCCACCTGTCCTCTCCCTATGCAAATCACTCGTAACTTGCCCTACTTGATCTAGGCCTCAATACTAAGAGAGACACTTGGGAGGGATCAACCTCTGAACCTCCAGAAGGAGCCAACTATTTCAAGTCTTGACCTCTGATCTTTGGCCCTCTGAACTCTAAGAGAATAAGTTCCTGTTGCTGTTAGCCACTCAATTTGTGGTAATTTGCCCTAGAAGCCACAGGAAGCTAATACAACAAATAAAATGCCCTCTGAGACAGAGAGTTGCTTGCATGTGGGAACAAGTGGGGCAGAGAGAAAAGGGGAAACTAATACATTTACAACTTTGACCTCAGTTAATCCCCCAGGAAGCTGATATTCAATGATTTCCTGAATCAAGGAGAAGAGGCCAGAATCATTTGTTCCCTGAGTGATTTGCCTTTCATTCCCTGCGTTGCAGCAGCCACACTCAAGGACAAGGTAGGTTGTTTTAACAGAGGGCAATTCCAGGGCATGAATTTAACTATGAGCTCAGCAGTCAGACACCCTGGCAGTGGAAGAAACAAAGGCCTCAAGGGATGGATTCTGGGTGAGGCTTCTCAGTGGCTGCTGCAGAAGACTATGATTATTATCATCAGAGTTGAGCCATTTCAAATATGGGGACCTAGGGGAATGGATCAGTCAGAACAGATCTCAGTGAGTTACTTTCACAAAAGCAAATAACTTTGCCTCTTGAGTCCCAAGACAAAACACTAAGGGAAGTGCCAAGGGGAAAAAGTCTATTAAAAAGTTCACAAAGGCAGGCCTCCCTGGTGGCACAGCAGGTTGAGCACCACATTATGAAGCATATGCAGCCACTGCAGCTCAAGTTCAATCCCCAGCCAGGGAGGGGACCCACATGGCACAGCAGACCCCTCCTGTCTGACCTGCCGTTCCCCTCAGCAGTGTGCTTCAGTCAATCTGCCTGTTCTGCTCCCCACTCTGTCTCTGGTGAATCCTCTCACCCTCTGCACTCTGGCCTGAACCCCAGCTCTTGTATGCATAAATAAATAAATCTTAAAAAAAATCACAAATAACTGAGAAGGACAAAATAAATTGTAAGTAAAGAATGTAGCTGAAGTGAGGGCCCAAGGAGTATGGGTTGGCAGCTTGATGGGCTGATTGTGCAAGATAAGTCTCTGGACCTTTTCAGCACAAGTAATCGAAGAATCTCATTTCCTCTGCTGACAGGGAAGGGGCCATCGACATGACACAATAGATTGCTCGACCCTTGCTAATGAAAAGCTTGTTTCTAAAACTGACAGCGTGATGTGAAAAAAAAATGTTCAACAGTGAGATGCAAGTCACCAGGGAGATACAAAGTTAAGTTGCTATGAGCTACCTCTATCCCCTAGCTGGGCTGGCTATAATAGAAAGACACACAGTAAGAAGTGTGGGAGAAGTGATGGAGAACCTGCAACTCCCTTACATTGCTGGTGGGGACACAAACTGCTGCAGGCAATTTGGAAAACTGTTTGGTAGATTCTAAAGTTAACCACATACCTGCCACATGGCCCAAAAGTCCCTGTCAAGATATTTATTCAAGAGAGGCGAACATCTATGCCCACACAAAGACCTGTGTGCAGATTTTCATAATAGCTGTGTCAGTAACAGCCTCAAACTGGAAATAACACAAATGAACACCAACAGGTGAATGGATAATCAAATTGTGTTATAGCCCTATGGTGGAATGCTGTTTAGCATAAAAACACAAACTACTAATATACTGGTTACATGTATAAATCTCAAAAAATCATTCAGCTGAGTTAAAGAAACCAGACATAAAAGAATACATACTTTCTGGTGACTTCAATACACAACCCTTTTAGAAAAGACAATTGTAAATTATAGTGATAAAAAGCAGATCAGTGGTTGTCTGGAGCTGGGAATAGAGAGATTTTCTGGGAAGCAGCACAAAGGGGTGAAGAAAAGATTCTATGTCTTGATCATGTTGGTGCACACTTCAAATGGATACAATAAAGTTGATTGTTTAAAATCTGACCACACAGAAACCTCCGTGCTGCATATCCTGGGCAGAGTTAGAGCTGGTGGGCAGTGACGAGATAGATGACTACTCTTTCCTCAGCTCCCACAGTGGTCCAGAATCACACATCAAAGGCTCTGTCCTCTTCACCACAGAATGAAAATGACAGAGCTGTCTGCTGCAATGATAGTAACTCCTCAGACTAAGGAAGCCACAGAAGGTCACCAGAACTCTCCATTCCAACATCATCATGCATTTACCTAGGAGACCAATGACCAGTTTGACCATGTCTCTTGCTCATGTTTCTGATTCTTTTCCTGTGGGTTTATTCTCAAAGACGCCAAAAGGTCAAAAGTCTTACTCAGAGTTTGTGACAATGATTCAAAAAGCACCTTTTCTCTACTTCCAGTTTCTAGTCTAAGCACCAACTCGCAGCAGTGAGAACCGTGACTGGGAGCTCTATTTAGAAATTCTCCCATCACCACCGCCTCGCCCTCATTCCTTTTCTTCCTTTTCTTCCCCAAACACCCAAGAATAGTCTAAAACAAATTTACTAAGGAAATGTTAGCAAACATTTTCTCGTGCAATAAACACTGCCGTGAAGTCTGACCGGCTGCAGGCCTCCAAGACCTGCTGAAGTGCCATGTTTATAAATTTTTAAAGTAATGTTTACCTGGGAAAGGGACATATTTGCATATTAACAGGCACTAATAAAGCTGACATCATGAAAAGTACTGGTAGAATCCATGTGGCCTCTTCGCTCACATAGACATCTAAATTGCATCTGCTGTGCAAACAGCTGTGTAAATTCCAGAGTTATTAAATAGATTTAGTGACCCAAATGTCAGGAAAAATCATCTAACTCACTATGTAAGAAGTCAATTTAGCTGCCACTAAAAGACATGATTAGCTCAGACTGAGGCAGCTCATTGCGTCAAAATGATCACCCTGAGGGCAGAAAGAGCACAAGGGACTGAGGTGATGGTGCATGGGTGGAATGGGAACTCCCTGAGGACTACAAATGATGTCAAATACAATTAAATCTAAAAAAAAGAATATATTTATCTAGAGACACGAAGTATTCCTAATGATAGCCCATACACAAGACATGCAAAAACACAGATCTCTATTTAATGTCTCTAGGGTAAATAGTAAGAGCCTGTATTTTTTAAAGTTTCCCAAGGTGATTCCAACAAGGCGGATCCACTTTGTCTGACCCTGGCCTCTCTGAGGATCTCCTTTTCTTAAGTGCTGTGCTCCAAAATGGATGGCATTCAGCTACCGAAACGTTTTGGGGTTTGCAGCCTCATCATTGAGTACCCATCTCCAGTATAAGTATGCTTATTAAATTACAAATTTATACATAATTGCATCCTATTTGGGAAAAAAAAAAAAACTATACACTCCCAGTCTAAATCTAGATCTTTCCCCCAAGTGCACACAAATAATTCTGTTGCTCTTCGGACACAGGTATCTTTGATAAAGAGATCAGATAAACCAGGCTTAGAGTTAACATCACAGGTCAATATCTTCCCAGGACATTACATATTGTTTCCTTACACAGTACTTTTCTGTCATTTTGGCATGAAGTCAATTCTAAGTGGAATTTAAATACTGTTATTTATGTGAAAAAAAAAATCAACCAAGGTATGTTTGGGAATTTTTAACCTTTTCTCAGATGATGTTTTTTATTTTCATAGTCCAACCATAGCAAGATAAGGAAAAATATTCATTAGATAAGGCAAAAGTACTCATTTTATTTTGTCACCTCGTGACATGTTCCTAAACAAAAATGAAGCAAGACAAATTGACTGCATGTCTTTGTGCAATGCTGGAGAAGTCCAGCTCATCAGCCATCAGACTGGAGTCTTACATCACACTGAGTATAGAACAAAGCTGAGGAGTTTTTATCTAAATCTAGAAAGCTCCAAAGATGTGCCCTTGTGGCAGGGTTTAAGTGACCAGAACAAGAATTTCCTAAATTTGACAGATGGCACCTGACAGTGACTTTCCTCATTGCAAAGGGTCATGCATAAGGAGAAGAGAGAAGTGAGCCCGCTCAGTCACAGGCCCCTGAATGGCCTTTTTTTTGAGACTCTTGAGAGTCCATGTTCCTGAGATCCATTTTAAATTTCCTTCCTGTTGCTAACATACAATTCCTTATTAAAAATGTATAGTGTTGCTTTGTCACAGATCTCTGTCCTTCTTTAAATAATCTCATAAGCACGACTGGGTCAGATCTCCACTGCTCCCCACCCAGGACAGACTACTGGGTCCTCTCCATCCTTCCCTTCCTGCTGTATTCTCTCTTCCCAGACTTTTCACCCCATAGAATTTCCAGTTTTCTAGCTGTTTATCAGTCATTCATTCCCTTCCCCTTTGGGTCTCTCTCAGTAACTTTCTTGGCATCATTTTTTGTTCTCTGTATCTAAATCTCCTTTTTTCTGTCATGGCTCTTCCTAAGTATCCCTCTGTTTCCCCCAAATAAACACAAAATAAGCAGGAAAAGTGAACTATGGGGAGACAAAACATTTTATGAGAGCATTGTGCCGGGCAAACCTGGGAACAAACCCTGACCCCACCAGCATCCTCAGTCATAGGAACCCTTTGGAGCTGCCCTACAGACTCGCCTCCTCTCCCCAATAATTGCTTATTTAATGTAAGCGGAAGAGAAGCTCTTGGCACTCATGCAAAAGCAATCTGAGCTGTGTGCAAGATATGGTCTCTAACCTCAGGTTGAACTAAAAAGCACTGGAACTTTTAAGAGGCTGTTTTGACCTTTCAGGGTCACTTAGGATGGGGATCTGCCTGGCTGTAGCTAATGGTGGATTGATTGGACTCCAATCCTGTTTTTAAGTCCCTACTTAGAGTCTAGCCAAGTTAAACACATTTTCTTTTCATCTCTACTCAAAAGTCCAGGCTTAAGCCCCAGGTCTTCAGTCATCCCTTGGTTCTTCTCTGGACTCCCTCCAACTTGTTGACAAATCCTCCAATCATCATTCAAAATTACTTCTTAATTTCTCCCCGATAGTATCTCACAGTTTTCCTAAGGATCAGCATTTTACTCTGTTTCTGCCCACACATTGAGTTGAATGTGGAAGCAAGACTATGAAGCAGAAAGCACAAAGCTGTGTGGCGTGGACAAGGCTAACTGCAGCACCTTTTTTGGAAAGTAGATCTGTGCTCTCCTGGCGCTGACCGAGTGCCTTGTCTGGTCTTTGAAAATTACCCTCTGTTTTGATTTTAGAATTTTATTGACCATGGCTGAAAACCTACATAATACAGACAATTATGCAGATGAATATGAAACTCGTGGACAAGCCTCAAACTACAGATAATTGTATTGATATCTTTTCTGTCATCCTTTTACACATACAGATTTTTAGAAAAAGTTAGCTGTTTACTAAAGACGTCTCTCATCTATTTGTCTCTTATTACTCTATTTTAGTCTTCTATCTATATATTACCTCATATATATGCAAATTCACTATTTGAATATATATTTCATTACCATGATTTTTACAGTACTTAAGTAACTGGTGAATAAATCCACTGGTATTTAGAACACAATTTCACTAAACATGAAAATCAGTGCTGACAATAAAAAACTGACAAGTTGCAAACAAGGTTAGTGGAGGCCTGTGGAAGAAATATATATATATATATATATATATATATATATTAGAGAGAGAGAGAGAGAGAGAAACACAGACTCTCTATCTGAGATGGGCTTTGCTGGAATTGCAATAGATACAGCTTTGACTGGATTGTGAGTCATTTGTAAATATATTACCTTCAGTTTATTTCTTTTATTTTTCTTAAAGACTCATCTATCCATAAAAGAGGTGCAGAGCATGAGAGGATTTGCCAGAGACAGACTGGGGAACAGAACAGGCAAATGCATCTAAATATACTGCTGAAGGAAGCAGTGGGCAAGATAGAAGAGGTCTGCTGTGCCATGTGGGTCACCTTCCTGGCCAGGGATCAAACTCCTGCTGCAGTGGCTGTGGAGAGCTTCATAGTGCTGTAACCCAGTCCCTTGCACCACCAGGGAGGCCCCTTCCCTTCAGTTTTATGCAAGCCATCGACTAGGTTAAAAACTCAGCTGCTAAGAACTACTGTCAGGAGAACTTTAGTTTTTACCCATAGTTTTCAGGGGCCCCAATGGTGCCTCAGCAGCTGCTCAACATTCACAGTGTTTTGCTGCCTGTGTGAGCACTGCCCAGGCTTAAAGGTGGTCAACTCTTATAATTCAGAGAATACAAAAGGACTTATTAAATCAGCCATCCAGATTAATCCAGTAGTAGTATGAGAGAATGAATCCATTGATAGATGGATCTCCTCTTGAACTTCCTTCAGAAACTCAGTCAAAGTATTTTCTGAGTCCTACTGGAAAAGCCAAAATAGAAAAAGGAAGGGACACTTGTAACTGGTTTCTCACTTGTGTCCTGTAGGCTGCAATGGTGCTGTCATCAGACTTTCATATCATCATCATATTTTTTTTCAAATCGTCAGATCAATGGACACTGAATGTCAGAAAGAGATCCTCTCTTAACCTTGCAACCTTGCAACGAGGCTACCATAGTTTGGAGTAGGAGATGAAATGTTTTCCACATTGCATTAATTTTCCCAGATGCCCCTGCAAGTAAAATGTCCCTATGGCTTATGCAAAGATTCTAGAAGACAACTCTGTACCTCAGATGAGAGATATATTTATAATAAATAAAACACTAGATATCTAGTTTGGACTTGAATGTCAAGTCATTGGGATTTATTTAAAATACTTGCTGATTTACACACTGTAATTGTACTATAATAACCTTATAACTCATAAATGTATCTCTAAAGCAGCAACAGAGGTCTTATAGTAGAGGGAAAATGTTTAACTATAATTATTTGTGGACAATCTCTCTGTTCTCCTTTTCTGAAACCCATGATTTTTGGTCTTATATAACCCCATGTTCTTTGATTAAGACTAATGTAAAATTACATCCTCTTACTAGAGAGACAAGATATTGAATGACTAATGAATAATGATGACATATATATCCAAGAGATAACTTGTATGTCAAAATAAAGCATATAATCTATACTTACTGTTAAATTGTTTTGATAAGGAATAAAGGAATTCCTAACTCTGAAATACATATATATGTATACATAACATAATATGTATCATTTTAAGTGTCTAGTTCTGTAGCATTAAAGAGATTTACCCCAACATCCATCTCTAAAACTCTCTGAACTTCCCAAACACTGTATTCATTAACATTAAACACTAATTCTACATTTACCTCTCCCCATCCTTGAAAAAAAATACACTATTTTACTTTCTGTTTCTATGACTTTTACTACTACATAATATAAGTGCAATCTTCATAAGTACTTTTGTTACAGGGCAGGGAGAGGAGCACCTATGGAATTCGACCCCCATTCCAGACCTACAAGATCCAAGAACTACAAATCCCATAAGGTCATTATCACTGGGACCTAAGGGTGGAGTGAAGCAGCCAGGCTAAGTATAAAAGCAGACATATGGGCCTTGGGGGGGTCTCTCTTTCCCTTGGGAGCCAGCTCTCAGCGTGCTGTTGGGTTCCAGCTCCAAAAACCTGGTAGGACATTTACAGATCTGTATCCCTCTCTTCCCCTTGGATTATTCAATACACTATTTCCCCTTCTCTTGTAAATAAAACCCTTTATTAACCTTTGTTGTGTGTGCCTGCAGTTAGGGCATTATAAGTGCCCTTCGAGTGTGCAGGTGAGGACCCAGTCAGGCAAACCCACTTTTATATTAGGGTTGCCCTGTAATACTTTCATTTATTTAGTATATTGTCTTCAAGATGCACCCATGTTGTAGCATGTGTTAGAATTTCCTCTTTTCAAGACTGAATAACACTGCGCTGGTGTGGAAGCACATTTTGTTTTTCTATTCATGCACTGATGGACACTTGGATTGCTTCTACATTTAGGCTATTGTGAATAATTCTGCTGTGAACATGGGCATAGAAGCATCTATCGGTGAGTCATAGGGCAAGATAGAATAATCAGGTAATTTCAGGGACAGTGCAAGTGGGGACCTCAAGAGAGTTAAAAAAGCTTCAAAAACAAGGACAAGAGAAATAAGGGAAGATCCCAAGACAAGGACAACAAATTCCAAAGGGAGCTAGTCAGACACCCCAAGACTAGAGGCAAGGGCAACAGGACATTACGGATCGAGGACAATAAAAGATGAGGGATGTGATCTAGAAAGAGCCCCAAGTACAATAGCAGGTGAAGTGAGACCACTGAGAACTAACCAATTGCAGAGAAACTAATAGGACTTTAGAATAATAAGGGGGAAATGTATATATTCTCGAAGCTAGACACCATAATGGCTTTCTTTGCCCCTCCCAGGTACTGTATACCTGAGAGTCTTTGATCTCTGTCCTTTTTCCTAGATAAACCTTTCTTTCTCTGTAAGACAAAGTTTACTTCTTTCTGCTTATTTATCTGGAAAGTCTGTGAATTCTTTTTTACGCCTTCATGAGACTAGAACTTGTAGTGATTACTACGGTGAAAAGCGACAGCAGCAGCACCTGTGATCACAGGAGTTCAGCACACCGACATCATCAGGTCCTTGCTTTCAGTTCTTTGGGGTATATACTTTGAAGGAGAATTGCTGACTCTTATAGAAATTCCATGTTTTAATTATTTAAGGAGCCACAGTGCTGTTTTACACAGTAGCTGCACCATTTACCCTCCCTGCAGCAATGCAGGAAAGTTCCAGTTCCTCCTCATTCTAACCAACACTTGTAATTGTCTCTTTTTCTTGGTATTGTTTGGTAGATTAGCCATCTTAATGGTAATGGGATGTGTGGTGGTCTCTCATTGTGGTTTTAACTCACATTTCCCTAATGACTGGCAACACTGAACATCTTTTCAGGCAATTACTATTCACTTGTATATCTTCTTTGGAGAAACTGTCAAGTACAGTGTCATTTATTTTCTAAAAAGAGATTTCATTCCACTATCCACCTTTACTACTAGTGAAATCATTGCCAGGTGTAAGGTAAATGAAAGGTTATCAGGTTTTTCTACCCTCCCTCCATTAGTGCCAATGCGAGATAACCTGCAGTCCTGCACACGTCTGATGGCAGGCACCTCAAGTAGGTGTGGGCATGCGTAGATGGGTGCACCTGCGCAGAGAGACTGGGCATATAAGGCTAGCATCACGGGGACACCACGAGCAGCCAAAGTGTGGTGATGGAGTGTGACGAAGTGAGGTGGAGATTGTCGGAATACAGTAGAGAATGTCGTGAGAACAGCTAAGACAACAAGGAGACTGCTCGAACTGATGATGAACCTACCCAGTCAAGGATGGTTGCAGGACACCAGTCTTTTCTCAGCAATACTACTTCACCCACTGAATTATTTTTTCAGGTAATGTCGGTTTACATTGTTTTCTGTTTTTGTTTTGTTTTGTTTTGTTTTTGTTTTTTGGAATTATAGGCTCTCTGCCTTTGGGTTTTGTTGCAATAGCACTCCCACCACGGATGCACCTTAATCCATAGCCAAGTTCCATCGCGTCCCCTCCCCACTTTGTTCTTGCCCTTTCCCCAACCGTATGACTCAGTTCTATTGTCAGATTTCAAGTGTTAGTTTTTGAGTTTGGCTTTACTGACCCTTTGTTTGATTTCTTTTTTTTTAAAAAAGATTTATTTATTCATACACACAAGAGCTGGGGTACAGGCCAGTCGCGGAGGTGAGAGGATTCACCAGAGACAGAGTGGGGAGCAGAACAGGCAGATGGACTGAAATACACTGCAGAGGGGAGCAGAGGGAGAGGCAGGAGAGGTCTGCGGCGCCATGTGGGTCCCCTCCCTAGCTGGGGAGTGAACTCGAGCTGCTATGCCTGGGGGGGGGTGATGCTTCACAGTGTTATCAGGTTTTTCTGCGCTCCTACCTTTGGTGTGATGATGGACCCCTGCGGTCCTGCATGCATGCCTAGGTGGAAGCAGCAAAGAAGCATGCCTAGGTGGAAGCAGCATGCCTAGAAGAAGCAGCAAAGCAGCTGAGAATGAGATGCACCATGGGCTAGGAGGGCTGCCAGCCTTCTGCCCCCCACCCCCTCAACTCCCACCCTCCCACCCGCGCCCCTGCCTGCACTGTATCTGGTCGCCTCTGATAATAAAAACATAAAAAGCCACGGAGGGCTTTAGGTCCTTACCCCGTCTGCCGGAATCATTGAGAACTTGCTCAGTGCCCCTTGCTGGCACTACAACCTGTAAGTGACACCGTCCAGGATTTGTCTTTTTCTTTCTCATTTCTTTCAGCATTATCTCCTCAGCTCCATCCATGTGGCTACAAGTGGCATGAGTTTATTTGATAACTGAGTAGTGGTCTATTGTGTATATGTACCACATCTCTTAATCCACTCATCTGGTTTTGGACACTTTGTTAATTTCCATTATGTAAATAGTGCTGTATTGAACGTGGGAGTGCAAGTTTCCCTTCAAACTAGTATTTTTGTATTCTTTTTGTAGATACTTAAGAATGGAATAGCTGCATGTCTGGGTGATATATTTTTAATTTTTTGAGATACCTCATTCTGTTTTCCACAGGGACTGGACCAGTCTATACTTATAGCCAACAGTGTTAAAGGTTACATTTTTCCATACATCCTCACCAGCACTTGTTGGTTTCAGTCTTTTTCTTATGGGCCATTCTCACATAAGTTCAGTGTTATATCAGTGTGGTTTTGATTTGCATTTCCCTGGTTAAAGTGATGATGATCAATTTTTCATGTGCCTGTTGACCCTCTGTATGAAAACAAATTCATTTATTTAAAAGATTTATTTATGCATACAAGAACCGGGGTACAGGACAGAGGTGTAGGGGGTGAGAGGATTCACCTGAGACAGAGTGGGGAGCAGAACAGGATAGACTGAAATATACTTCAGAGGGGAGGAGTGCACAAGACAGGAGAGGTCTGCGGCAGTGGCCAGGTCAACTCCCTGGCCAGGGATCGAACTCATGCTGCAGTGGCTGCAGATAGCTTCATAGTGCTGAGACTTCACCCCTTGTGCCACCAGGAGATCCAACAACTTCATTTCTTAAAAGAACAGCATAATTAAGCAGAAAGTAGAGTTCCCATCACCCCTGCTCCCAACACACACAGTCTCCCCCACTATCAACATCCTGAATTATCAATAGAATGATATATTATTATAACTGAAAAACCTTGACATAATATCAAACAATGCCCATTGTTTACATTGGGTTTCACTTATAATGTTTCTACAAATGCATAATGGTGAGTATCCACCATTTCAGTTTCATACAGATAGTTTTACTGTCCTAAAATTGCTCTATATTCCACCTATCCATTAATTCCTCCTTCCCTATCTCCCAAAAAGTTCTGATTTTGTTGTTGTTGTTGTTGTATATATATCTTTAACTTTTTTTCAGAATTTCATGTACTTGGTATCATAAAATATGCAGGCCTTTCATATTGGCTTTTTTCACTTAATATGGATTTAAAGTATACCCATTTTTTTATGTTTTAATAGTTCTGTAAAGTACCGAGTTTCCGTGGGCACCCTAAAAGAACAAAGAGTGGACACAGGGCTGCAATGGTCATGTAGAGCTTTAGTTACGCCAGCATGCTGGTGTCGACCATTCAGCCGTGACACGCAGGTCTGGCTGAGGCTATTGACCATGAGGGAAGAAGAAGTGGGCTTTTATAGCCAATTTCCCGCCTTACATAAGTTGCAGCCAATAAGCTGAGAGATTAAAGCCCGCACAATGAGCACAGCAAATAGCTTTAAAGAGAGACATGTTTCAAAAGTTTAAACTTACAGGAGATCCATTTTGGGCGGGCTCAGGCTTCTGCCCCGTACCTGGGTGCACATTCTACGCCCTGCCCTTAACTGCCCAAGAGAGGCTAAGGTATGTGACCAGCTGACCTGCTAGATACTAAGGTAACATTCTTGTTTCATCCGCCCTGCCCTTAACTGCCCAAGAGAGCCTAAGGTATGGGACCAGCTGACCTACTAGATAAGGCCTGTAGGTTGTTTTTCAAGTTTCAGTCAGCTAAGCTTAGACAAACTCTGACTCTAACAAGTTCATTTCTTTTTTAGTGCTGAATAATATTTCATTGCCTCGATGTACCACAGTTTATTATGCATTTTCTTAATAAGAGATCTTAATTGCTTTCATGCGTTGGCAATTATGAATAAAGCTGCTCTTTCTAACATTCCTGTTGAGACTTTTATGTGGCATCTGTTTTCAACGCCTTTGAATAAATACCAGGTAAGGGTATGTTTAATTTTCTAAGAAACCACAAACTGTATTCTACAGTACTATTTTGCATTCTCATGAACATCAAATGAGAGTTCCTATTGTCCTACAGTCTCATTATTATGTGTTATCAGTATTCTAGATTTTGGCTATTCTAAGAGATTTAATTTGCTTTAATTTGCAATTGCTTGATGACATATTATGTGGAACATCTTTTCGTATTCTCATTTGCCAACATATATCTTCTTTGGTAAGTTGTCTATTAAGATCTTTTGGTCTGTTTTTTAAATTAAAATTAAAGACTTTATCAAAATCTTTGTTTTCCCTTTTATTGATTTTTATAGTCTGTGTATTTTGGATAACAGTGCTTTATCCAGTGGTGTACCTTTTACAAATACATTCTTTCAGGGGCCTCCCCGGTAGTGCAAGAGGTTGAGCGCTGCATTGTGGAGCTCCTGCAGCCACTGCAGCTCAAGTTCAATCCCCAGCCAGGGAGGGGACCCACATGGCACAGGAGACCTCTCCTGCCTCACAAACTGCTCCCCTCAGCAGTGTATTTCAGTCCATCTGCCTGTTCTGCTCCCCACTCTGTCTCTGGTGAATCCTCTCATCCACCGTCCTCTGCACCTCTGGCCTGTATGTCAGCTCTTGTATGCGTAAATAAAATAAAATGTTAAAAAAAAACCACAAATATTTTCACTTTCTTCCAGTCTGTGGATATTTTCTCATCATCTTGATATTGTGTTTTGAAGAGTGGAAGTTATTTTGTGAAGTTCAATTTAGCAATTATTTTTTGTGTGGACCACGTATTTGTTTCTGTATCTAAAAAGTCATTGCTATACCCAAGTCCATCTAGGTTATCTCCTGTGTTATATTTTAGAAGTTTTAGAGCTTTGTATTTGACAGTATGATTTGTTATCTATTTCAAATAAATTTTGGTAAAGGGTAGAAAGGTTTTCTTTTTCCATGTGAATGTCCAGTTCTTCCAGCATCATTTTGTGAAAACACTGTCTTCATTGTATTGATTACATTTCTTTATTTGTCAAAAATCAATTAGCTATAATAATGTGGCTCTTTTCCTGGACTCTATTCTCCCCTTGATTTTTTTTAATCTGTTCTTTTGACAATATCACTATGTTGCTTATTGTAGTATTATAGTAAATTTTCTTAAATACTCTTCCATCTTTGTTCTTCTACTTCAACATTGTGTTGGTTGTACTGGGTCTTCAGCTCCTTCATGTTTTAGATTCACTTTGTCATTTTCCATAAAACACTTTACTGGGATTTTGATTGGGATTACATTAAACCTATAACTCTGGAGAAACTAACATTGACAATACTGAGTTTCCTATCTGTGCACTGTTCTGATTCCCACACGAGTGTGAGGAGGTTGTGCAATACCAACAGGCATTTGTCTAACACCAGCGGGATGTCTGAGAATTCCATTTAACTCAGAGCACCTGGAGATATGAGGGGATTCGACAGGTTAAGCTTTCAGTCTACCAAGACGCCTACTTTAAATGCCTACCACAAGCCCAGATTATTACCTGCATTTCTAAACAACTGACTATAAATCAGAAATTCCCACAACTCCTCCTCAGGTTTTATTAGTTTGCTAGAAAGGCACACAGAACTCAGGAAATCTGTTTACTTAATAAATTACCTTTTTTTAAAAAAAGATACAAGTCAAGAGGCAAATGAAGAGAAACATAGGGCAAGATCCCAAGCAAAGGAGAATCTGTTCTTATAGAGCTTGGGGATTGTAAGGTAACACAGGAAAGCACTCTGATTTCCCACTTTGGAAATTCTGAAGCTCCTCCTTGTGAGTTTTTACACAGGCATGATTGGGGGGAAAAAATTAGTAATTAGTCATTGATTCAACCTCCTACCCCTTTCTGTTTCCTGGAGGTCAGAAGGTGGAACTGGAACTTCCAGCCTCTAACCACATGATTGGTTCTTTTGACAACCAGTTCCCATCCTTAGGCCCTTTTTATTTCCTTTTCTTGACATATAGTATTAACTAGAACTTCAAGTAGAACACTGAAAAGGAGTAATGAGAGGGGACATCCTTGTATTGTACCTGATCTTAGTGGAAAAGCTTCAAGTTTTTCACCACTATGTTTGCTATTCTCTAACCACTACTTTCAACGATTCCCACAAATCTTGATAAATTACTGTCATTTTCATATAGATATTTTTTAATTTTCTTGAAATTGTTTCTTTAACCATGTGTTATTTAGGGTGTACAGTATAATCCTTAAACTTGCTGGACTGGGCATAATCTAGTAATATTGTTGCTACAATTTTTTAATTAAATTAATTATATTTTAATAGGTAATAGTGGCATATCACCATCAGGCATTACACCCATGGTGCACAAACTATCAACTCACCTGTACTCCACTATGACAACCATTATGCTTCCCTCTGTCCCTGTTATTTCTCCTCTCCTACCTACTCCCCTCCCCTCTACCCCAACAACTCAGTTTTATAGAATGTTATCAAGGGTTAGTTTTTCAGCTTATATTTATCTATTAATTTATTTACTTTATATTCCACAATTTAGCAACACCATCCAGTATTTATATTTCTCCTCCTGACTTATTTCACTTAACATTATCCTTTCAAATTCTATCCATGTTGCTAAAAATGGCATGAGTTTATCATTTTGATCAGTGAGTAATATTCCAGAGTGTGTGTGTGTGTGTGTGTGTGTGCCATATCTCCTTGGTGCAGTTTTCTGTTCTGGGACACACAGGTTATTTCCATAGTTTAATTACTATATATAGTGCTGCAATAAACACAAGAGTGAGAGTTTTCTTTCAAATTAATGTTTTTGAATTTTTTGGATAGATGCCTAGGAGTAGAATTACTGTCAAATGGCTGGTCCATGTTTAATGTTTTAGGATACCTCCATACAGCTTTCCATAATAGCTGGACCAGTTTGCATTTAGTACCAGCAGAGGAAGAGGGTTCCCTTTTCTCTATATCCTCAACCTACACTTGTTTCTTATCTTTTCCATATGGACTATTTTCAGATTTCACAAGTGTGATATAGTTTCTGATTGTGGTCTTGATTTGCATTTATTTAGTAATAAGTGTGAGCATTTTTTCATGTATCTCTTGGCCATTCTAATGTTTTCTTTGGAGAGGCATCTTTTTAGTTCTTTTCCCCATTTTTAAGTTGGGTTATTTGTTTTGTATAGTTTTATGAGTTGTTTCTATATCTTTGATATCAACCCTTTGTCAGATGTATGGTGTGCAAATATTTTCTCCCTTTAAGTAGAGCATCTTTATTTTAGCTATGATTTCTTTCACTGTATAGAAGCTTTTTACTTTGACATAGTCCCTGTTGTTTGTTTATGTCCTCTTTGTTTCCCTTGCTGTTGCAGATGAATTCCTAAAAGGATCACTAAAGGTTATGTCGTCAAATGTTTTGCCTATGCTTTCTTCTATGTTTTAGGTTTTATATAAAGTTTTTGATCCATTTTGAGTTGATTTTGGTATATGGTGTGAGACTGTGGTCTAGTTTCATTCTTTTGCATGTAGCTGTCCACCATTTATTGAAAAAGCTATCCTTAGTCCAATGTATGTTTTTGGGTCCTTTGTCATAGATCAACTGTCCACATATATGTGAGTTCACATATTGTGATTCCTAGTGTATTTCAGTAGTATTTGCTCCAGGTCTTTGAAATACATCATTAGCATTTTTATCCAGATTCCATTTAATCTGTATATTTCTTTGGGTAGAATGGCCATTTTGACAATATTGATCGTTTAATCTATGAGTGTGGAATGTTTTTCCATTTCTTTGTGTCTTCTTTTTCTTTCAACATTGCCTTACAGATTTCTTTGTATAGATATTTTGCCTCCTTTTTTAGGTTTACTTCTAGTTATGTAATAATTTTCAGTGTAATTATAAATAGGATCAGTTCCTTAATTTCTTCTTCCTCTATCTCACTGTTTATAGGAAGGCAGCTGATTTAAAACTTATTGCTTCAATTAGGTTTTCCATGGAATCTTGAGGGTTCTGAGTATATTATCATGTCATCTCCAAACCATGATTGCTTTCCTTCTTTTCCAATTTGGTTTCACTTTATTTCATTCTCTTGTGTAATTGCTCTAGCTAGAACTTCCAGTACCATTGTTGAATAGCAATGATGAGAGTGGACATCCTTCTCTTGTAACAGATCTGAATGGGAAAACCTTCAACTTTTCATCATTGAGAATGATATTAGCAGTGGATTTGTTGTAAATGACTTACGTTTCCTTAACCCAGGTTTTTTGAGGGTTTTCAAAGTAAATTGATGTTAGATCTTACAAAATCCTCTCTCAGCACCTCTTGATATCACCATTCTTGTTGGAATGGTAAATTACATTGATTTTTTTTTTTTTGTAGACACATCCTTGTGTGAACCCCACTTGGTCATGGTGTATTATCCTTTTAAGGCATTGTTGAATTTGGTTTGCTAGGAGTTTATTCAGGATTTTTGTGTCTGTTCATTAGGGAGATTTGTTTGTAATTTTCTTTTTCATGTGTTTTGTTTGTTTGCTTTTGGTATTAGAATAATATTGACTTATAAAAGGTATTAGGATCTTTTCCTTCTCTTTTTGATTTTTGAAAGAGTTTGAGTAAGATAGGCATTAGTTTCCCTTTGAAAGTTTAGTAGAATTTACTGTGAATTCATCTGGTTCTGTCCTGAACTCTTGCTTTTAACTTTTGGGGGGCATATAAACACTGGGTGTTAGTCACAGGTGTGAGATGATTCACCAGAGACAGAGTGGAGAGCAGAACAGGTAACTTTACTGACATACACTACTGAGGAGAGTAGCAAGTGAGACAGGAGAGGTCTGCTGTGCCTTATGTGGGTTAGTTCCCTGGCTGGGGACTGAAGTCATGCTGTGGCAGTGGCAGCACTGAGACTTAGCCTAAAGGCCACAAAGGAGAGCCTGAACAATTGTTTTGGGGGAGAGTTTTAATTACTGTTCATTTCCTTGCTTGTAATTGGGTTTGTTCAAGGTTTCTAGTACTTCCCTATTTAATCTTGGATAATCATATAATTCTAAAAATTTGTCCATCTCCTTTAGTTTATTAACTTTTTTAGCATATAAATGTGTATAGTAGTCCCTGATTAGCCTCTGAATTCCTGCAGCATCTCTTGTGATTGCTCCACTTTTGTTTTTCATTCTATTTACTTGAGATTTCTCCTGTATTTTCTTGGAGAGTCATGCTAGAGGTTTGTCTCATTTATTTTTTCTAAAGAATAAGATTTTGGTTTCATTGATCTTTTGGACTGTCTTTTTAATTTACATTTCATTTATTTCTGCTTTGACATTTTAATATTTCTGTTCTTTTACTGGTTTTTTAATTTGTTTGTTCTTGTTTTTCTAATTTCTCATGTTGAGAGAGAAGGTTGTTTTAGTACTTCTTGTTTCTTGATGTGGGCCTGTCTTGCTATAAATTCCTTTCTTAGTGTTTTCTGTGTCCCATAAGTTTTGGATGGTGCTCATTTTCTTCTGTCTCAAGGTATATTTAATGTCTTCTTTGATTTCCTCATTAATCCCATGACCTTTCAGTAGTTATGTTGTTCGTTTCCATGTATTAAAATATTTCCCTACTTTTGTTTGATAGTTAATGTCTACTTTGACACCTTTATGGTCTGAGAAGACATTTGGCATGATTTCAGTTTTTGTGTAATTGTTGATACTTGTTTTGTGTCTCACAATGTGGTCTACTCTGAAGAATGTCCTGTATGTGCTTTTTGGATATGAAACACCCTAAATATGTCTATGAGGTTCAGGAGGTCTAATTCTCCATTTATGGTTTTGTGTCCCTACATTTTTTCTGTATAGTTGATCTGTCCAATGATGATACTGAGATGCTGATGTCTCCTACCACAAATGTGCTTTTTCCAATGCTTGCCTTCATAGTTGATAGTAATTGCCTAATCTATTTTGGTGCTCCTTCACTTGGTGCCTATGTTTTGATGACTGCTATGTTTTCTTGTATTGTTCCCTTTATCGTTGTATACTGTCCCTCCTTGTGTCTTGTTACCTTTTATAATGGAAGACTGTTATATCTGATGTAAGTATGACAATCTCTTCCTTCCTTAGAGCCCATTTGCTTGTGGGGTTGTTTTTCAGTCCTTTACTTTGAGTGTATGTTTGTCTTTGGAGTTCAGCTATGTCTCCTGGAAACAACAGAAGGTTAGACAGCTGGATTTGTTTCCCAGTCCAGCTAGATACTCTGTCTTTTAATTGGCAAGTTCAATCTGTTTACTTTTAGAGTGATTATTGATATTTGATTGTCTGTTACTGCCATTTTGTTATTAAGTTTTGTGGGTCTATCTATTTCCTTATTTATTTCTTTGTTTATATTCATCTTTTTAGTTTTAAAGTATAAGCTCCTTTTAGTATTTCTTGGAGGAGTGGTTTATTATTTGAAAATTCTTTCTTTTGCCTTCTAACTTACTTCGCTGAGCATAATACCTTCCAGTTCCATCCATGTTCCTATGAATGCGTCTCATTTTTCATTTTTGATTGCTGAGTAGTATTCCATCGTGTATATGTACCACAGCTTCCCGATCCATTTAGGTTGTTTCCAGGTCTTACCTATTGTAAAGAGTGCTGCTATAAACATAGGGGTGCAGGTATACCAGATGGTTCCTCCCCTAGGAGGAATATAAGGGAACCAAATAAAGATCAAGGAAAAGAAATAAGAACAATAATAATAATAACAACAACAAGAAATAAACAAAAACCAAAAATGAAAAGACAAAGACAAACTGGGGACACTTGGTGGGGAGGGAAGAGGGGAAGGGTGGAGGGTAGATGGGAGCACGGGGGACTGAGGTGATGGTGCACTGGTGATATGGTGATGGGGAATACATGGGGATTACAATTGATGTCAAATATATGTAAATTAAAAAAATTATATTAAAAAAAAAGAAAATTCTTTGAGCTTCTCTATGTTTGAAAAGGCCTTTATTCTTCCACCATGTATGGAGAGTCTTGCGGGATAGGGTATTTGAATTTACAGTTACCATATCTGTTAATGTTTCTATTCATTGCCCTGTTCTTGTATTTTTGTCTTCCACCATTTTGTTTTTACCATTTATGATTTTAAATGGTATTTTATATGATTCTATTTTTTCTTAGCATATAAATTATACTTTTTTTTGCTTTATCATAGATCTATCAAAGTTTAAAATATACACTTACAATTAATCAAGTACACTTTCAAATAACACTATACTACTTCAACTACTTCATATGTAGAATGTTTATAATAACAAAATATTCCTAGTACTTATTATATTCCTTCCATGTACTTATTATATTATTATTGTTGCTTAACACAATAATAATATAAACATGCAAATAGAAACAGACATGCAAATAATAAAATACATTGTTGCTACTATTGTTTTGAACAAACTAGTTATATCAAGTGATAAGAAAAATATTTAAAAATTGTCTTTATAAATATTTCTTTTCTAATTGTCTGTCTTTCTTTTTGAAGATTTGAATTCCTGACTTATAACACTTGCCTCTCTCTGAAGAACTTCTTTTAACATTTCTTATGAGGCAAGCCTACTGCAAACAAATTCCCTCAACATTGGTTTGTATAGGAAAGTCTTATTTCTCTACTGTTGAAGAATATTTGTTAAGATCTAAGAATTCTAATCTAGTAGGTATTTTCTCTCTACAATTTAAATATTTTAATTCATTTTTTTCCTCACTTACCCAGTTGCTGAGAGGAGACTGGCTATAATTTGTATCTTTGTTACCCAATAAGTAAATTGACTTTTTTCTGCTCCTCAACTCTCTTTTAAGAAATTTTCTTCACATTTAATTTTCTCCAGATTGTATACGATAGGTCTCAGTGTGCTTCTTCTTTCACATATATATGTGTTATTACCTCCTAATAGACACTATAATTAAATGTATTGGGAATCAGTATATCAGCGCATGAATTCAAGAGGGTAGTTTAACCCAGAACATTATCTCACAATAATTTGGAAAATTCTGAGATATTATTACTTCACATGTTGCTTCTATTCTTTCTGTCATCTCCTAGTATTCCCATTATGCCTATGTTACACCTTTGTTTTTAATTGTCCTACAGTTCTTAAAATGTTGTGTGGGGGGTGTACTTTTTTCTTTTTTGGGTTTCGGTTTTGAAACTTTATAATGACATGTCATCGAGCTCAGTGACTTTTTCACTCAGTTGTTTCAAGTTTACAAATGAGTTCATCAAAAGGAGTCTTCATTTATTACAGTATTTTTGGTCTCTAGCATTTCTTCTGGATTCTTTCTAAGAATTTCCACTCTTTGCTTATATTGCCCATCTGTTCTCGTAGCTTGTTTAGTTTTTCCATGAGTTGGTGGCACATTAATCATAATTGTTTTAAATTCATAATCTAATAATTCCAATATCCTTGCCATATCTGAGTTTAGTTCTGATACTTGTTCTGTATCTTAAAACTCTGAGTTTTATATTTAAGTATGCCTTTCATTTTTGATTGAAAGAATGATGTTGCACTGGGTGGAAGGAACTTAGATTAGTAGACTTGTGGAATTGTGATGGTGAAGTGCAGAAGAGGAAGGAGTCTATAGTCTTATGATTAGGTCTCATGTTTAGTAACATTTTGTCCCTGGATGGTGAGCTTCACAGAAGCTTCTCCATTTTTTCCCCTGTCTTCTATAAGAGAAGATCATGGAGGGGACTTGAGTTGGGTACTATCCATTATCCCAAACTAAATAGACACTGGCAAAACCTCAATAGTTAGGCTCTGGTAAAGTAGATTCTTTTGAGACAGAATTGTTAGGAAGAACAGAATGTTCTGGCATATTTCAAATATTTCATAGTTTTCCTTCCTCCTCCTGGAAACTGAAGAAAATTTTTCTTTGATATTCTCTGTGAGAACTTGGTAGAGCTCCAGGAAGTAAAACTGACGAAAGAATGGGGAGACTCTATCCTTGCAATTTCAGCTTAGAGACTTGACACTGATTTGGAAAATTCTGAGCTTCCAGAACCTGGTCAGTTACAGTTTGGATTGTCCTGTGCTCCCACGTGTTTCAACAGATTTCTACTTGTGGGTTGATACTCCTATGTTGTGATTCTCTGTATTTGCCCGTCTGTTCAATTTTGGATGTAGAAGTTTGCCCTGTGACTTCATTTCTTTGATGGATTTATGAACAACTGATATTTCAGTTTGTTCAGCTTTTTACTTATTGTTAGGACAGAATACTAACTTCTAAGCATGCCAGACTGGAAATTTGAATTCCTACTTTGCCCCAATTTTTAATCAGCTTATTTGATTTTGTTGTTGAGTGTTATTTATATAATCTGATATAATTTGATATATATATCAAATATTCAGAATGCAAATATTTTCTCCCTTTCTGTGACTTGTCTTTTCACTAAATTGATAGTCTTTAGGTACACAAAGATTTAAATTTTGATGAAATAAAATTTATCTATTACCTTATTGCCTGTGCTAGTAGTATTATATCCAATATTTTTCCTTTTTTGAGGCAACATGGGTTTACAATTTTTTTTGTGATTTAGAGGTATAAGATCTCCCCCTTCAGTATTGTTACCACACCACACCTACTACCAAACCCCCTTACTCCACCACCATAGTCCATTGTGCTCCCTTCCCACTTTATTCTCACCCCTCCTATTCCCACACTGGCAAACTACTACTATCAGATTTCTAGGGGTCGTTATTAGTTTGGCTTTATCTCACACACTGTCTTATTTGCTCTATACTATACTTATAAGTGTCAACATCTGATTTTATTCTTTCTCCTTCTGATTTATTTAACTTAATACAAACGCCTCCAGTTCCATCCATGTTATTCCAAATGGTAAGAGTTTATCTTTTTGATAACTGAGTTAACATTCCATTGTAGCTATATGTACCACATCTTCCTGATCCATTCATCTGTTTTTGTGCACCTTGGCAGTTCCATATTTTGACTATTATAAATAGTGCTGAATGAACATGGGACTACATATTTCCCTCTGAATTAGTGTTTTTGCATTCTTTGTTAGATACCAAGAAGTGGAATTGCTGGGTGATTTGGAAAATTTATTTTTAACATTTTGAGAAAACTCCAAACTGTTTTTCATAAGGACCAAACTACATTCTCACTAGCAATGTAAGAAGGGTCTTTTTCTCCATGTCTTCTCAAACACGTTTTTGGTTTATATGATATGAGACAATCTCACAGTTGGAAAGTGGTATTTCATTGTGATTTTGACTTGCATTTCCATGAAGGCAAATGACAATGAACATTTTTTATGTGCCCCATGGCCACCTTTATATATTACTTTCAAAAATATCTATTTAATCCTTCTGTCCATTTTTTAATTGGGTTTTTTTTTTTTGTAGATCTTTACTATCCGTTTTTCATACACATGGTGCAAATACTCCTCCATTCTGAAGGTTACATTTTTGTTTTAGTGACAGTTTGTTTTTTTTTTAATGGTGTAGAGACTTTTAGTTTGGTGTAGTCCCAATTGTTTATATTCTCTTTTGTTTTCCTAGCTATCGGAGACTAATCCACAAAGATATCTCTGAAGCCTATGTCATAGAGTGTTTTTGCCTATGTTTCTTATATGTATTTTATGGTTTCAGGTCTTATGCCCATGCATTTAAGTTGACTTTTGTGTACAGTGTAGGATAGTGCTCTAGTTTTATTCTTTTCCATGCTGCTGTACAATTTTCCCAGTACCATTTGTTTAAGAGGCTTTCCTTCTTCCAATGTATATTTTTGGCTCCTTTGTCACATATTAACTGTCCAGATATGTATGAATTTATTTCTGTGCTCTTAATTTCCTATTCGTATGTATTCCAGTTCTATACCATTTTGATTATCATAGCTTTGTAGCATATTTTGAAGTCTGGGGCCATGATAATGCCATTCTTGTTTTTGTTTTTGTTTTTTCTGGATCAGGATTGCTTTGACTATTCAGGAACTGTTGTGGTCCCATTAGAATTTCAATAATGTTTGTTCCATTCCTTTGAAGAATGCCTTTGAAACTTTAATATGAATTTATTGACTCTGTATATTGTTTAGGGAGGATGGTCATCCCACCCAGTGGATGTTAAGATAGGATTGATATTAATTATTCCACCCATCATTGGCCTATATTTCTGTCTTTATACCAGCATATACTACTTTTTATTACTATAATGTTTTTTTGTAGTAAGGAAATAAGAAGTTTCTAACTTTGTTCTTCTTAAAGATTGTTTTGACTACTTGAATTTTTTTAAGATTCTATGGAAATTATATTTTTTAATTCTGCAAACATCCTGATTGATAAGGATGACACTAAATCTATAGATTGTTTTGGGTTGTCTTGACTTCTCAACAATATTAATTTTTCCAACCCGATATTATTTTTCCAATTTTTGTGTCTTTAAATTTCATTCAGCATCATTTTGTAGTTCTCAGTGTATAAATGTTTTACTTTCTTCATTAGGTCTATCTATTCCTGAATATATTATTCTTCTCAATGACATTGTAAATAGAATTGCTTTTGTAATTTAGTTTTGGGAATGTCATTGCTGGTGTCTATAAACAATTTTTTATTATTAATCCTATTTTACCACAACTCAGATGATCTTGAACAAAGCCCTTTATCTAAAACTCAGTGTCCTCCTTTAAATAAGACATGTTAGATATATAGTTTCTAAACTCTTTCCCACTATGAAATACTGTGATTCTGTCTGTACATTATTTTTCTTTAATTCTCCATGTAATGACATCAACTTTTAAGGCCTAACTCAGATGTTAATTTTTTTGTGTGAGGTTTTCTCCTATATCCCCAGCTCTCCTTCAACTTTCATAGGAATTTTATATCACTGTCTTTAGGATAATATATTAATTATCTTGTCATATACAGCAACTAGAAGAGGTCTTAAAGATAAAATAAACAAGCAACATGTAGGAATCAATGCATTAGCAAATGAGTGAATATTCCTGACTATCTTATGACCTAAACTACAAGTAATGGATTATCCAAAAGAAATACATTAAACCATTTTTAAAAAGCAGTTCATATAAGGTGAAATTAAAATTTTCCTTTAAATGAAAAGGTGAGCCTTTAATTAATAATTTAGAACTAATATTCAACTAGCTTACAATAAAAACTAAAGAAAAAAAGTGTAGGCCAGCATACAAATACTAACTTTATTTATTTTGTTTTATTTATTTATATATTTATTTATTTATTTATTTATTTATTTATTTATGCATACAAGAATTAGGATGTAGGCTAGAGGTGTGGGGGTTTGAGAGGATTCAGCAAAGACAGAGTGGGGAGGAAACAGGTGAATCTATTGAAATACACTGTTTAGGGGAACAGCCGGTGAGACAGGAGAGGCCTGCTGTACCATGTGGGTTAGCTCCCTGGCTGGGTATCAAACTCATGATACAATGGCTGGTGATAGACTGATAGTGCTGAGACTTGAACCCCCATAAGTAAGATTTTAAAAGGACCTCCCTAATTTTAAATGGAAATTTTAAAGGGTCTTTTTTAAATATTTATCTTTCCATAGTCAGGAAAAGAGTGATAGAATCTGAAGTGCCTCACTAGCAATTCATCAGATTGATTGCCTCTTTTCTTTTATATCAGGTCAAATACATAACCAGTTTCTTAAACTCTTTTATCCCTGGAAGACTCCTACTCCTTCCCCTCCCTAACCTAAATCAGAAGAAAAGGGTATCTGGGAAGGTTTAAGCGAAGAAGGAAGAAAATTCTAAGCAAGATGTCAGGATCTAGCAGCTCTCTGTAGATGAACAGCAATAAGAATAAGGAGAGAGGGGTTGTAAAGAAATTGCCCCATAGGCAAGGTGAAGGGGAAGTAATTTGGATGATTTTCCAAGTAACTCAGGAAGCAATGTCTCTGTATATCAATCATTCTCTTATTGACTTGCCGTGTGTTAGCCTGAATCAGCTATTAAACTGCTATTAAAATGGTGTCATCCATTTGGAATTCAGGCAGTGTTTTTATTTAGGAAGACTTCCAACATCAATCCTCTCTATCTTGAGGTTAGGAAAGGTGATCAAGACAGAGTAGTGGAAGCTTAGATAATATTTACAGTGATAATGAGAATACCACTAATGGTCCCCCAAGCTCTTTCTCTAGGTGAAAAAAATCTGAATCCACACTCAATAAATTCACATTCACCAGTCCCTCAAGACATCTGCTTCCAAGGGACATCAAGGTGAATGAATCATCCTTCTTCAACATGTTTTTGAGTAACCCACTTCCTCCAGCTACTTGTTCTCTCCATGAAGAAGGACTTGCTATTTTCACTAATGGGTCTTTGACTCTGTTGCTACATAGATTTAACTGATATTTGATAAAAGCACAACCATGATGTATTCAAATTATAACTTAATTTTGTGGTTATTTTTCTCTCATTATATAATTACAGTTATATTAAAAGACTACCCAGCTGATCCCATATGTGGAAACTTCAATAAGTCCAAGAATGTTCTACTTCCCCTAGATAATAAACATATCGTAGACCTTGAATGATAATTGTTCAAGTTTTGATTCTGAAGTCAGAATATCCAACCAAAATTTAATCAAAACACCATGTTTTTCGATATCAGATCTCCCCCTTCTCATCTCAACAGCTGCAATATTAAGAATGGTAGTGGTTCTTCTTTCTTTCTCCTACTGATATTTTCCCACCTACTGTCCCAGCCCTTGCTAGATGTTTTATGAAAACATCAGAACAGGTAGAGGATAGAAAAGAAAGAGGAAATGGAAAGTCTCGTGGACAGACAGTGAGTAAGACTGAATTCAAATCCTTGCCTGGCAATTAAGTAAGACTCATTTCTTCTCTTTTTGACACTTTCATTGCACTCCAGAGTTTCCATCACCAAGGACTTCATTTATGCTACTACCATGATTAAGAAGGGCCCTCCTCTTCCCAATGGCAAAGCCCTAGGAATCTCCATGTTAACCTTCCATTTCATACTTTTGGATTTCTTCACTTCATTATGGGTCACACCTGAGACTACCATGTGCATGGCCTTGTCACCTGTCTGTCTGATTGTCTGTTTACCTCCCTGCTCTTTCATGGGGAATAAACGTCTATAATGTTAATATTCTCTCTTGCATCCTCTGTGTCTCTTTTTCTTCTAATAAAGACAAAAGTCAATATCCCTTGACCCAACAAGTGCTGGGGATACAGATTAGCTTTACTGCAATAGTCAAGACCAAAATATGAGTTCACAAAGAAAGGAATCATCCTTTCTTCAATTTTGTATCTTCCATTCCAGCTCAGAGTTGCATGCAGGTTGTTTGCTGAAAAGGTAGTTTGGATGAAGAATGATATAGAGGGCCAATTTGAAGATTATTGCAATATTCTATTAGAGTGAAAACTGGAAAGAGAGCATCAAATGATATGCACTTATTAATATTTATGTCTGTCTTAACTTCTCATAAATCCTAAGGAGATTTATTTATATTTTAATTTTCTGGGTTTTGTATGTCATTTAAGACTGTATGGATGAAGTCAGACACTTACCTAAGTCTGAATATATATTTACTTAGTCTGATATTCATTGAGAAATCATGTGGGAAAATGTTCCACTGAAAAGGCACTACTTTTCACATCATTTCTTATGTACAAACACTGTAGTATGAGCCAAGAGGTAATCTTAAACAGGGTAGGTCTAAATCCTAAAACCCACTTTAATATGCACAAGTTCAAATCATAACAAATATTTTCTTGCCTGAAAATATCAGATATAGATTTCTCACTAATGCTATTTCCTCATGGCCTTCTGTACTTTGCAGTTCTTTGTTTTGTGGCTAAAAACTTATCTGATGTCAGAGAGAAAATAAGTGATAAGGTTCAATGGAAAAATAAGTCTGAATTCCTTGGAAAGGTGACCTCATTTTTCAACATGCTTTCAACATTCTTTAAAGGAAGTAACAGGAATGGTATAGATTACAGAATTCCCAGTCCTATATTTATGCAAAAATGAAAGTTAGTAGGGAATTTCAGTCTAACTGGAAATGCACAAAGGACAGTATTCATAATCAATGACAATTGACCATTACCTGCGTATGAGCAAGTCCATTTGTTTCCTAAAACTGTCACAAAAATTACCACAAACTACATGGCTAAAAGAACCAGAAATGTATTCTTATAGTTATGGAGATTAGTAGTCTGAATTCAAGGAATTGGTAGGCCCATGTTTTCTCTGAAGACTGTAAGGAAATTTCATGTCTCATTTGGTGGTTGCTGATAATTCTTGGCATTCATTCCTTGGTTCTGACAGCATAACTCCAATCTCTTCCTTCATCTATAATGTTCATATTCCCTCTTGCATCCTCTGTGTCTCTTTTTCTTCTAATAAAGACAAAAGTCTTATTGATGTTAGGGTCTTTCCTAATGCAACATGATTTCATCTTAACTTGATTACATCTGCAAAGACCCTAATGACAAAAATGGTGACATTTGCACGTTACAGATGGATGTGAATTTAAAGAAAACATAATTAACCACTTAACCCAGCAGAACAGATATTTGAAAGAACTAAAGTTCAGAGAATGAATGCCTTTCTTGTTGTTATCCAATAAAACTAAAAGTCAACCTCATAAAGTGTTGACATGGAAAAGTCTGGAGATCTGCAATCATGTGTCTATTTTCACAAATCCAAGCAAAAGTAAAGCCAATTAGCTGGATATTTTCAACCACTGTCCTAGAATCTACTCTAATCCATTTACTCTTTGGGTGTCAATGTATATATACCCTTTTTTGTTCAGAAAGGATTTTAAGTAACTGAGTTATAGAGATTAGAAGAATTTTAACATTCCTCAAAAAAAAAAAAAAACAGTCATTACTAGTTACTAAGTGCCTGGTACATTTATTGCATTGAATTTCCTTATTACTCATAACAAGTAGGGATTTCCCTGAAACTGAGATTGAAAAAATGGGTTCTTTTTCCAGGATTAATCATACAGGTATTTAATTATTCTTTGCTTTCAAATGGAAGTAAGTACAAAACTATTTTTCAAATTTTATTTATAACACTTCAAACAAAATATCATCTACATTGGTACTTTCTATGGTGATGGCTCCTGATACATTATTATTTAGGTCTCACATTATATAGGACAAAACTTCTCTTATTATTTTTCATAATACCCATGAAATCCCACTACACAGAGAGTACACAAACAGCATCTCTGATGGTGGATTATAAATTATTTTTATAAATTCTCAAGTCTTAATTCACACTTTAATCCCCCCAAAACTGTGAAAGACTAATAAAAGCTATGATAGCCTATCCTTCTCTGAAATCTTATGTATAAGAGCTATGCCATTTTGAGTTCTCTAGTTCTCGACTTTCTCATTAATGAAAACACTGTCATAATGCAGTATCTCTAGGCACACTTTCACCTTACTGTTAGTACACATGTTCAAACCATAACATCTTAAACTTCCATGTAAAAAGTCATAATTTGTGAAAAAAATTGAAGCATTATAAATTCAAACCTTATTTGGCCACAACCTGATTTCTTTCAGACCCATATTAATTTGTGTGAATATGTGGCAGCATATTGAGAATAGATGAAATACATTGTGCCAGTATCTCTACCTATAACACATATTTTTATAGTTGATGCTTATTTCCTTCTAAATATTGCCTTCCTAGATATTAAATTTTTAACCCATGTAAACCTAAGGAGAATGTATTAACTGAAGTGTATTTCTTGTTCCTTGTGGGTAAGGTTATTTCCTTGGGCTATCCACATTATCCCCTCCCCTTGGAAGAAAACCTTGGGTTCATGTTGTTGGCAAATGATGAAAGCAAACTCTGTTTACAGGTTTTTCTCTTGAGCTAGTAAAATCAAAAAAAAAAAGGAGAAAGAATACATTAGTGACTTTCCACTTTGCGAGGTTTATCAGCCTCAAGTATATAAACATGATGATTCTTGACAAATGAATGCTGGGATTCTCACTGGCAAACAGGCCAATAAATAGCAGTTTTGGAAAATGTGCATTTAAAAATCTACAGTCCTAGAATATAGATTTTTACAAGAACTAAATTTGTAAGACTAAATTTTGCCTAAGAAGGCTGAAAAATCATTGTGCACCAACAAGTGGTTGTATGGGAATCACTGGTTTTGCCTTAAATTTCTCAGGCAGTATTTTAGAACCACTTCATCTACTCATTACAAACCTTAAGCCTGAGCCTTCAGCATTGCTGACCACCTAGAAAGTCCAAGAGAAAATAACAATATTCAAAATGCATGGATTTGAGCAATATAAAGCAGCTTACTGATTTCTATCAGAAAAGTTTGATGGTCCATTAGTTTTTATAAAAATATATATTATACCTTTTTTTTAACAATTATGTGGTAGCATCATTTGCAATTTTGGGGGGGAAGTATATGGACTAGGTAATTTAAAATTTGTTGTTTTTTTTTTTTAAAAACACTGAAATATACACTTGTATTTTATTTTATTATTTTTTAAAGATTTATTTATGTATGCACACAAGAGCTGGGGTACAAGGCAGAGTTGCAGGAGGTGAGAGGAATCAGCAGAGTGGGGAGCAGAACAGGCAGACTGACTGAAACACACTGCTGAGGGGAGCAGCGGGCAAGGCAGGAGAGGTCTGCTGCGCCATGTGGGTCCTCTCCCTGGTCAGCAGCAGGGATCAAACTCATGCTGCAGTGGCTGCGGTTTGCTTCATAGTGCATTGTTTGAACCACTGCGCCACCAGGGAGGCCCCTAAAATTTGTATTTGATTGAAAACTAAATATTGAAATCTGATTGAAGCCAATGGGGTTTTGTAAGCCATCTGCTTTTATTACCTGAGCACATTCAATATTTTTATTTTACTTAAACTTTTAAGTTTCACTACTATGAGTCTTGGTGTATGTCTCATTGCGTTTAGATAACCAGGTTACTGTAAAATTCATGAACTTATATATTTAATTCCTTTCCTTTGGGACAGGTTTGGGGTGTTTTGCATATATATATATATATATAGATATATATATATATATTTAGTTACCACTCTCTCTCTTTTCTAGGATATCATTATCCATATGTTGTCTTTCCTAATAGAGTTGGATAATTTTCATAGTGATTTTTCCTTTTTTTTCACATCATAATTCTCATTCTTCCACTTGTGTACTTTGTGAATTGCTATCTTCTAGGTACTAATTGATCTTCCATTTAGTCTATTTTGCTTCCATAACTTTCTCTACTACTCTCTATATCATTTATTGAGTACTTTACAGTCTGATCCCTGTTATTTTCTTATTTAAAGCTACAGATTCTATCTTCTGATTATTATTTTACTTCTGAAATCACTGATTTATTTTTCTAATATCTGTTAGCTTTTCTGAATTGTTTTGTATCACTGACTCATTTCCATAAGTTTTCTATCACTTTGATTTTTATTATGATGATTTTGAGCTCTCAATATGTTTGGGAGATATAATTTCTCATGCCCTTTTGGTTAAATTCTCAGCTGTCATTCTCTGTATTGTCATGTTCCCTTACGATCTTCAGCTGCCATTTGTTCTAAACTTTTGTCTAGTGATGTGGTTTTATATTTTGGCCTTTGCGGTCTTCTACAAGTATCGAGACCTGTTTCTCTAGTAATTGTGTCATTAGGGTGGGGAGAATGACTCTAGAGGTCTAGTCTCTCTCACAAACATGTGTATGGGGAAGGGTACTTGATGTATGTTTGTGGTACCTGGCCCCCCAAAAGCCATTAGTCCTCTTTTCTTGGGTCTCAAACTAGAACTCAGCGGTCTGTATACTGTCAATCAGCTTCATGAGGCAAGTACCAGTCTCATGGAGAGCAACAAGAGTAGTGTAGGCTAGAGCATCTGCTTTAGTTTTCTTTACCAGGCACTTGGCCTGCATGGGGCACTCAAGTTACTCTTTATGTGTTTTCCCTTTTGAGGGTGTATACCTCCACACCTCTCCATCGTTTCTCTCCAGGGAACCTGGCTGAGCCAGTAGCCTTGTAGTTTGTGGCCATCCCCAGACAACAGTCTCCAGGCATTCCTCTTTATCCACTTCCTGAACAATAATTTGTGAATCTCCTCCATATCTCCAGTGGTGCCATCTGAGCTAGTCTCTGGGATGCAGCTGGTGTTTCAGTCTTACCCTACACCACTGTACTCTCTCAGTATAGCACTGCTTCGATCAACTGTGAGATGTTCCTCCTAAAAGAAAAACAAGGAATATCTTCTATTGCTACTTAGGGTCATTGGTTAATATATAAGATTTTAACAAAATTAGAAACATTTATTCTTTGTTCTGACTGAGGAAAATCAAATGGGTTCTTACAATCCTACGGCTTTTGGGCCTTCCTGGTGGCACAAGGGGTTAAGTCTCAGCACTATAAAGCACTGCAACAAAAGTTCAATCCCCAGCCAGGGACCTGACCCACATGGCGCAACAAACCTCTCCTATCTCTCCGCTTCTCCCCTCTGCAGTATATCTTAGTATAGGTGCCTGTTCTGCTCTACACTCTGTCTCTGGTGAATCCTCTCAACCCCTGCACCTCTGGCCTACACCCCAGCTCTTGAGTGCATAAATAAATAAATCTTTAAAAAATAAAGCCTACATCTTTCCAAATAGTAGAAGAGTATGTCAGAGAGATTGGAAGGGTATGAAAGACATGAGGACTACATATTTGAAACAATCTGACCCATTTTGAGGTAAGCTTCTCAGACTTTAGAATGTGTGAATCCAACAGTTATAAGACTTCAGATTGGACTCCTCTTGTAATGTATAGATTTGTCCTTTTGAACAGGGTCAGTCAGTTATAGAAATTGTTTCCTTATTTAGGAACCCAATGTTTCAAATGAAGCCATGAACATATTATATACACAGGGTAATAATTAAGTTTTTAATGTGAAGTCTAAAGGTTGTAATAATATATCAGTTATACACACTAATAACAAATGATAGGAATAAAATAAAATTTAAAACAAAAGAAAATAAGGAAGCCAGTTTTCATGCTGAAGAAATAGAGGGCAAAACACTTGGTGCTATTTGGGAAATTGTAGTTTTAATAGTTAGTACAACTACTGAGCATAAGCTCAGTCATGTTTTGTATTCCAGGATTTGTCTTATCTGCCCAAATCACCACTCTTTGCAAACTTCTGCACTATCCCTTTGATCATGTGTCTTAAGGAGCTAGATTTTCAACTTGTCCTCCGGTATTTCTCCAGTAAGTGTAATTTGAAAATAATGAGCTACTTTAAATAGCTCACTATTTCAAAGTTGGTTTCCAATACTTTCAGTAAAAGGAAGTTGCAACAGGTCTCGCTATAATCCTGAATCAGATGCAGGAAAAGTTAGGTCATGGTGTTGCCCAGTGGTCATGAATGGGAATGTTTGCCAGTCACTGTGAGAGGTAGGTTACTCATGGTGTTGGCCTTTACTTCCAGTAGGATAAAGTCACTCTGGAAAGCTTATTACTCCCAAAGAAGACTCATCAGTTGTGACACCTGTTTCCTGAAATAGAAAGTGTCCTAGAATCAACAAAGTAAGAATGAGAATGTAAGTTTGTGTTCCAAAGCATGAGCACTGATTCAAAGTTAATGCTGATTCAAAGTCTTCATTCAGGGTACTGACTTCTCATTTTGGTAACCACATTATTTGGATAATGGGTAGTTAAGATCAGTACCACTTGGAACTCATTTGGAATTTATGGCTTCCCCCAACTCCTGTTTTCTGGATTCAGAATCAATTTATGGCTTGGAACACAGTGTTTCCTACAGGAAAAACTTTGAAATGTGCAGAAGAAAAAAGGGCTCTTGGAGAATATTAAATATCTCTTACAAAACACCATGCTGATGAGTAAATGAGAGTGTAAATGAATCCAGATAAAAAGTATTATGTTTCCATTGAAATACTCAGGGGCTTAAGAGTTAAGGGAAAAAGCTTTGTGGGGAAATGTGTTTTAGGTTATGCCAAATGGAAAACGTGTGCAAAAGCATTTGAGATGTTTTTCCTAGATTAAGATGCCGCCACATTACTCCTTCTCAGTAATTAGCAAATTAGACAAATAAAATTTATGTGTAAATTCAATGCAATTCATGAGCATAAATAATGATCTCAAACTACAAACTGCAGTTAAATACAGAATATTTGTAGAGTTGCCTGGAGTAAATTCCAAAGTTTAAAGAACTTGTGAATTGGGCCATGAAGAAAGAAATAAAAGCATTGACTTGTGGATTTTGATTTTATTTTTAATGTGGCTTTTAAATTACTTTTGAATTTAGTCATTTTTAGGAATAACAATGGGAGAATAAAAATGAATAAACTATTTTAAGTAGAAACGCAGGTCAAATTCTCATCATCTATATAACCGTAGAGGGGAACAAAAGCAATGGACGTTGGCATAGCGCAAGGAAAGAATCAGACAGTGTAGTCACACCTGCACAGCTGTGATTGACTGTACCATCTCCATCAGTTTGGATTGAAACACATTCTTAATGTCTTGTTTTCCTTTTGACAGTGGGCATTTCTTCCCAGTGTGTATAAGAAAATGACACCATGGATTGTTGTCACTTTCTCTTCAATTAATATCTACAGAATTCTTCACTGTAGCAGATGCTGCAATATCCACTTCGGAGATCCAGTCAGGAGCAACAATGACTTCTGCCCTCCAGTGGTGTGTCATCGGATGATGTCAGAGAAAGGAGAAGACACACAATAAACAATTCCAAGAAAAGCCCAGCATGCTGAAGCCAAACTAGTGAAACAAGACAACATGAGGAACTACAAGAGGGTATGCAAAAAAAAAAGAAAATCTTTTCTACTTCTTTGATTAAGCTCTTCTGGAAACTAATCCACACTGGTATTTTCCTCGGTCTTTTAATTCCTTATTTCTCTATCATCTAAATAATATGTGTCAGCCATTCCTTGTCATGTTTTATGTGTGGGAATTCTGCATCTGTGTTCTTTAGTTCCAAACAAAGCTCTTTGACTATAATGCAAATTTTCTTTGAATCCATATCTATTGTTTAAATTTCATAATATGTAATAATTATTGTTTATTTTCTTAATAAAACAAGGGTTTATTCTGAAACATATCATTAAGCTTGATAAATTATTTTATTGAACTAAATGCATAGTTTTCAAACTAATAAATTCACATTTCAAGATGTCTACTAGGTAGAATTCTCTAAGAAAGAGGGGCAAATTTTGCCCTTTTGGGAGTGAACTTAATTTTGTGGGATTCTAAATGTAATTGTGTATGCTTTTATTTGTCTGGTAAGGATAATCCCACCTCAAATGTTCAGCAAAGCAGGGTGATCCTATTAGAAAGACTATCCTGGGAAAACAAACCTTAAATTAAAATTGTAACCTCCACATTTTTATTATGGCAAAAATTACTTATGAGCATAATTTGCTTACATTGCTCCAAGCAAACACATTTCTATGAAGGAATTGCAATGCAATGAGAAGATTCCCACTAAGGTTTATGGGAAACACAGACTTCACCATTATACCATTCTATTTAATAGTAGTTCCTATTCTAAACATAACCTACTAAGTCAGAGTGGTGGGTAAAGTCAGAACCAGACCAATGTTAGTCTAATATGATCAGCACAAAGAAAGAGATGCTGAGATCATGTGATTGGGCTTCCAAATAATTTCCCGGACAAATGGCTAGAGTCCAAGCAAACCTGCATGGGGAGGTATCAAAATAGCACTTCTAAAAAGCTCCCAAATGAGACCTCTTTATGGGACATTCTGAAATGTGCTAGCTGACACCATTTAAAAAGAGGTCATACTTTGGTGAGTTTGCATTAAAATAGAAATCAACCTTTATTGTTAATTCTTAGGGGTTGAGAAATATGTTGTGAGTTAGAAATTACCTTTCTTAAGGCAAAATATACTCTCCAATGTGGTATAAAGGGAAAGAAATCCCTTTAGAGTAGAAAAAAATAGTAGACAGATGTCATTTCCTTGAAGGAGGTGACGTCTTTCAGCTTATATTTCCATTTGTCACATGAAGTAATAAGTCATGTCCTCATTTTTTATAACTCCTTAGAAAGTGATCACTATTGAGCATTCCTACAATGCATCATTACTTTCTTCTTTCATTAATTTCATTGAACTCTATTTGGGCATTGTGTACGTGCCAGACACTGTTAGACAATGGGGACACACAGATAACTAAGGTCTCCCTGACATCAAGGAACTCTCTCTGTTTAATGGAATAGACAGAGGTCTCCTAGGTGACTGTTCCAAAAAATGAGTTCTGCTAAATAAGGTTTCTCAACCTCAGTATTCTTGATATTTTGAGCTGGATACTTTACTTCTGTTGTGGGAGACTGTCCTGTGTTCTGTGGATATTCAGCAACATCCCTAACCTCCACCTAGTGGATGCCAATCATACCCCTGCAACTCTGACTACTAAAAATATCTTCCAACATTTTCAAACACCCCTGAAAGGCAAAATCATGCCTGATTGTAAAGTACTGTGCCGAAAGCACAAGCAAGGAATTGTGGGAGCACAGGGAATGGAGTTCTTATAGCACCATAGTATCCTGGGTAGTCAGAAGACATGATGTCGAAGTTGAGTTTTGTAGTTCCTCATCCAACAAGCATCTTGAACATCTATTAGATACCAAGTGCTAGATTATGATCAATAGTAAATAGTGCTTCCAAAATGAGGGAAATGCATGTGTGTGGACAGCCCTGTGTGCTCAGGGAACTATAAGGCATTTGATAATCTGCGACCTGTGTTGTGTGGGAGGAGTAGTAGGGAAATGAAGCCTCAGCGCTAAAGATAGTCCATTGTAATAAAAGCCTGGGGCCTCATGCCAAGAAGCTTAGAGGGTTGGAATTTACCCTGTGGGTGTTAAAAAGCTACTAAAAGCCTTTAGCCAAAAATTCTTCTGCACAAATCACATTGATTGTGTGTACAACTGGCAAAACAGTCTATTGAAAAGTCAAACATCCTGTCAACTACTGTCTGCCCCACAACAAATGACCATTGTGTCTGGGTCTCCTCACTGAATGAATCTCACAGACAATGGCTCGTACCATACCGAGTTTCCTGAGTTTACAGT
This sequence comes from Galemys pyrenaicus, assembly GCA_019455555.1. Lineage (NCBI taxonomy): Eukaryota > Metazoa > Chordata > Mammalia > Eulipotyphla > Talpidae > Galemys > Galemys pyrenaicus. The sequence goes on along the minus strand of JAGFMF010011718.1, from coordinate 1,809,002 downwards.
TCCTTCAGGAAAATTCATTTCTACCCCCTGGCTTTGGAAGTTTTGCCTTTACAAGAGCTGTGAGGTAAAGGATCATCACTATGTGCACTAGAAACACTGGCATCCAAGATGGAAACAGAGATGGAGCAAAAAAACAAAAGGGATAAAGCAATTTGCAGAGCTCAAACTGTTTTCCCGATTCCCTAATTTCCAACTTCCAGCATATAAATTTTTCTTTTTGTAAAAGAAATCCTGCTGCTTGAACATAGGTGGTTTGGGGCAGCCTGCCAGGCTCCCAGATTAAGTGAAAGTCATTACAAAATGTTTTACACACATGGGAAGCACAGGGATTGTTTGGTGTTAGCTTGGTCCTCCAACATTAATTCTAATTATCTCAAAATGCAAACATGCTCAAATTTCCAGCAGATGACATTATTTTCTCCTTGACATCAGACATAAAAGAAAGAAAAATAAACTTGGGATAGTGATGGTATTAAGCTGGTAGTCATTTTTCTTTAATATTTCAAATTCAATTCCAGACCAGATTCTCTGTTTTGTCCTAGAGATTAGGATAGAAAGATTGCCGTTTTAGTCTGATGAAAGCCTTTCTTTTCCAGTTAGCTTAATTAAGGAAAATGGGAGGGAGAGAGGAGGAAAACAGTCTGGTTTAGATCAGGGTTAGAGTCTTGGGTTTTACAAACACACCACAGATTTTTTCTGTTTTATGTTTGCAACATTTTTCTGGTCCTTGGTAGAAAGTCCAGTTCCGTTTTCGAAATGAACTAACCACATGGGTCTAGGGACTTGGCACTTTGGGTAAACGTTTGGTATTTTTGATGACAGTGGAGCAGAGTGAGACAGAGTCTGTAGGTCCCAGCACAGTCTCATAAACCTGAGTGATGATGGGTGATCATTACGGCAAACTGAACAGCGTGGGCAACCTTGTCCTCAAAGTCTAAAAATATCTCCAATGATGCAGAGTTCAACCATTTACCAAAACATTCATTAAAAAAATGACTTAATGTGCAATTCTATCAGCTTTGAAGACTATGCTATAGTAGGTTCACAAAGTGGGTCTCAAAAATTTCAAGTTAATTTGGGGTCTTCCCTTTATTGATGCATAGTATGCTGTTTACTGTTCTATGTGTTCAGCTTTAAACTTAGGGTAACCAGCTTCTCCTGATTTGTCTGGGACATTCCTGTCTAAGATTTCTAGATACAGCACTGAAGACCTTTCAACCTGGGAATCCATTCAATCCAAATCCCTAACAAACCAGAATATTTGATCTCCCTATTACACATTGCGTTGCACATTATTAATTTTAGGGAATGGTAGGCCATACACTATGTCTACTGAAGTTCCATCTCCAAAGATATCTTTCACATCAGATATAGAAGCTACTTTTGTGTCTTCTAGCTTCCCCTGATTTGTGCACTTTGTGAAACTGACACACTATCCAATGTTAGACTAGATAAAGTTTTCCATTTACCATTAACACTGCACAGTAAGCAATAACTTAAGAAAAAGACTATCAACTATTTCTTACTTCTGATGTGCCACCAATTAAATAGCAGGGCTCTTTTCCTGTGAATAATTCTCATTCATTCCTTAGGCATGAAAAGAAAACTTTGAGTGCCTAACACTATAGTGGACAATGCATCAGTGAGCTTCCCATCTGATTGAGAGACCCATTATGCATCCAAAGAAGGCCCATTATGTGTATATATATATATATATATGTGCAGTGTTAAATCATATGAGTATATATATGTATCTATCTATCTATATACTCATATATTACTGGTATTTGAAAGGGCTAAATAATCATATCTACCTTTTTCCTTTTTTTAAGTAAAAATGGTTTACATTGTGGTTCATATTTTGGGATTACAGATTCCACTTTAAGGCTTTTTGTATTGTGTACCCATCACCAAAACACCCATTATATACCATCTTAGCCCATTATGCTCTCTCCCCATTGTGCTTTCACCTCTCCTCCTCCCACCCACTCTGAATTCCTCTGTTCTGTAATTAATTTCCTAGGGTTAGTTTTCAAGTTTGACTTTATCTGTTCTTTTATTTATTTTTTCTATATTCTGCAAATAAGTGACACAAGGCTTCTTCTCCTGACTTATTCACTTAGCATAATCTCCTCCAGCTCCATCCATGTTGCCATAAATGGCAGGAGTTTATGTTTTTTGATTGCTGAGTCAGTCAGCACTTCTATCAATACCATTGTGTATAAATACCACTTTTTTGACCTACTCATCCATTTAAGGCCATTTAGGTTGTTTCTATAAATTGACTATTCTATAAATTGAATATTTCTGCAACAAACATGGGAAAGCAAGGTATTCTTCAATTAGTGTTTTTGTGTTCTTTAGGTAGATACCTAGGAGTGGAATTGCTGGGTCATATAGGAGAAATATTTTTAATCGTCTGAGGAACACCCATACTGTTTCTCATAAGAACTGAACCCTTCTAAATTCCTACCATTAGTGTGAGAGAGTTTCTTTCTCTCCACATCCTTTCAGCATTTTTGTTCTGGTCTTTTTGACGTGGGCCATTCTCACAGCAGTGAAGGAGCAGCTCGTTATAATTTGGATTTGCATTTCTTGGTTAAGTGATAATGAACTTTTTTTTCATGTGCCTTTTGACATCTGTTTGTGTGTCTTCAAGAAGTATCACTTTAGCTCTTCTGCCCATTTTTTGATCGGGTTGTTTTCTTTCTGTTGAGTTGCATGAGATTTTCATAACCCTTTGATGTGAGTCCTTTGTCAGATGTATGGTGTACAGATATTGTTTCCCTTTAGGTAAGGTGTCTTTTCATTTTAGTTATGTTTTCTTTTGCTCTGCCCAAGTTTTTCAGTTTAATACAGTCCCAATTGTTTCTATTCTTTTTGCTTTCCTTTATGTTGGGAATAATTTCACAAAAATATCACTAAGGCTTATGTCAGTATTTTGCTGATGCTTTATTCTATGTATTTATGGCTTCCAGTCTTGTCTCCAAGTATTTTTATCCATTTTGAGGTGATTCATATGTCTTTTTTTTATTATTCACTTATCCAATTCTTGAGCACCTGCTCTGGACAAGTTGTACAGTAAAGCAGGAAACTGATGATGGGGCGGGTCAGAAATAGTTGCAATTTTTATTTTCTTTCTTGGTCAATCAGTTAGTACTACTTAATTCTTGACATTGATAACAAAAGTAATCAGGATTGTTTTCTTTAATTTGAAAGTGTTCTAATAGGACTGAAAAGCAAACTTTTTCTATTTAATTATTAAAACTTTAGTTTTAACTAATATAATAGTTTTATCTATTAAAATAAAACTAATATTTTATAAATGTTTTCTATTTATCTAATGAAAGAGTGAAAAAAGGAAACAATATGCATAAGAACTAGAAATAAATGCAGTCCAGAGACCTTGAAAACAGAGATGATAAAAAAGAATAAAATGAAAGAAGCGAAGTGAAAACATTCTTGTTGTGCCACAAATGTAAGATTGAAATATATAATCATATTTTATATATTACTGACACGTTGAAAATAACCAAATACATAAATATTTTGAGTTTTTAAAGAAATCAACTATATTGATGTACAGTTTGCACATAATACAATGTACTGATTTTAAATTCAAATTTCAGTGAGTTCTTACAAATGTATATGTCCAATAAGCATCACCACAAGCAAGATATAGAACATTTCTATTATCTCAGAAAGTGCCCACTCCAAGTAAATTATCCATTCCCCCATGCCAGGCATAATTGTTTTCAATTTTATAGACTCATATGTAAATCTCAGTTGAATCAATAATTTTCAAACATTATGAATATTAAAATTAAATTGAAGAAAATTTGAATAAGGCAACTCTTTCAGCCTACTTCTGTATATGCAGGCATCCTTTTCTTTCCTTTTTCATTTATATAATAAACTTGTCCTTTTGGATATTTAAAAAAAAAAAAAAGAAAAATTGAATAAACCAAAAACTGTGGAATACTTTTAAAGTTGGCAAACAATTTGAGATGGTTTCAAGGGACAGATCATTTCCAGACTATTTTAAGTATTTCACAGTACAGAAAAGAGTACAACCGTTCTCTAGTAATGCTCTCCAATTTAATGTAAAACAATTATGAAAAAGAGGTGGCAGGCAGGGGAAGGGAGAGAAGGGGAAAGAGAGAGACTTAGACTAGAGGCCAATTGTACTTGTCAATGACGTAAAAATTTTAAATTAGATAGTGCACATTCATTTTCAACAGTACATTTAAAATATAATACAAAGTTATCTAGGAGTTTTAATTCCAGGAATTACAGAATCATTTAATGTTAATCTATTAGTGAGACACACATTAATTTAACTCCAAATAATCTATAAACTTAATGTAATTTAAAACAAATAAAATTCAGGGCCTCTCTAGTGGCGCAGCGGGTTGAGCACCGCACTGTGAAGCATCCAAGGCACAGCAGTGCGAGTTCGATCCCGGGCCAGGGAGCTGATCCACGTGGTGCAGCAGACCTCTCCTGTCTTCTCGCTGCTCCCCTCAACAGTGTGTTTCAGTAGATCTGCCTGTTCTGCTCCCCACTCTGTTTCTGGTGAATCCTCTCACCTCCCGCTACTCTGGCCTGTACCCCAGCATTTGTATGCATAAATAAATAAATATTTTAAAAAAACAAATAAAAGTCAAAACTTTTCTCTTGTATTATAACAAATGAATTCTAAAATCATTTATGAAAAATAAATGGGCAAAGATATCAAATAAAGTAGTGGGACGGGGAAGCAAGGAGGGGAAACTTGATCTATAAAATATGAGGTTATTTAGTCCTGTTGCCCAAATAGACAGATGTGTTGTAAGAACTAATTTACCAAAGCAGATCTGATAACAGGGCTCTAAAGCTGCTATAGCCACCCATGGACAGTGTCCAGTAGAGCACAGGTTACTGTCTGTGTGTTCTCACCTGTACTCACAATTACAAGGCCCCTCAGGCTCAGGGAACAACAACAATGGAGTTTATTTAACAAATAGGGGAAACAAGGAATTATTAAGGCCACAAGTGGCTGGTTGTCTACCGCTGATAGTGCTCAGGAATCCCAAATAAAAGGCCACTCAGGGGCCTCCCTGGTGGCACAATGTGTTAAGCACAGCACTATGAAGCAAACCACAGCCACTGCAGCACAAGTTCGATCCCTGCCACCAACTGGGGAGATGTGACCTGCCTTGCTCACTGCTCCCCTCAGCAGTGTATTTCAGTTAATCTGCCTGTTCTGCTCCCCACTCTGTCTCTGATGGACCCTCTCCCTGCTCACTCCTCTGGTCTGTACCCCAGTGCTTGTATGCATAAATAAATAAATCTTTTTTTAAAAAGGCCACTCATCCAAGATGACGCCATCCTGCCAACGAATAAGTGGCACACTGGCTGACAGCAGGCCAGGATCCAACTCACAGTGGCAGTCGGAGTGCTCACAGGCCAGGCCACTGAGGCGACACCACAGCAGCCCACAGCAGCCGTCTGAAGGTCCAGATGAACAGCACAGGTCCTGTACCAAACAATGGAGGCAGCAGCACCCAGGGGGTGTCTCTTGGAGGTGCCGGGCCTGGAGCGCTTGATGCTCCTTTCAGGCAGTGCCAGCAGCAGGACTAGAGGCAGGTACAGCTGCCCAGTTTTTCCAAAACACTTCAGTTTGTCTCTTCGGAGGTCAACTGCTGGAAGCACCCTTGTTCTTTCCAAGGCCAGTACCGAATCCGTGGAGTACCCGAGTCTGGGAGCTTCCAAGATGCCTCCTCTGCTCCCTTATATTCTCTCTTAGAGGCTCCATCCCCTATTGCTTATCAGCCTTTTGGCTAAGATCAAGGGCAAAGACCCCACCCTAGCTGATACCACGTGACTGGACCTTTTAATCTGGCTGGCACTGAGGGAGGGCTCTCCACAGGCAGCAACTTTTGGCCAGGCATCTAAAACTGCCACTTTTAACCAATGGCTTCCACTGCTTAGGCTATAGTGGGGAAACACCAGTCTTGCCCTGCCATCCATGCTGCAGGGCCCTGGTTTCCGATCCACATGGACACATAGATGGATGACAGAAAACTCGATTTTTTTACACTTTGAGATGTTTTACATACATGTCTAAGGGGCCCATACGACAAGTTCTGGTCAATGGAATGTCAACACAGATAAAGGACACTACTTCCAGGTCTGACCTATAAACGTTCGTATAGGACCTTCCTTGCTCTCTTCTAATGTAATTACTCCTGCTGCAATGAATTTAGGCAACTGCCATTACTGAAGACACTGTTGGAAAGAAAAACTCAAAATCCTTTCTCCTAATCCAGGCGGCTCAGCTTTAGCACACACTGCCCAGCCCACATTTCACTGCAGTGGCACAGAAAAATAAGTTACTGGATGAAGATTCTGAGATGGGAGGTTGATTATTATGTAAAATCACTCGATTTCCCTAACCACTGTGCCATAAAAGTAACCCAATACTTAGAAAAATATAAGAAACTATCTATCTTGCCTTAACATAGCCATTATTCTAAAATTTGACATTATGATAGGGAGAAGAAAACACAAGTATTCTTTTGGAAACATGGACAATAAATTATTGTCTTACATAATCCTAAATATTTTTTACACCCAGTTAATTAAAATACAGTAAACAAATACAAGTTGTAAGTTAAGTTTATTGTCAAATGCAAGAATAGCTTATAAACATTCAAGTTTATGACAATAGGTACAAGAAGACAATCATATTAGTATTAGTATATTCTGAACAAGCACTCTCTAGTATTCAACAATGACTCATGTTAGAACAAAACAAAAAACTTAAGTGGATATTTCCATAACATAGAAAGCATATAAGTACTAAACCAATTTCTGATATCACAATTCACAATGAAACATAAGAATTCAGGAGAAAACAAGCATGTTCATATTTTATTATTTTGTCTAACAGAGATCTGAAGTTTATATGAAAATTAACATATAACTCTTAGGAAGGAAGAAGAAATTGTTTCTTGTAATTAAGATTGTACATCTAGAAAGTCCTAAGATTAATCAAAAAATCTATTAGACAATCATATATGAAAAGAAAAACAAAACTGGGCCCCTGATGGTGCAGGGGTTAAGTTCTCAGTACTATGAAGCTATCACCACCCACTGTGGCATGAGTTCAATCCCCAGTCAGGGAGCTAATGCACATAAGCACAGCAGACCTCTCCTGGCTTGTCTGCTGCTCCCCTCAGTAGTGTATTTCAGTAGATCCACATGTTCTACTCCCCCACTCTGGTGAATCCTTCTACCCTCTGGTCTACACACCATTTCTTATATGCATAAATAAAAATAAATCTTTAGGGAAAAAAAAATTAACTGTTGTATCTTTCCCAGTAAGGACTGGACTGGAATTTGATGTCACAAGATGCTTATATAGGCCTATTGAAAAGTACAGTTGAAAACCAGCATAATTATATGAAAAGATACATTTAATTGACTCCCATCTCTCTGTCTGGTCTGCAAAGTTATAATCTCTCTCTCTCTCTTCTCTCTCTCTCTCTCTCTCTCTCTCTCTCTCTCTCTCTCTCTCTCTCTCTCTCTCTCTCCTGTGCACACACACGCACACTCACATCTAATAGAATGAGAATAAAATTTTCTACTATCTTCTTTTACAACGGTGAAGGTAGACACCTACCAGAGCATTTGTATTTTATTGAAAATAATTTAAATCAGACTAAAAGTTTCATCTGGATGTCTATTTTTATGGAGAAAGTCATTTTAGGTTTAGCAGATCACTGTTGAGTATGATAACTGGTTGGAGCATAATAATCACATTGTAAGAGGTCACACAAAGGTAAGTGGAAAGTGGTAAGTGTGCAAAAAAAGTATTCTTAGCATTTGAAAAGAATAAATATAAATGTTTTGGAGGGATGGTCCAGAATCTGAGTGAGAGGAAAAGAGAGTGCAATAGTTGCAAGATAAAAATGAGTTCCCCAACATGGTTTAACTTGCACTGAAAAGACCACTAAGCATTCCATAGGTCTTGCTTGCCCACTTCTCTTTCACTGCTTTATGTTCTTTATAGAAAGAAGTCTCTACTTTCTAACTTCCAATCCACCCTTTAAAGAATTCTAATCTTGCTTCCTCCCTAAAGATACCTCTGATCCTTGTCTGGTTTAACAATCTCATCCATAACTCCAAACCCATTTTTCTGCACTTTATTTGACCTCTCAGAGCAACCAAGGCAGCTAACAGTGCATAGACCACTCACACTTTCTTGCAATCCTTTCTTGTTTGACTTCTTGCAAAACTTTCTTGTTTCTCTCTGTTTCAGTCTGTCCCATTTTAGAACATATTGGAGCATAGAGAATCCCAGATGTGGAATGCATGTAGTATTATAGGTACAATAAAAATTATAGAAAATATGTAATGTATGTAGTTAGAGAGTCTCATTGATTTTGTCCTGCTATAGAATCTGGTTCTCCTAAAGGCCAGGATGTATAAATAAGAGCCACTATACCCACCTGCAACCATAGCCACTCCCTATCAATAGACCCCCCCCCCCTGTGATTTTGCTATAGCCCTGTCAACCACCTTTTCCTGTCTTCTTCCTCCAGAACATGGAATCTGTTATCTTATTCAACTAAAAAAATCTACCCAAAACTACTCAATGCAACCACCTGAAACCACTTGAGATTTCAAGATCCTGCAGGACCCCTTTGGCCTTCTGTAGACCTCTGTGAAGAGCCCATGGGAGGCTTCCTGAAGTAAACAAGATAGTACAGACAGAACTCTAGTCTTGGAGCAAATAACCACATCACTGGGGGAAACCAGAGACACAGTTATGAAAAGGAGAATAGCAAGGAAAGGAAACTGAAAAAATCTTCAGAGAATATGAGTGTCTAGACAGCTCAACAGCCAGTTTACACTCCACCTTGTGGACAGTTTCTCTTCCCAGGCATGGTTTTTAACAGAATAGTTTCTTCTGCTCACTCTCTTACAGTGGCCTGGAATGGGAACTCCTATCTCCATTTCAATTGTCTACACAACATTTCCACTGGTGACTTCATTTACAGTGACTTTCCCCCACTCTTACCACAGTCTAATTCTAGTGTCTGTTTCACTGATGTGCACATATGTGTCTAAGAACTTGCCTAAAATCAGTCTTCCTATGAGAAACTGAGATGATTGTGCATTCTTCAGATTCATGTTAAAGTTAATAATCAGGGATGACATACAGGGTTTCAACTCTAAAGTCATGGCTCCCAGCTTCCCTCCTCACTCTGTAGCTGCTGACACTTGGTGAGACTTTGCTGTCCAGGCACAAACACTCCTAATTTAATCTTCCTGTGGGGATGGAATAAGCTCATCCAGGCTAATCAATTGCTTCATGGAGGAAACACCTTAATCTAGATCTTTCTTGAACTGGAATCATGTCATCATGAAGTTAGTTTATAGATGGCCAAAGGCCACTTCCAGGTTCTAGGAAGAATGTTTTTAAAGTACTATGAAAAAGTTCATAAGATTTCTTGAACATCAAATAAGTCTTACAACACAAGTTTCTGAAGAGTTACAGTCAATGCAATGAACCAAAAACAGACGTATTAAATTTCCTCTTAAAATACACAAGGGATTAAAAATTTAGAGAAAAAAAGTGACTGGCAAAATACAATTTTGGGTTTGCCAAAGGCCAGATATTTGGAAAATCACATATAGTATGTGCCACACCCAAATCATAGCCCGGTCAGGACACTGTGGAAGTCTGTGTTGGGGAGATGCCGTGGGACTTGGGCCTGTGCTGCTGAGATTCTGGAACACAACTGAAAGTTAAGAAAAGAAGGTGAGGAAAGGAGAGGGTAGGGTAGAGTAGAGAAATGCTTTAAATGATAAAGAAAAGTGTGGAATGAGGCACCTGATTTTGCTAAACCATTAGGAGAGTGGAAGGTCCTGATTTTGCTAAACCATTGCCCGAAAAAGGCTCTCCCACCCCTGCCCAGCTCCCAGCATCCCACACCTGCCAGTTGTGAGAGTCAGCTTGTCCTTTGGAAGAGGCACTGACCTAGAGGCCAGGCAGGGTAACACGTGTGTGTGTGTGTGCCCGCACGCACATGTGTGCGCACACACACAATCACTAATTAAAGATGTATGAGAGGGAGACTTCCCCTGGGAAGTGTGCAAAGAATTTTGATTTTAATTCATTTCATTCATTTTTTTAATAAAAATGAATTCACAAATTAAATATCAAATATGGAACATGTTTTGTTTTTAAACTTCTTTCCTTCCAGTTAAACAATAAAAATTATTTGTTGGAAGCAAGATTTGCTGGGAAGATAAAAATCATTGGATTTGATGAAAGAGAATGGTACCAAGTGGGTTAGCCTAAAGGAAAGAAAAATGAGAGGCGTTTCTTCCACTTTTAGGAGGAAGTGAATCAAATCCAAGCCAAATTTGGAAGTAGGAAGAATTTTGCTTTGCCTCTCCATTAAACCTCCTTTTCCCTCACAGAAAAAGAGGGCAAGAAATTCTTAGGTTCATGCCAACCCGCCTGCTTCCCTTGGGCTGCATAGTACGTAGATTTGCTATTGGCTCTCCAAGCTCAGGACACTAAAGATAATTAAGACTCATCAACTCTCTGCTAAAAAAGTCAACAAGCTCCTTTATCTGGTTAGCTTATCTTTTGATTTTTATAAAGCATCACATATTGCACACTAAAGCATCACAATATTCATGCCATTGCTGTGGGTCCACTCCCTTCAAGTAAGTAAAGGTAAAATCAGCTCTATTCAAAGGAATGTTGGAAACTGTGAAACTAACAGAAATGGTCACTTCTTAAATGTTTTACAATGGCTCTGTGTTGTGATTCATTTTTGGCATAAATTTCAGAATCTTTGAGGCCACCGTATTTGGGTTACATTGCATAATGTCATAACCTTATAATTAGCGTATCATTGAACATGTTCATGTTTTTCTTCAACTGTGCTTTGCAGCAGAGTTTGGACAAGGAAAATTTAGATAAGAAACTATTAATTATCTGGCAAAAAGGGGTGGAGGGAAAGTCTACTTATCTTTGGGAACAAAATAGGTCTGCTGAGTATAAGTAAGAGTTACAACTATTTTTGCATGAAATAATTTGCTTTCTGTATCCTCTAGAAGGTGTGGTAGTTTGTCATTTATCTCATACACCCAGCTTGTACTCTTGACCCTATTTAACCCTTATTACTTACAAAAGATGAAGCAAGATCAAAATTGTGGCACTAACAATGGACTGTAGTTTTGTAGGAATAACAGTAAATGTCCTGAAAGTGATTCACTCTTAATGACTATTTGTCGTTCCTATGATTCTCTGGTATTTGACATTTGGTATGAGGTTCAGCTGCAAAAATTTTATTTTGGAAATAGTCATCCATCTTATGTCAGTGCTTGAGGGCCCCAGAGGCTCTATCCCCTGGTAGACATTTATAGTAAGCCCAGGGGCCTCCCTAGTGGCACAGTGGGTTAAACAATGCACTATGAAGCAAACCACAGCCACTACAGCACGAGTTTGATCCCTGCTCCCAGCCAGGGTGGGGACCCACATGGCGACACAGACCTCTCCTGCCTAGACCGCTTCTCCCCTCAGCAGTGTACTTCAGTTGATCTGCCTGTTCTGCTCCCTGCTCTGTCTGCCGTGAATCCTCTCACCCCCCACACCTCTGGCCTGTACCCCAGTGCTTGTATGCATAAATAAATAAATCTTTAAAAAAATAAATAAAGTAAGCCCAGGAGTCTCAGAGACCTCTCAATCCTGACCAAAGGCCCAAATTTCAACCTGATCTCATCTGGAAAGCTCCAAACCTGGAAAGGAGTGACCAAAACAGAGAGCTAGGATTCACTCCTTAGGGTCGTTTTGAAAGAGCAAAGGTGAATTTGAGGACAAGCTTATAGCAGACTCTGTATTTAGCACTCCTTCCCACCCCACCTTCCCCCCAATTCCACTCTTAATAAATAAAGTAACATTAAAGACAGCAAAATTGAAAAGCAAATGGATTTACAGAGATTTGCAGTTCTTGGAACTTAGGAAAGAGGCAACATGTTTCCCCTCTCCAAGCAGATAGGGTCCACCCCTGACCCCTGTCCAGGTAAACAGGGGTTCTGGGGTCACATTGGCTCCTTGGACATTTGGGGAAAGAAAGAAAAACGCATAAATATGTGGATGCAAAGAAAACTATTTTCATTTTACCCAAAAAACTTAATCACAGGAGAGCTTGCAAAGTAGGTAAGTTTAAAGCTTGCTTACTTTGGCCTAGATATTTCCCAGTGTCTCCTTACATCCTTTCTTGATACAATGTGTGCATTCTTAGGGACAGAGAGATGGAGTGCAACTTGACACAATCTTCCTTACATGCAAATCTCCAAACTAGGGGGAAGACTGGACCATACACTTGCACAAACAGATGATGGGAGAGGAAACAAAGAGGAGAAAATAACTATAAAACTTTGGCTTAATTTAGTATCAAAGTTCTATGACTAATCAAAGCACAGTAAATAATGAAGAGGGGTTGGCCCGAAAAAGGCTTTCAGTAAATGTAGTAAACAATAATTGGTTTTATTATCATGTAGCTGCTAATAATACTATCACATGAAATCAAAGAGCATCTACAACTGCACTTATGCTCTGTTTAGTCACATGCGGTTTGGAACATTTAGTCACAAATTTAAGCAAAAGTCTATTTATAGATATCATTTTCTTGGCAGACTAAGAATGGGGCTAATGGTGAGACAATATTGATAAATTCAGAATGAAGGATAAACAAATGATGGTCACCAGAGTATTTCTACAACTCAGCTGTGGCCTTGAGGAAAGGAGCAACACAGAAATGTCAGGAAGTGATGGGTGTGAGAGAAGAGGAAAATAAAGCAAAAATAAACAAATAGGACAACACCAAACTGAAATATTTCTGTACACGGAAACTGTCCTTAAAGTAAACAGACATCCTATTGAATGATAGAAAATAATTACACATCATATATTTGACAAGGGGCTAATATCTAAGATCTACACAAAAAATTCATACAACTTAATTAAAAGGAAATAAATAGCCCAATTAAAAAAAAACAAAAGTGCTAAATAGACTCTTCTACAAAGAAGATACACAGATGGCCAACAGGCACGTAAAAAAAAATGTTCATCATCACTTATCATCAGGTAAATGCAAATCAAAACCACAATGAGATAGCACTTCACACCTATGAGAATGGCCCATATCAATTAACCAGAAAAAACAAGTGCTGATGAGGATATGAAGGAAAGGAAGCCTCTGACACTGTAGGTAGAAATGTGGACTGGTCCACCCTAGTGGAAAACAGAATGACAGTTTCTCAGATATTCAAAACAGATCTACCAGGTGATCTGACAATTCCAGTCTTGGATATTTACACAAAGAATGCAAAAACAGTAATTCAAAGGGATATATGTTCATTGTAGCACTATTCACAGTATCCAAGTTATGGAAACAACCTAAGTACCAAAGGACAGATGAGTGGATTAGGTAAATATGATATATCTACAAAATAGAATGCTATTCAGCTATAAAAAGTTGAAATCTTGCCATTAATAACAGCATGCATGGACTGGAGGTGATAATGCTAAATGAAATAAGGCAGAAGAAGAAAGACAAATGCCAGGTAATTTCACTCTCGTGGAATATAAAGAGACAAAATAATTAAAACAGACAAAATTAAACCAAAATTGAGAATTGAGGTATTGAGGCATACCAGAGCCAGAGGAGAGGGTCAAAAGAAGAAGGTGGCCAGTAGTGGTTTATGGTGGGCTTGGTGGTGTTGTGTGTGGTATGGAAACATGAAGTTGTGTGGACTTATATTTTTGATTCATACAGTGTTGTAAAGCAATATCCCTCAATGAAAGTAAAAAAAGAAATATGTATTATTTTAGTGTCTTAAAAAGTACAAAACAATCATAACAAGCTACTGATAAACAAAACTTTTCTTAAAGATTTATTTATTTATGCACACAAGAACTGGGGTATAAGCCAGAGGTGCCAGGGCTGAGAAGATTCACCAGACAGAGCGGGGAGCAGAACAGGCAGATCTACTGAAATACACTGCTGAGGTGGGCAGCAGGTGAGACAAGAGAGGTCTGCTGCACCATGTGGGTCGGCATCCTGGCCGGGGATCGAACTTGTGCTGCAGTAACTGTGGACAGCTTCATAGTGCTGCACCTTAACCCCTTATGCCACCAGCGAGGTCACCACTTACTTTTAACACACTTTGAAAATGTGACGGTCACTATCCTGGGTCTCCTCTGACTCTTAGGCTGGTGCCAAAGAGCCAGGAGGAGGAGGCCCTGAGGTATCAGCAGTAACTACAAGGTGAACCCTCCTGAGGACACTGACAGCAGCTGAGTTACCTGTATGGACTAACAGTAAATTACCTCAGGCAAAGGTAGCACAGCTGTAGTAATAGGATAGATGTGAATGAAAATCCAGAGGTAAAATCGGGCTGATTGGGTGATGACTAGAGATGACGATGGCAGAGAAAATAACGAGACACTATGGGACCGGCGCTTGTCCCTCCTGATTTATAGGGAACATTCAAACCCAACTCTGATGTGTTGGGCACGGTATTCATTGCGAAGCAGGGGGAGTGAGGCTAACCTTCACTCTTTGCGAGTTTCAGTCATGTGACTGCTTCTGTGGTTGCTTGGCAAATGCTGAGTGAGCCTTTCTCTTTGTTCTGTGAAGGAGGTCACCCCCTGGGAAGCGCCTAGCCTCTTTCCTTAGGGCATCCCATCTCAGGGGCTTCTCACACCGGGACTGCTTCTGCCCACCCTGCTCCAAGTCGAGTCTCAGACAGCAGGCAAAGAGACAGGAATCGCCTGTGCCAGGGTAAACTGAGCATGATGCAGGTGCAGAATTTTGAAATTATATCTTTTTTTGGTCTGATGCCAGTCTAGACCCTGAAATTTAAAAAAAAAAAAAAAAAAAAGGAAGGAAAACACAAGCCAAATGCAGACGAAAAAGAGAAGACACATGAGTATCCCACGGACAGGCCCTGGTGTGCTGAACACACCTGGGAAGCGTTTCCCATCGTTGCCCCTACAAAGGATCTGTGCACCCAAAAACTTGAAAACCAAGGGTCAGGAAAATCCACTTAAAATGATAGATAGGCAATAGCGGGATTATCCCCCGCAGGCACTCCATCTATCCCCAAATTTTACAGCAAACATGCTCTTTGCACAAGAAGCGTTTGTTGCGTCTCAAGAATCCCAACAGGACAGCTGCTGGATGCATCGTAATGAATAAAACTGCTGATAGGAATGGAAAAAGTTTATGAAGGATTTTTAACCCAAATACCATATGTGAAGTCAGAACACTTTATTTATACCTTTGCCTGATACTTCACCCACGCTCCCTGGATTAAGGAAGAAATATATGGTCTCCTGCTGGCCCTGAATTCTCTCCCGCATCCCCACTGGCCTGAAGGGAGCACACTGACCCCCAGCCAAGGCTGATCTGTAGACAAAAGTTCCTTTTTAAGTTGAAAGGAAAAGAGGACAAAGCTTAAGATAGTAAACATAGTCCTGTATACTTTGTTTTTGTTTCAGTCTACAAATAAAAATAAGCCTAAATGGCCTCTTCTGGCATAAGATTATAAATTAAAAAATAAATCCAAAGTATTATACAACAAGATAAGAATAGTAAAGAATTATATATTTCCTTTTTAAAACCTTGATGGATAACCTTTAAGATGTTTTAAGGGTTGTTTTCAGGCCACACACATGATGGGAAATATATTTTCTTCTTTTTTTAGATAAAAAAAAGAAAGCTAATTTTGCTTAAAATAGAACAAGATCTATGGGCATGTAGTAAGCATTTTATCACACAAAATTATCTCCATTTCGGGCTCTCTGGTGGTGCAGGGGTTAAAGACACAGCACTACCAGCCACTAAATTCAATCCCAGTCAGGGAGCTGACCCACATAGCACAGCAGACCTCTCCTGTCTCACCTGCTGCCCCCCTCAGCAGTATATTTCAGTAGATCTGCCTATTCTGCTCCCCACTCTGTCTTTGGTGAATCCTCTCACGACCTCCACTTCTGTCCTGCACCCCAATTCTTCTATGTAAAATAAATCTTTAAAAAATTATCACCACTTCAAGGAAATTAGAACAAAAGCTAAACATTCAGCCCTGAATATGCACATATATCAGTAATGTGTGGGGTAAGAGAAGTTGCTGGGCAGGGCAGGCCCTCCTGAAATAGAATCTGTATTCTGGTCTCCATGATTCCAGAGCTTGCATGGAACCTGGACCTGGATGGGATGACAAAAATCTACTTGGATCACAGTGTTCCAGTTCCAATGGCCGTTTCCCCTCTCACTCAGGAGAACACAGGCAATTCTCACCTCAGTGATTTCCATTCCTTCACCCTCCTTTCCATGGGGCGTGGAAGACAATGAAGAAACCACACACAGCTGACTCCAGGAAGAGAGAAAAGAGAATGTCTTTCACCTCAGAAGCTTCCCCTCCACTCCTCCATAGAAGTAGCAGAAAAATGCCCAGCACTTAGAATCTGCTTCCTCATGAGCCCCCTTGGGGCAACAGAGGGTAGGCAGCCATTAAGGGTATTTGTGTTTGCCTTGAATAAGTCATAGTGTGCAGGTATTTGGACAAATACCCATCTAGATGTTGCTGTGAAGGCATTTTTTAGATCTTATTAACACTGAATCTGTTACAGGGCAGGGAGAGGGATACCATGTTGGGGCACCAAATAGGTTACAGGGAAGGGAGTGTGGCACCCCAGAACCCCAAAACCTTCCCGCTCTAAATAGGTTCTGCCATCCACCCCAGAAAGACAAAATATATAAGACCTTTAATGGAAAGTAACTTTAATACAATTAGGGAACAATACAGAAAAATCAAAGAACATAGTTACTAAATCAAGCACCCCAAATTACCCATTCCCTCATGAGTAAAAGTCCAGCCAAATAGGATTGGCCCAGAACAAGGCTCAAAAGTCTGCCACAAGTCTACAGCATCTTTCTGCAGGGACCCATAGAAAAGGGCCAGGAAGAGTCAGACAAGCCTGGGAGCAAAAGAGCAAAATCAAAATCAAGATATAAGCTGCCATTGTTTACCTCCCCACAGGTCTCTCACCCGCATCTGTTCCAACCAGTCCAGGACTAAGAAGCAAGGATGGTTCCTTCACATGTCTCTCTGCTCCATGTGCCTCCTCCAGGTCTCCTTCTTGCTCACCATACTACTTCCTTCCTTCTCCAGGCTCCTCTTGAACTTCTCCTCTGCTCTGCTCCATGCTTCTTTGGGTGGGTCAGGGAACCTGGAACTTCCCCTTTTCCTAGGGACCACCCTGTTACAAACCTAGTAGATTTTGAGTAAAGCAAATTATCTTTCAGAATCTGGACAGGTTTCCCCCCACAGAAAAATGACTGAAGTCCAGAGGAAGGAAGAAGTCTGTGTCCAGGCTGCAGCACTAACCCTGCCATGGGTCACCAGGCAGGTTGCCTGCGGGACAACACCAGCCTGCACAACATATAAGCCAATTCCTTACAAAAATTCTCTCCCCACCCCTCTCCTTTTCGTCATTGTCCCCTCAATATCTGATTGGTTCTGTTTCTCCAGAAAATCCTGACCAAACATCTCGCCACTCCTGGACTAGCATTCAAGTACAGAGTTCGTGTACTTTTCCTGGCACCTGAACTTCACCATGATTGTCAGTAGCCTTAGAAATACCACATTTGATCGAGTCTCTCATTCATTCAGTACATATTTATAAAGTACCTGCTATGTGTTTTGCTCCTTACTGCATTCTAGAAATCCAAGAGAACCATGTAAGCACAGCCCCCACCCTCTCAGAGCTCAGGAATGAGTGTGAAGAAAATGTAGCAGAGCAAAGGGCAGCAAGAGTTACCAAAGGAAAAGAGATCAGCAAATTGATAATTGGGAGATTGGGAAAGACCTCTTAGAGGAAGTAGATAATTAAGACCTGGAGAATGAATTTGATTCGCTGAATAGGAAGGTTCCCTCAGGCAGAGGGAACTACATATATAAAGATTGAGAGGAGGAGGGGAGCGAAAACTGCTAAGTCTGTCTGGGCTTTTGAATTATAAGTAGATACATGGAAATGCTTGTTCTGTAAGGTGATAGGTAAAGACCACTGTGGCTGAGGAAGAGCAAGAATTTGAGGGGCAAATCCAACCAGATGAAAGGAGATAGAACTGAGGAGTAGAGGACATCCAGATCTGGAGATTATTCAGCTTCTTCACGTCTCTCTGCTCTGTGTGCCTCCTCCAGGTCTCCTCCATCCTGCTTCCTTCCTTCTCCAGTCTCCTCTCCAGCTTCTTCTCCTCCCTGCCCAGCTCCACCCTCCTTTGGGTGGGCAGGAAACCTGGAACTTCCCCTTTTCCTGGGGACCACACTGTTACAGTTCCCTCTTTGACAGAGATTTCTGCACAGTCCTTCTAAAGGATGGGTCGGCACCTAGGTGAAAGCCCAGGGTGGGCTGTGTAGAGCCAAGTGCTTCAGGAAAAGGGTAAGGGTAGCTGCCACTGCAGGAGAGGAATGAGAAGCTACCATGTTTCTAGGAAATTCACCGTTAACTCCCCTGGGGACACCCCCAACCCCTGCAACAACCCCACCACCAACATCCCCCAGTCCACCCACCAACACCACCACAACAGCCATCCCACTCCCACTACCACCCCACACCTCCCACCTCCCACACCCACTATCTCCACTTCAAAAGGCATTTGAAACTTTTTGGGAGCTTCTCTATGGAACCTTCCACCCCAAGCTGCTTCCAGGGTGGAGCTATTTCCATATAACCCAGCAAGTGGAGTGTGCAGGCTGGTAGTGGTAGGGGAGAGAGAGGGGACTATGAATAAAGTAAGAAAAGAGTAGAGAAAGAAGAAAAATAATTTCTTCCCTTTCTCCTCTATCTTGGATGTCAGTGTTGCATTTAGAAAGTTTCCAAGAAGGGGGCTCCCTGGTGGTACAGGGGTTAAGATTAAGCACTATGAAGCTATTGCAGTCACTGCAGCATGAGTTTGATCCCTGGCCAGAGAGGTGTCCCACATAGCACAGCAGACCTCTCCTGTCTCACCTCATACACCCTCAGCAGTGTATTTCAGTAGATTTACCTGTTCTGTTCCCCACTCTGTCTCTGGTGAATCCTCTCACCCTGCCCCTCCCCCCCACCTATGGCCTACATCCCAGCTCTTGTATGCATAAATAATTTTTTTTTTTTTTAAAAAAGGAGTTTCTAAGATGAAACAAAAGGCTGGCAACAAAGTCGTCTTCTAACCACAAAACACTTGAAATCATCTGTGTTACAGGTACAGGGCCTAATGGGCTCCTGATTTGTTTATGTTGGTTTCTGAGTGGGGCCTCCCTTTCCCAGCCTCCTCTCATGCAGTGTGGCTTCTGGGCAAGTACCCACCCAGGAGCAGGGGTTGTAGAGCAGGCAGGCCCATGGTTCTACACCCTCAGGGCTGGGTTGTTTCCAGGATCAGAGTCCAGTCCGCTAGACTCACAAGCTGGGCTGAAATGCCACTGACCACTGTCAGGCTCTGCCTGGACTAGTCTCCCTGGGACACTGCATCCTCTCCAAGCATCCTCCAGGGAATCAGGTCAGGCCCTAGCCTGATGTCCTCTCATCAGGTCTCCAGGATGTTTTTTCCAGGTGAATCACGTGACTGGTTTCGTTCCCCTGTTCACAATGTATGATCTGTTCTAGCCAATGCACAGGAAATTGCAGTATGTGTTATGGGCAACAATCTCACTCCCAGATTCATCTTTCTTTCCTGGTCCTCCCTTTGCCTTATTTCTTTACTTGTTCAAATTTAATTTTATCTCACTGCTTTGTGTCTTTTTTCTTCTATAAGCTCTTTTCAACAAGAAAACTGGAAGTTTAGATTCCAGGTCACCAGTAATCAGTCTGGTCTGCTGGCTTCCAGGCTTCCCTGATTCCAAATTCCAAGTCCAGTGCTTCAGAGCTGAAGGTAGGAGAGGAGTTTCAGAGGCAATTTTTAGAATTAGGCCTGTTTGACCTTGGGCTGTGACTCTGATGGAGATAGCCCAGACTGCATTCTCAAAGGCTAACTGTGAAGAATTGTATAGATCTTTCTGCCGCTGATCACATTGTTCTTGTTAAGCTTCTCACTTGGGAATCCCAATATCTTCATCTCTCAAGTTGGATGTGAGGAGAACCCACCCCAGACTCTCTTGACCATGACTCCCAGCAGCACCCAGATCTCCCTGCCTCTTAGCCCCTTCCTTCCTGTCTCCTGCCTCCTGCACTCAACCAAGATGTATGTGCCTGCCTAATCTCCTCTGTAAGCCTTCTCTAGCTGAGACAAAATGACAATACTTATATACACACAGTCACAGTTTACAATTTTCTTTATACATACACTCCCTCAAAGTCTTTACTGGATCTTCTTTAGAAATCCAGTCTGGTGAACAGATTTAAGAAAATGATTTTGGGCCTCCCTGGTGGTGCAGCAGCTTGAGCACCGCACTGTGAAGCATCTGCTACACAGCAGCGTGAGTTCGATCCCTGGCCAGGAAGGGATCCACATGGCGCATCAAACCTCTCCTGCCTCACCCGCTGCTGCCCGCAGCAGTGTATTTCAGTCCATCTGCCTGTTCCTCTCTCCACTGTGTCTGTGGTGAATCCTCTCACCTCCCATGACTCTGACCTCTACTCCAGCTCTTGTATGCATAAATAAATAAATAAGTCTTTTAAAAAAAAATTCTTGTCAGTCAAATAACCCCACACTTGCCTCCTTCCTTCTTTATTGCTCTCTAAGAATGCCTGTCTTGTCTCTCCAACAATATCCTATTTTTTTTAGATAAGATCATATCAGGTTTTATCTTCCCCATGACACTACATTCTCACCAGAAACAAAAACAGAGTTTGCCACACATATCTAATATTCAAAATAGAAAATACCTCAGCAAGTCCTCAGTTACCCCCATTTCTAATAGCAGGCCTTCTGGTTTACTTCTTCTGAATGTTGGCGGAGAGACATAGAGCTTAGGAGAGGCAAAGAAAGTTCCCTTTGTCTGTTTTCTTGAACTTGAGATAATTATCATGGAAGCGGTAATTAATAAACAAGGGTCACGGGTCACCTGCTGTTGTTATAAGAAACCAAACCAAGAAAACCCAGTGTTATTTTCTGGAAAGAGCAAATAGTTTTTTCTCCCCAAAATCTCTTATTCTTTCCAGATTTTTTGGTATGAAGAAAATGCAAGGCCAAGTGACAGAATATATCTCTTTTCACAGATGAAAAATTGAGTAAGACATAAAAAGCCACACGATCAGCCAGCAGAGGCCAAGCACCAAGCAACAAATGTAAAGGGTCTCCACATGAATCCTTTTCCTTCTATATTCAGAAGTTTGCCACTAGTCACAGAAGGAAAACGGGAGTACTCTCCTAGGCCAGACGTGCTGAAGCAGGCCGGTGGGCTCTCAGCTGCACTCCTGTGGTCAGACAGTGTGCGGGTGTGGTGACTCCTCTCTACAGACCAGACACCATTGTGAGGTTCCTTCCTGACTGCTCTGCTGGGTGCTGTGCAACAGAAATAGAGTACGGCCAGCACTGGGCTTCAAGGCAGCTCTACGTGTCAGCAGGAGAGAAGCACCCAGGTACCCTCTTACCCACAATTCCTCCTTCCTGTACAATTGTGCCTGTAGGGTCTGCCATGAAAAGTTGAGCAGACACAGCGAGCCTGGTATTCACATGCCATGGTGTCGCTGACCCAGCGGCTCTGCCACTGCCACGTTCCAGAGATTCAATCTTCTCCCAATTTCCTGTCTTCGTCTGAGCCAGAGTCCCATGCACTCCTCTGGCTAGCACTTAGTGTCTTAGGTATTCACTAGCTAGAAAAGCTGAGCTCCTTCAAGGGACTGAAGGAGAAAGCAGTGACCTCTGCAGGTCACATTCTACCAAGGTAGCACGTGATACAGTTGGAGTGACTTCAAGTCAGTGGAGAGGATTGTGACACTAGAATCAAGTGAGGGAGAAATTTGTCTTGGACCAATCTCATTTCTTCTTCGATTTCTCAGATAGTAGCAAAAGGGACGGCACAGAATAAAGTAGGAAATGAGAAATAACAACTTACACTTATCGGACACAGATTGTGTACCAGATGCTGTGTTGTATATCGAAATATATTTTGTTATAATTAATCTTCTAAGATATATAATATTATTCTCATCAATTTACAGATGAAAAAAAAAAATAGATGAGGCAGAGAGTAACATACACAAAGCTGATAACCCAAGAAGTCTGATTTCAGAGCTGGTTCCTCATATCCATTTTCTCTTTCTTTCTTAGTAACAGAACACCATTTTACTCCATAATATTGCTTATTAAAAGGCATTTTGTTGCCCCTTACAGTTGCATGGGTCTATAGGAATAATTTCTTCCATCTGCACCACAAGTGATAGAAAGCTCTGGGAATTCTGGGAAGTTACTTAATAAGAAAGAGGTATGCACTTCCTTTTTTCTTTCTGTTTTGGACAGGGATGTGATGAATGGAGCTCCAGAAGTCATTTTGGATCTTGAGACAACTGTGAGAATGTCAGACTAGAGCTGGAGAGAGCTAAACTCACTGATGGCCTCACTTACCTGCCTTTCCCTGATTAGTCTAACTTTTATGATTTGGAATAGAAATAAAATCACTTTATTTAAACCACTATAGAGGACATTTCTCCTAAGTGGATATGCCATTCCTAACTAACAAGCTTTCCAACAAGATATGCTTTCATTGTTACCTGATTTAATCCTTACAACAATATTGTTAGGTAAAGGGGTATCCCTTCTATAAATGGGACAGTGGAGTACAAAGAGATCAACCCAGGTCACCCAGCTCAGAGAAGTGGAAATGAGTACTCTGATGAGTAGATGCCAGGTGAATGTGCCCAGATTGGGAAAAAATCAATGAGAAATGCTGACCCAATATTTCTGGACAGGGTCTCACAGCCTGTGCAAGAAACAACTTCCCACATGATTTTAACACATAGCTAGACTTGCTGCCCATTTCCACATTTAATGATCATGAGATAACTCAGGAAAACAGTAGGGAGAAAGTGAGGTTAAAACAATGAGAGTGCCTCCCTGATGGCTCAATGGGTTAAGCAATGCATACAAAGCAAAACATACCTCTGCAGCAAGAGTTTGATCCCTGCTACCTGCCAGGGAGGGGACCCACATGGCACAGCAGACCTCTCCTGTCTCACCTGCTGCTCCCCTCAGCAGTGTGTTTTAATTGACCTGCTTGTTCTGTTCCCCACTCTGTCTCTGGTGAATTCTCTCACCCCCCCATGCCTCTGGCCTGTACCCCAGTTCTTGTATGCATAAATAAATAAATCTTTAAAAAAAACAATGAGAGTGGGAGCAAGTGAGAATCCGTGAATATTCAGATATGTTATGGGATGCATCTTTGAAAAAGGGAAGGAAAATTTCAGGCCAGTGAATGGACATTATGTTCCCTACCTCTTTTCACATGTAGTCACCATGGACTACAATTCCCAGAATGCCATGCCTGAACAGCAGGGCAGCTGGAAAGGAACAGGGCACATGTATAAATGGAGGTAGAATAAAGAAGGATGAGTATATGTAGAGAGCCACTTGGTAAAGAGACATGTGGATGAGAGATGTGTAGAGAGGCTGGACTAGGGACATTGGCATTTTAGCAGAGACAATGGCAGACATTATCATGATTTTGTGGTAAATTATATGGTACATTTTGAATTTAGGGTCTCTCCTCTGTCCAGCAATCTAACTTCTTTCTTGTGGTTCTTGCTGGTATGTGCCTTGCACTTACTCTGGTGATTTTGGGCCTCAGTTACCCCATGTTAGCTGTTTGGCTGAGCATTTGCCCACAAGGGGGTGGGTAATTTGGGAGTTTTATTGGGAATCTGTTATTTAAAATCCTTTCTTCCCTCTCTGTCTCCCTCTTTATGCACACCAATTAACGATCTTTCATACTGAGAGTCAGTTTTCTTTGCTTTTGAACACACTGATGGTCAAGCCATTTTAAAATGTTCACACCCATCTAACAGTTTGGGGTTAATGGACACCCCTCAGTCATGTGGCCATGATACCAGGGCCCTGCAGTGTGGACTTCAGGGCAAGATTGGCATGGCATTTTCCGTTGCCACGTGAGCTTTGGGAACCATTAGAAAAATGTGGTGGATTTACATGCCCAGCTAAAAGTAGCTGCCTGTGGGCAGCCCCTCCCTCAGTGCCAGCCTATTGTCCAATAGGAAGGTATCAAGTGGGGAAGCAAGTGGGGGCTCTGAAAGAGGCTGGAAAGACGCCAACTTGGGACCCACCCAGTATTCTAGGTTCATTGTACTCTGTTTCTAGATTCCAAAGAAAGAAGAAAGATGCTTCCAGCATCTTCCAAAGAGACAGCAAAGCCAAATACTTTTGCTGTGACCAGGAGGCTGCACCTGCTTCTTTCTGCTTTTGCTGCTGCCACCACCTGGAAAGAGCACCAATGGCCTGGGCCTAGTGTCTCACTGAGCTGTTTGCTGTTGGTGTGGGCCAAATGCTCACAAAGAGGTGTTAATTGGATCATATGGCACCACCTTGGTGTTTCTTTTTTTTTTTTTAAGATTTATTTACTTATGCATACAAGAGCTGGGGTACAGGCCAGAGTCACAGGAGATGAGAGGATTCACTAGAAACAGTGGGAAGCAGAACAGGCAGGTGAACTGAAATACACTGCTGAGGGGAGCACCGGTTGAGGCAGGAGAGGTCTGCTGAGCCATGTGGATCCCCTCCCTGGCCGGGGATCAAACTCTCATGCTGCTGCATCGCAGATACTTCACAGTGCAACGCTCAAACCGCTGTGCCACCAGGGAGGCCCTTGGTGTTTCTTGCAGAGTTGTTTGGTTCAGCATCTGATGCTGTTTATGCCAGCCCTCAGACTGTTAGTGCAGGCTGCTGCCACATCATCTCTACAGTCCCATGTGAGTGTCTGGTTGCAACATGTGCTAAGCAATGGTGCCATCTTGGATTAACCTCCTTTTGTCTGGGACTTCTGAACACTGTAGACAATGTCTAGAGTGAGATGTGTAGCCTTAATATCTCTTTGTCTCCCCTGTTTTGTTAAAACCCCATTACTATTGCTCCCTGAGTCTGAGTGGTCTTTGTATGCCAATGAAGAACCCACAGACAGTAACCTGTCCTCTACTGGGCACTGTTCCTGGATGGCTGGAGCAGCACTATAGGCCTGTCACAGCTACACACCATATTCAGATGGTGGGAGGGAGAGGGGAGAACAACTTCCCAGGGCAGAGGCTCCCATCAACACAAGAGGGGACAGCCTTGAGTATTTGCCATTAATACTCATCAGGGAAGTAGGTGCCCTAGAGAGTTATGGGAATTCATTTGGTAACAGTGGCATTAAAACATACATGAATGTTTTTTAAAGTACAAAACCGAGATGTGTGAGATGATATTATCCAGTGACTCTCACACCAAGAAGTCACAGCCCGCCTTTACTTCTACTTCATCATTTCTGTAGGATTCTGCTCATAACAATAGTATGTCTGCTCTTGACCACTGACTCCACCATCCTGCGCTTCCACAATTCACTTTCGTAACTGAGAATGTGGTCATGGATGGAACCAGAAAGGGATATCGACTCCCACGTTTTTCTCTCTTATTGAAGCTTATTTTGACAGTGAGGATAAATTAAACTGGTCAATGATCATAAGACTAAAAATACTGATACTAGTGCAAGAAAAAATAGTTTGCAATTTTTAAAATATCATTTTATTAATTAGTAGCACATAAAATATTGTGTAGTCAGTTAGATATTTTGAAGTGGGATGATGGTGGGGAGGGATTCAAATCTTCCATATACTTTGTTCTACCCTAGCCACACTTCTCCCTGATCCTTCCTCTTTGTTTCTAAGAAGTTCACCCCTTCTCCTAAATTCATATAGTCTTAAGATGTTACTTGAACTACAACCATTAGCCAAACATTACTCTAGGCCTTGAACTTGGTGCATGAGGTATTGTAGGGGAGCTCTCCATTAAACACAACTCAGAGTGGTTCTCTGTAGGACTGGGTCCTCTCAGGGGAAGTCTCTTTTGCTCAGACTATATTTCTTACACCCCGGCCCCATCCCACTCACCTTGCAAGAGTTGGATCTGGGGCAGACCTCCACGAGGGCAGTAGACTGTCCCACCTACTCCAGGTTTCCACAGCAAAGCATTTACCTATTAGAGCACCTCAGGCACTCTGTCACATAGGTTTTTTGGCTAAGAGTGAGAGAGGATAAGAGTGAACAAATAAAAGAGAGAGATTGAATTTATAAGAAATACATATTTGGTCTTAATCTTTTTTTTTTTAAAGATTTATTTATTTATGCATACAAGCACTGGGGTACAGGCCAGAGGTTTGGGGGGTGAGAGGATTCACCACAGAGAGCGGGGAGCAGAACAGGCAGATCAACGGAAGTACACTGCTGAGGGGAGCAGCGGGCACAACAGGAGAGGTCTGCCACGCCATGTGGGTCCCCACCCTGGCCGGCAGCAGGGATCGAACTCGTGCTGCAGTGGCTGCGGTTTGCTCCACAGTGCGTTTCTTAACCCACTGCGCCACCAGGGAGGCCCTGGTCTTAATCTTGTTCTTGGTCCAAATTGGCCCAAATTTCCCAAAAATGCTTGGAATTTCCCTGGTTGTGGAAGTCATAAAGGTGTCTTTTTTTTTTTTTTTAGTATTTATATTTTTATGCATACAAGAACTGTGGTACAGGCCAGAGGTATGGGGGGATGAGAGGATTCACCAGAGACAGAGTGGGGAGCAGAACAGGCAGATTGATTGAAATACACTGCTGAGGGGAGCAGCGGGTGAGATAGGAGAGGTCTGCTGTGCCATGTGGGTCACCTCCCTGGCTGAGGATCGAAGTAGTGCTGCAGTGACTGTGGATGTTCCATCCTGTGGTGCTTAACCCCTTAAGCCACCACCACCAGGGAGGCCCTCATAAAGGTGTCTTTTGTTGTATTAAGAGGTGATTTGAAAATACCCTAAAGATTGGGGTAGGAAGTACTGGTTGCCAGGGGAACAAACAGGGTGATTAGAGGGCGAGAACTTTCTTTACCTTTCTGCCCCACCAACCTCCAGGGAAGGGAAATGACTGGCATTTGACTTCAATCACCACTGACTAATGAGTTAATCAGTCATATCTGTGTAATTAAAGGCCTATAAGAATCCAAAAGGATAGTTTGAGCTCTGATTGTGGACACACGCAGCTGCAGGGAGAGTGGTATGCCTGGACAGGGCATGGAGAGGCCACATCACTTCCCACATAACTTGTGTCTCTCTCATCTTGCTGTTCTTTATTTATATCTTTTTATAATAAACTGGCAATCTAATAGGTAGAATGTTTCTCTGAGTACTGTGAACCTCTCTAGCAAACTACTACTACCCCAGAAGGTGGAAGGAGGTCATTGGAACTTTCCATCTATAGGCTGTAGATCAAAATCTTCTTTGACAGGAAGATCTTCTTTGACAGCTGAAGATCGATCAAACATGTTTGTTTCTCTTTTTTGCTACTCCTTTTTTTCCTTCCTGATGAGATTTCCTTTTAAATAATGATTTTTTTTAAGTTAAAGGCATACACTGCCCACTTACCCAGGATCTCTATCTAAGATGATACAAAGAGACCTATAATAATTGTTTTTTTTTAAAAAAGAGATTTATTTATTTGTTTGTTTGTTTGTTTATGGATATAAGAACTAGCAGAGAGGCCAGAGGTGCCGTGGGTGAGAGGATTCACCAGAGACAGTGGGGAACAGAACAGGTAGATATACTGAAATACACTGCTGAGGGGAGCAATGGGCAAGACAGAAGAGGTCTGCTGCACCACGTGGGTCATCTCCCTGGCCAGGGATCAAACGTGTGCTGCAGTGGCTGTGGATGGCATCATAGTGCTGCACCTTAACCTTCTGCACCACCTGGGAGTCCCAATGTTTTTTTGAGATATAATTGATATATAACATTGTATTATTTTGAGATATAAGACATAACAATTTCATATCTGTACATATGATAAAATGATTATCACAGTAATTCTAGTTAACATCTCTCAACTTACATAGATGATTTTTAAAAAAGATTTATTTATATATACATACAAAAGCTGGGTGTAGGCCACAGATTCAGGGGTGAGGGGGTGGGAGGACTCACCAGAGACAAAATGGGGAGCAGAACATATCTGCTGAAATATACTTCTAAGGGGAGCAGGTGAGACAGGAGATATCTGGTTAGCTCCCTTGATGGGGATCAAACTTGTGCTGCAGGGGCTGTAGAGCTTCATAGTGCTGAGACTTAACCCCTTGAGCTACCAGGGAGGTCCATAGTTAGATGACTTTTTTCTTGTCATGAGAACTCTTAAGATCTACCCACTTGGTAACTTTCATATATACAGTACAGTGTCATTAACTATAGTTACCACATTATATATTACATTCCCAAAATTTTTTCATCTTATAACTGGAAGTTTGTAACATTTAACCACTTTCACTAATTTTACCACTTTACCCTGCCCATGGTAACCACCAATCCTTTGTTTTATGAACTTGAGTTTGTTTGTTTGAGATTCCACATATTCTCTCTTCTTTTACTTAGCAAAATCATTCCACGATCCATCCATTTTGTCACAAATGGTAAGATTTCCTTTTTGTGGCTGAATAATATTCCATGGTTATATAAACTACATATTATTTAGCCATTCATCTGTTGATGGACACTTAAGTTCATCATTTCCTTGTCATGGTTATTATTGGTAGTGCAGCTATTAACATGGGATATCCCTTTGGAATAGTGATTTCCTTTCCTTTGAATATATTCCCAGAAACAGAATTGTGGTATCATATGGTAGTTCTATTTTTATTTTTCTGATGAATTTCTGTACTGTTATCCATAGTGACTGTCAATTTACATTTCCATAGAAGAATATTTCTCTGTTTCACCTCAGAATATTACTCACTGACTCCTAATTATGTCATCATATCAACATTCACCACAGGACAAAATGTTGGAAAAACCAAGGATACAGAAACAGCAAGAGAGCAAGAGGAAGTTCTCTTTACCCTTAACAGCTTCTTGAACTAGTCATACATATATTAGTATTCACACAAATTTTAACTTAACTCATTTCAAATGAGTCAATTAAGAATATTTAAGTGGCCATCCCTGGTAGCCCAGGGGTTAAGTCTCAGTGTTATCACCACTATG
This sequence comes from Galemys pyrenaicus, assembly GCA_019455555.1. Taxonomy (NCBI): domain Eukaryota; kingdom Metazoa; phylum Chordata; class Mammalia; order Eulipotyphla; family Talpidae; genus Galemys; species Galemys pyrenaicus. The sequence continues at coordinate 1,779,752 of JAGFMF010011718.1, read as the reverse complement.
GCCTGAATTTGATCCCCAGCTAGGGAGCTGACCCACATGGCACGGAAGACCTCTCCTGTCTTGTGGGCTGCTCCCCTCAGCAGTGTGTCTCAGTAGATGTCCCTGTTCTCCTCCCCACTCTGTCTCTAGCGAATCTCCCTGCACCTCTGGCCTATACTACAGTTCTTCTATGAAAATAAATAAATATTTTTTAAAAGAATGTGTAAGTGCTAAATCCTTCAAAAAAAAAAGTCTCATGGGTGGTACAATTCATCTTTGAAACTTCACAAAAGGATATTGTGTCTGAAAATCTAAGTGTATGTCCTTAGTACTCCTAGTATTTGCAAAATTTTGATGCTAAAAGAAGTGAAGATGAAAAGACATTCACAGCTCAGTAATACAATTTCAAGAATCTAATTTTTTAATATAAAAAGTATTTGAACAGATGCCAAATAAACATTGCACATTCAACATTAATAATCATTAAGGAAATGCAAATTAAAATCATGAGCCTATTAGAATAAGAAAAAAATCAATTAATCAATCAATCTGGCAAAACTAACTGTTGGTGAGGATACAGAACTAAATGTCAGACATTGCTGATAGAATACAAAATTCTACAGTCACTTTGGAAACAATCTGGTAATTCTTTGTTTTAAAAGTAAATATAGATATAGCAAGTGATGTGGCAATCCCATTGCTAGGCATTTAAGTAAGCAAAATGAAATATTACATTCAACAAAAGCTTATACATAATTGTTTGTGGTCACTTTATAATCATGAGAAACTAGAAACAACTCCAAAGTCCATTACCTGGTGAATAAATTAACAAGTTGTGGTACATCTATCCAACAGGAAAATATTTGCCATTAAGAAATGAACTACTGACACACAGATATAATGTAGGAATCTCAGAACATTTTGCTAAATGAAAGGAGCCAAACTCAAAATGTGACATAATTTAGACAAATGCAATACTTGTCTTTGATGAGTTTGAGAATATCACTCACCTTTATCCAAATATTTCTTCAGTGCCATGCCATGATTTCCCTCCTCCTATACTCCAAATACATATAAATATATAAGACCTTCTCAGTAAATTGCTCTCAATATTTATCTTATAACTTCCATCCATCTTTCCCCTCAGTACTTTTTTTTTTGCCATATCTTCCAGTTCATAAATTCTCAATTCATTTGTGTCTAGAATGCTTTGAAACCATCCATTGACCTCTACACTTCAGTTAGCATAATTTTTCCATTTGTAGATTTTTCTATTTAGTCAATTTTATTCTTTCCAGCTACCTGTTACAAAATTTCAGCCAAGATTTCATCAGAATCATAGTTTTGTTTTGTTTTTTAAATTGGGGGTTTTGGTATTTATGTGTCTGTTGTCTCCTAGTTATCTTTTTCTACTTCCTGCTGTTGCCACGGGATTTGTCAACATTGTCTTACTTCTGTTTAGTCTTCATTATTTTTTCCCCAGTGTCTTAAATTGTGTTTACAAATTATTTGAAAAATAAATTCAGCTGTAGAATGTTCTGATCTTCCTGCAGAGAAGATTTACTTTGCTATAATGAAGATCCCTTTGTGAAAATTGCAAGGAGTGAGATCATTTCAAGTTGTGCAGTGACCACAAAAGGAAGTGTGTGCCTGCAGTTCATGCTTGGTCCTGCTGTCATTTCAAGCCAGCTGAGGGGTTTCACTCAAAGTTCCCTTTTGGGCCCTAGACTCTAATTCCTGAAAAGACTAACTGTGAGGCTTCAAAAACTCTCAGCTTCTTGCAGACACTCCTGGAATAAGCGAATATGCACAGGAGAAAAACAAGCAGGACTCAGACCCACCATTTTGGCCTAATGTCTTTCCCATCTCCCAGCCCAGTAATTTCTATCTCATTTGCCCTCTAGTGTCTTCAAGCATATTTTACTGCTGTTTAGTCAAGATGTTAAAAGATGTCTTCATTGAAAGTTTGGTTTGGATTACTTACCCCACTATTACCAGAAACACAATCTCACCACAGGTTTCTTTGGATGTCCAAAGCCAATCTATCACCCGATCTCCCTGATACTGAAGTCACTCCATCTGCAGGCTTTTCTACCATAGCTCATGGGCACTCCATCTTCCTAACTTCTTGAGTCAAATCCTGGTTACCATCCATCATTTCCCTTTTTCTCACACCTTAACCTACACCATTAACAATTTTTTGTGGTCAGCCATCAAAATACATCATTAACCCTGTGCAAGACATAGTTTTGTGACATTTTGCAGCAATAAACATCTACTGTCTTGCTTAGAGGGCTGCAGATTGACTGTGGATTTGCCAGTCTAGCCTGGGCTCAAGCTTAGATCTCTTACTAATATGCTTCCTTGTGACAAATTTGGAGGGTCATCAGCTATCTGGGGCAAGGTCTCATATTGATGGCAAAAGTACAAGAAACAAACAGAAACATGATGCCACTTAAGAACCAAGCTTGAACTGGTGTACTCACTTTCATCTATATCCAGTCAGTCAAACTCCATCACATAACTGAACCCCAAAATCTACGGAGGAGAGAAATCCACTCTAACCCCACCTGGAGGGACTGCAAACTTCCATAAAGGGTTGGATAGAGGAGGGTGTAAAGAAGTCAGTCTTCCAAAATGCTGTGGCCCTGGTCCCTCATTACTTCTCTGAACTCCCCTCCTCTTACTCTTTCCTTTACTTAATCTGTTCTAGTCACACTGGCCTCCATGGTATTCACAGAACACACCAAGCTCAGCCTTAGAGAGCTCAAACCAGCTGTCCCTTGGACTTGGGAAAATTTTCCTTCTGTCATCTGTGGGCCTTCTTTCCACATTTCTTTCAGATTTATATTCAAAATTTCCCTCTCACTATTTAAAATTAAATTGCCTGCATTCTTACATGTCCTCTATTCTGCTTGATCCTCTTACTGCAAAGCACTCTTACTTTTGAACAAACTGTACTTTGCTGTTATGATTGCTGTCTGCCCTCTCCCCACCCCACCAGTAGTGTGAAATATCAGAGGAGTGGTTGCTTATTTTGTTAACTGAGGTAATCTTATTGCCTATCTGCCACCCATTAGGCGCTTAGAATGACATTTATTAGTTGGCATAATAATATGAAAAAATACAAAAAGAATAGAAAAATAATTAAAAATCCCAAGAAAAGGAGAAAAGTTATATACTAAATAAAATATAATTAATTGGATGTGAAACCAGTAAATTTTCATAATAATATTACTACAAATGTCATTTATGATCTTGACCAAAAATAGTAAATAACTACAGCAGATGCTCTCTTAAATGACTTCAATATAAATGATTTGCCAGTTTCATTGGCACTTTCTTTCCATTTGCAAATTTTGCTGACAAATTCTGATGTACATTGAAAGCAAGCCCTTAGTATGTCATTTTCTAAAACTGTGCTTCCTTGGACAAATATTAATTATTCTCTGCTTTATTATCTTCATCTGCAAAATGGGGAGGTTGAAGTATAATTTCAAAAAGACAAAATCATGACTCATACAAATATTAAGTGAATGTTGTGTGTGTGCATAAGTAATTAGAATACTGAAATAAGATTAGAATAGTATTGCTGTATTTTTCATCATCATTATTATTCATTATCACTTGTTTTTACAAGAATGCAAATCAAGACCACAATAAGCTATTATCTCTTACCTGTGAAAAAAACTAATATCAAAGATAAGAAACTGCAAGTATTGGTGAGCTGTGCGGAATCAAGGAGCCCTATATATCTGTTGATGGGAATATAAATTATTGCAGTCACTGTGGAATACATCATTAAAATTTATCAAAAAATTAAAAATAGAAATATAAATCCAGCAATTACACTTCTGGATATTTATCTAAAGAATATGAAAATGCTAATTTGAAAAGACACATGTACTACATTAATTGCAGCACTGCTCACAATAGCCAAGATATGGAGATGACCTAAGTGCCCATGAACAGACGAGTGGACAAAAGTGTGGTATATACATATAATGGAATACTAGTAAGCTATGAAAAATAAGAAGTTTGCCATTTGTGATAACATGGATGGACCTTGAAGGGAATATGCTAGCATGAATGAATCAGAACAAGAAGGCCCAATATGAAATGAGTTCATTCATATGTGGAATACGAAAAAAAAAACACACAAAGTAAAAGATCAAATGAGATAAAATAGAAACTAACATTTAGATTCTGACAACACAATGACAGTTATCAGAAGGGAAAGGGTTGGGGAAAGGTGAAATAGAGAGACATTGTTGATTAGATGGTGGTGAAGGGTAATTAGATGTGGATGGTTGTCAATGTAAAGAGATGTACTCCTGAAACCTATATAGTACTATAAAACATTGTTAACCTCAACTAAACAAAAATAAAAATATAAAGATTGCTGGCTTAAACACAAAACTAACCAATATCTAACATAGCCATAAACCATAACCTTTGGGGTTATTGTGTCTTTCAAAAATAAATTATTTGCATCTCTGTCAAACAAAAATCTGTAAATTAACTTGTTGCCTTTTATGACTGATAAGTCTCACGATGACTGAAAAGCACATCAGATAACCTCTTCTGGGTATTTCCAAATTTCAGATAATTTTCTGGTAGGGATAACACTATAACTTACATCCTAGAATTGTTTAGAGTCTTCAGTAAGTTAATATGTACAAGAATGGAGCCTGCCCTAACACGTGGTCAGAGCTCAGTGTATCTTCCCTGGAAGAGTCCAAGGCCGATGCCAGGGCCAGGCACTGGGACCAGGCACTGGGGAGTGCTGTGCCTTCCAAAATTCAGTGGGTTTTGTTTCCAAATCATTTTATTCTAATGCATTTGTTGTGGTACTTCTTTGATTTTGCTTCATGTTACAAAAACTAATGAAATAAGAGTGTGACAAAGAGTCCTTTGTTTCTAATGAAGCAAAGTTGAAAGATTTGATAATCACAAATCACTAAGAATATTGTTAAAAATCAGAGTGACGATTGTGACTGGGAAGGAAAAAATCAAAACTCTAGAAGCATTCTGTGCTCAGTTGTCTTACAAATGTTTTTGATTTTTTGTACCACTTTAAAGAAACCAAAACTGGCAATCAATCATAGATGTGTCTTGGGTTTGTTTTTTGCAAGACCCATAGTCAAGAAGAAGTCCCTGGCACTACATCAAAAGATCATATGCTTTCAGTTAAAATAAAAAACTTAAGAAAGTTTGCTCATAATTTCTATGGTTACCTGCTTTAACCCACTTTCCAACTAAATGATCCACTAAGAGTCTTGATAAGAAGAATCAAAAAAGTGTAAAGTATGAAACTCATTTATCCTAGAAACACCTCAAACTGATGAACCAAAAAAATAATAGTTAATACATAGCACTTGGAGATGTGGAGGTGAGTTACCAAAGGAATCAGTATGAGGACTTCCGTGCTCTAGAGAGATGGGGAGATGTGGAGCCATGAACTCTTTATTTCATTATAAGACCTTAACACTGACTCATTATTTTAAACCCGTGACAAATATTGCTTCTATAAGTTATATTTTTTAATGATTACAAGTAGATGTAAAGGTAGTTTGTATAGACTGGGCTGTCCCTTGTAGTCTGTAGATAATCAAAGATAGATTCCTTCCCATATTTCCCTGGATGGCCTCTTCAGCTAACTACTAATCAAAGCCTGCTCCTTTTTCAGTCTTGTCTTCTAGTAAATGAATTTTGTTTGTTGTTTTCTATTTCCACTATAACTATCTTTAATGTTTACTGCTCTCAGTAATCTCAAACTGTTTCCATGAATGTTTTGTTAATATGTTAAGACTTGGGAAGCTCAACTGTCCTGACCCCTTAGAAGTAGCATACTGACAGGTGCAGCATGGAGCTATGTCGAGTGACTTTCAATGGTAGGTCAGGGAAGCCGTTGCTGCTCTCATTTTGATCCCTTTCTTGGCTCACTCATCCTACTGCCACATGGGGAGGACTCATCCCCAGTTGGCTTATGGAAAGACCCCCATGAATCTGTGGCCTCCTGACAATAGCCCTGAGTGAGCTTGGCAGCCCACCACATTCAAGTCTTCATTTGACTGCAGCCTGGAAACACTTTATTGCAACCTCATGAGAAAGTCTAAGCAGGAATCTCCCAATTGAGCCACACCCAAAATCATAATCTACAGAATCTGTAAGATAATAAAAAGCTACTTGCTTTTGGGGAGAGTTCTTACTTGGCAGTAACTAATACTCAAAGGAAACAGTATAAATGTGATCCTTCTGGTCTGTGTTCAAGAAGTACTCCAATTCAAGAGAAACTGAGAGTAAACACTTTTGATTGAGGAGAGGGGATGACGGTGCCTCTCAGTTTGGAATAAAGCTCACCCCAGAAACACAGATATGCAAAAGCCTCTGCAAGAATGCTTAACATTCATATAAGATTTATTTTAGTTTATTCAGTCCTAAATTCTTTCTTTAAGTCATTTGCAAGTTAAAATATAACAGCTCAACTGCTAGAGTTTTTAAATGTTTCTATTTTCCATTCCATTTTTTTCTTTTTTTTTTTTTTTATCGGTCACCTACCTAGTTATTCAAGGTCATTGATTAAGGTCATTCCTAACTATAAATTGTAACCTCAAGGAGAAGAAATAAGGACTCTAAGGGGCAACAAGCCTACAGGTCAGAAACCCTCAGGTCATAGCATGGAGACTAGTAACAAGACAAAATTTGTTGTTTGCCATCTGTGTAATTTGTTTGTTGTTTGACTAGAAATCCACATCTCACTTAGAGAGATTCCTAATATGTAATAGACTAATAGTGGTATCTGGAGGAAGTATAGAAAAAAGTACAGAGAGATGACACAGAAGGAAGCTGGAGAACACCCTGCCACATTCATGTGGGAAACATGCCAGCTGTTTTGACAACTGGTCTCCACAAAAGACATTGCAAGTACATTTAGCATAAGTGCCTGTGATTCACAATACCTTTGATTCTCATGTCTTTTCTACCTCAAAGACCATTTTATTTGTCATTCCATATCATCGTTTCATGTGGTATGATCTATGTCATCTGTCATTCGTCGTAACTACTTTAGAATGAATTCCCTATAAATCTTTTTCCCATAAATTCAAATATTTTAATCTTGTTCCCCAGATGTGTTAGTCCGTATTTCCCCAAATTCAATCCAGTTGCTTTATTTCTCTTGAAAAACTATTACAGATCCTCCCTATGTGAGATTTGTTGGTAGTGTCTTTGACAAGTCATATACTGACCATATTAATCAGGAAGAATTAAATTTCAGTTAGACAGAAATCTAACTCCAACTCAGTCAGGGCTAAAGAGTACTTTGTTTACATGAAAAGGAAAGGCAGAGGGAAAGGCACAAGTAGAACAGGGATGTCAACACAGTCATAACTCTGTTCCTCTCTGCTTTTCTTCTTTCCTACTGTACTGTCAAAGGACTTTTTGCCATGTGGAAAACATGAAGATAGCAGTCCTACTGTTATATTCGCACAGATTTGCCAACAGAGAGAAAAAGAATCTTTAGCCCCAATCAGAGTGAAAAATTCTGACAATGGATTTCAATTGGCCTAGCTTGAGTTACATATTTGTCCTCAACTAGAGATAGGACATTGGAAAGATAATTAATACTGATGGGCTGTATGTTCATAGATGAATGGAAAGTACAGTCAAATAAAGAGGGAAGGTGAATGATGTACAGACATACATAATACATTTATACTACACTAACTCTCCAGATCCTGAATGTATATTTTTAAAAACTAAGCATCTACAGAATTAGAGAAAATATTTGCAAAACATATATCTGATAAGAATCTAGTATCGAGAATATATAAAGTCTTACAGTAGAGAACATAAAGGAAAAAAACCCAAATTGAGGCTAGGCATATGAAAAAATGTTCAACATCACTGGTCACTAGGGAAATGAAAATCAAAAAAACTTAAGATATCACTCATGAGATGATCCAATGAGAGACCCCAGGATGACTATTATTTTTTTTAAAGAAAGAAAGAAAATAGTAAGTGTTGATAATGCACTGAAGATATTGGATTCTTCATACACTACTGGTGGGAGTGTACAATTGTGCAGTTGCTGTGCAAGACAATTCGGTAATTTTTTATAACATTGAAAACAGTACTACCATGATCTTCCAGTTCCACTCTTAAAGAAGCAAAACCACATATTCAGAGAAAATCTTGTACAAAAATTGTTTATAACAGCTTTATTCTAAATAGACAGAAAGTGAAACCATCCCAAATATACATCAGCTCATGAATGGATAAATAAATGAGGTACATGCATATAATGAAATATTATTCACCACCAAAAGGGATGTAATTGTGATTTATACTACAGTATCGGTAAGTCACGAACACATAACATTAAGTAAAAGATGCCAGACATAGATGCCACATATTATATAGTTCCATTCATATGGTATGTCCAGAATGGGCAAACACATAAAGAAAGAACAGAGACGACTAGTAGTAAGGTGCCAGGGAAGACAGGAATAGCAAGGGACTACAGGTGGCATGGAGTTTTTTCTGAGATGATAATGATGTTTTCTAATTAGAATGATGTATAACTATGTGAGTATACTATAAACTACTGATGTATACAGTTTTAAGTGTTTAATTAGAAGACATATGAATTAATATTAATAGAAGCGAATTAAATAAGTTTCCATAAATTATGACTATAATTAAGTTGTTTTTTTTTTTAAGACATGATTTTTTTTTTTCATCTGTACTGGTTGAAGTGAAATTTTCAAATCCAAGTACCAAATGATTTTAAGTGTACTTGTTGATTATTTATCCTACAAAAATTCAGAAGGAGACTCTAAGCCTAGATGGTAGATAGATAGATAGATAGATAGATAGATAGATAGATAGATAGATAGATAGATGACATGTCCTTTTATTTATCTCTTCATGTGTTTTTATTTAATCCATTCTGGAAAGATTTTTGTCAGCACTTCTCTTAAAAAAAATACCTTAATCATCTATGGTCATGAACTCTAGATATTTTTTCAAGCTGTAATAATGGCATTCTTCCACTAAGAAGGACTGACTTGGCATCCCGCCAAGAAAGGTCCAAGTGTTCTGAATATTCCAATATGCTACTAGTGGAGAGGGAACTAGAAATTATAAATCCCAGGAATAAAGCAGGGTGTTCAGAACTGGTATGCAGTGTGCTTTTTACTTACTGAAACCAAGAAATACTGATATGAGAGTGAAAGAAGAAGGAAACTCTTGGAACTAGCTTGGTACAAATCATTTTCAACCATAAAATAAACAATTGCCCATGAAGAGACACACATGAACTTGACTACACTTACTTTAAATGTCGAAACTACAAGTTTCTTACCATTTAGAAGTAATTTAAAAACAAGCACATATTAAATTATCAAAATGACCATTTATACTACTTGACCTGACTTTTCTAGCAGACAAAAGCAGTAAAGAATATCACTTATACAGACCATCTACTGTTGAAGTTAATGGTGGGTAAATACAACACCACTCTGGGACTGGGAAACTTAAGGGTGAGGTTCAAGTCTTTCATGTACTAACTAACTGTACAATCTTTCAGTCACTGAATCTCTTTGAGTCTCCATTTTCTCATTTAGGAAAGTGTTTGGTTTCAATCTTATAGAGCTACTTCCTTATCATTTTGATGTCAGGCTGTAGAACCCTGCTCCAATATATTATCCTAATCACTCTATCTAAAGTAGATCCCCAACTGTTTATCTAATAACACACTATTTGAATTCACTGAATGGCACTTAACACTCTACCACTTCCCCCTTTTTTTACTTTCTTATCTATTCATTCTTCTTCGATTGCCTGCCACCCTCATAGAATACAAGCTTCATGAGATCAAAAAATCTGTCTACCTTGTTTGCTAGTGCATTGCCAGACCTTGACCTAAAATTAGCACTCAATACTTAGTTTATAGATGAATATATGAAGCTGAAATGGATTCATACCAACAGTTCTTGTGAAAATTTGAAAAAGGAAATGGATGAGTGGTTTTTGAGTGATGTGAATAGAAAATTTTATTTCTTTATAAAGGTTCACTACACATTTCTATCTAACTAATTAAATTATTTTTATATCTAATAAGTTATACTATGGATGGATCTCTAATTTTCTAAGGCAATTTCATTTAGAAAAAAAAAATAATGAAATTCCTGAGTACCCTTACAGCAGGGCCTGTGTCTTTCTGAATTATGGTTTCTTAGCAGGAGCTAATTCAAGTATCTTTGTCCCAGTAGTCAATGGAACTTTAGGAATTGAATGTTTTCCCACAGCATTCCATAAGAGGTTACCAAAAAAGAGAAGGCGAGTCCTAGGGTGCCTGTGTGTTTGCCTGTAGGTCCTTGATGTTTTCTCTCATGGCCTGTCTTACTTAACTGGTCAAGTGATGACAAAGCAGATGATCAGTCACAGACCTAACCTAATGATGCAACTCTGGCCTCTGTGGTCTTTTTCAAAGTTGATTATACAAAGTCTACCTCTTTCTTAAGGCTTCATGATTTATGGAAGGCCATAGAATAAATATCAAGCTGGAGCCTTGCTCAACATGTCATAGTGTTAGTATGAATTCTTTAGCTATTGAATCACTTGCTTTTCCTACTGGGGATTGATGATTTGAAACACTTTGAGATGTCAATGTGGAATCTTTTGAATCCACACTGCTTCCTGAATATTATGAAAACATGATGGTTAAGACTAAAAGCTTTCAAGTCATTTAGATCTGGGTGAAAACTGCTTATACACTTTTGTGCTCTGCAAACTTGGCCAGTTTCCTTACTTCAGTGAGTCTCATATTCCACTTCAAATGAGGTGATGATGTCAACTACCTTAGAGAATTATTGTTATAATTAATGGAGAAAATATACACAAAATCCTTCATACAGTGCCAGGAACATCACATACACTTTAATATTGTTAATTTTTTATCATGAGTAAGCAAATATAGAACTATAAATGCTAAAAGTAAAGTTTAAGAGAAAAAAGTACTTTTGTAGTATAACCTTGTGTCCAAATGCATGTTGGAATGGGTGTTGCTACCTGACTAAAAATTAGTTTCAAAAATATCCTTTTTTTCTCAAGTGTATAGATTTAATATTTTGGTTAATTAATAATAAATAGATAAATAACCATAATCATGTTAGATTCATATGAATTATTAATATTTTTAAAAATTTATAACATGGTAAGGGTCACCTTCTAAAGTATACTGAAATCAGGAAAGACATCCTTAGCTGTATATTTCTCCTTGGATAATTCACTTGCTCTCATGAAGCTCAATTTACTCTTTGATATGTAAGAATAAGATGAAATAACTGATCCTCAGAATGAACTCTTGAGAACATTAGTACTGTTAGATGATTAGTGTTTAACGGTTCAATTATATTCACAAAATCTCAGGTAATAATTGTCTTTATCCTGGTATTTCCTAAATGGTTTAGGATCTAATTTTCCCAGGGGAATTTATTTTTTTTATATTTCTCAAACAAAACTGATTGGAGGTGTCTTGTTTTTTAAATCACTGAGCATCTTGTGAGACAAGAGTTTTGAGAAACATTTTTTGAAATGTAGGGCAAGATAATATGCAAGATCTGGGGCCTTCCTGGTGGCGCAGCGGGTTGAGCGCCGCACTGTGAAGCATCCATGGCACAGCAGTGCCAGTTCGATCCTCGACCAGGGAGGGAACCCACATGGTGCAGCAGACCTCTCCTGCCTCCCCATTCTTAGACCTCCAATAAAATGGCCTTCAAGAATCTCCCAACCACCACCCCTAGTCCCCACTCTCCTTAACTTCTCTACAATATGATTAGCCAAATTTACATGAAACTTTTTCTTCTTTGACTTTTGGTACTAAATTATTTTGATGATTTGATTTCCGTCCTTCATTTTCTAGAACATCATTTTCCACATTTTATAAGTTTCTTTCCTTTTCATGCCCTCCCCTTCTCTTCCTTCCCTCTTCATTCTCTCATTCTTTCTGCCCCCCAAATTTTCTATATTTTTGAATTATAGTTTTCACTTTCTTAGTTTTTTCTTAACATTGAGTAAATCTAACTTAAATTAATTTTTCTCCGAAGCTCCAGTAGAATCTCTAACTACCAATTTCTTTTCACTTGTCCACCCATCATTTTAAACTTTACATATCCTGAAACAAATGGGTCACCTTTTGACCCAAAGCTGTCCTTTAATCTAACTTTCCTTTGTTTTTATCAAGCCATAAGCCATCTACCAGTAAGGCACTTTGGAATACCTAAAATCAGTTTTAGGTTTTCACCCTCATTCAATCATCAATTCCATTTAAATCCTTGAAGAAATCTCCAGAATTCAACTGGACAGAAATTTCTTTCTCATTATCTCTGTATTCAAATCCTAGGATGCTAAAACTAATACAGTGATTTAAAATAACACAAATTTATTATCTTACCATTATGGAATGCAGGGAACAATTAAATCAGTGTGTCAGGAAGTCTGTATTCTTCTGAGGATTCTAGAGGAGTATTTATTTCCTCACCTTTTTCAAAATCTAGAGGTTATCTCTATTTTTATGCTCATGGTTGCCTCCTACGTCTTCAAACTCAGCAACAAAGTATCCAAAACATCTTCAAATATCTTTCTCTCTCAAAATCTATACCACATATATAAATATAGGGAGTACATTTCTATTCACTTTCCTTTATAAGGAATTTATTTAGTACACTGAGATAATCCAAGATTATCTCCTAATCTCAAAACCTTTAGTTTAATCATATCCACAAATTCTTTTGATATATAAGGTAACATAATGGCAGGCTCTAGGGGTTAGAACACAAAACACTCCAGGGAGTTATTATTCCCTCTACCACAATCTCCGTTCTAGTTTAAACCTATATGAAACCCCACTGGTACAGCAGGTGTTTAACTAGTTGTCCATTCTTCCCCCTATTTAACATCTTCTGTATGGCATTTGACAGCAATGCTCCTGACTCCAAATACAATTCTAAATTTTCAGATGGAGTTAAAGTCTTTATTATCCTTGACCAAGTAATATTTTTTCAACCAGTATAAAAAAATCTTTATGTTTTCCAGAAAAAAAATACTTTTTCATACCCAAGTCTCTCTGTCCTCACACCTTGTTTTGCTCTTATTTCATTTTGAAGTTTTATTTATTAATGAAGTATTATTTTCTTACAACCCTGTGAATTTTTTGACAGTATAGGATTTTTTCCCCTCAGGTGTGAACACCATAACTCTGCCACCACAAAAGCATTGATGATACTCACCCACAGTACACTGTGCTCTCCCCAACCTGTTACCTCCCCTCCCTCTATCCTGCCCACCAGATGCCACTGGACTATTGCAAGCTTTCAAGGATTTTTTTTAAGGTTTGTCTTTGTCAGACCCTTTGTGTAGTTTCTCCATATTCCATATATAAGTGAAACCATCCAGTATGTATCTTTCTCCTTCTAACTTATTCAGAGAACAGTGAGGGTAGGCTAAGTGGGGGGCAGGGGTAAAGAGAATGAGAGGAGCAGATGTTCAAAGCCTGCAACAGGAGATCCCAGTCCCAAGTTCACATAGCACAGTCATCAATTGTCACTGATACGTTGTACCAAGAAAGAAGATGCAGTTCATATCTACTTGAGAGTGTCCTTGCAATATGCCCTTTCAAAATCCTTCCTTAAAAGCATGATTTAAAGCTTCCCCTTGATGAAGTCTTTTTCATCTACCAGGCTAGAATGTTGTTTTTGGTGTCTTAACGCTTAGAAAAGTTTTCTGTAGATATAAGAGTTTCCTCAACAGATAAGGTGTTTACATTTGGGAAGAGAAAATGCTTCCTTTTACCCAACTAGCCCACACAATGGGGCATCACTAGCCCCATTGAGACAACACAAACACCCATATTTCCAAGTGCCCTCTAAGAAGGCAGAGCTACTAACATTGGGCGCCCTGGTCTGTACCATCCATGTATTAACTAGCACTTAAAATTGTTGATCCCTACAAAGGTATGACCCCCTAAAGGCATTATGTATTTTGAGTATCCTAATCTGTAAATCACACAGAGATTCCTCTACAACAAAAATTATAATATCCCAATACAGTGTAATATAAACAGCACTGGTTTTAAGGTATTTGGAAACACATTTTGCTTCTTTGAATAATGGTTCATCATCTATAAAATGGGAGTATAATAGAATAGTACCACACAGAATCTTCCATCATACTTAACACAAACTGTATGCAAGATATAACACAAACTATATGCATCCGAGTGTGTTTCTGTTTTTCTTTCCTGTCTATTAACAATATATTATTTTACAGCAAATATTCTGTTCTCATCTTAAGGGGGAAATGACAAGCAAATGTACCAACTAACCCCATGCATACATCAGCCAATGGACCCAAATCCTGAATCCTGAATAATTTTTCAAAGTAAAGATTTTATACAGCAGATGATGCCTTAGAAAAACTACCTTCTCCTAAACTAAATTAGTTATATAAGTTGCTTCTGTTCAGGAAACTAAAATCCTTATGCCATAGATTAGATAAAGTCTAGCTAAAGGTTGTGAATAAACATTAGTTCCCATGAGATGAACAAGTGTGTTATTTAAATGAGTCACAGTTACTATTAGGAACATTGACTAGAAAGAGAAAGTCAAAGTTCTATGATACATCCTGGGAGATGAGAACCTTAGTAGGTTATGATGAACGCGGTCCATGACTGTAAATTGTCTGATACTACTCATCCCAGACCAGGACTTCTTTCAGTGACCACATCTGTTTGATCTGTTTTCCACAAAAAAGCCTGGAATACAATTCCCATGACCTGAAATTTCAGATTTCTGAAAGAAGAGGATAGACAGAGTGAGCCGTGTGCAGGTTCTGACACTATGCACTCAAACGGTGTCAAGATGAGATGGAGATTACACCCCGATACTTCTGTGTCCCACGGAACCATTCTCTTGGGAAACTGTTGTATTTTGTGATACAGCACGTAGCTGGGAAGAGCGCACATCCAAGAGTCCCCTTAGTCATCGTGATAACTCAGAGGAAATGACTACTGTGTGCATACTACAAGTGGGGAAAATTATAGCTCATAGAAGTTAAGTAACTTTCTCAAGTTCATAATGTCCATATGTGAAACTTGAAATTGCCTTATTTTTTCTGTCATGCTTCTCCTACATCCTGTAAATCATAAAAAAAAATCCCTAAAGCAATCCTTACAAACTAACAAGTAAATCATACATTTAGTACACAAAAATGAACATGAAAACCAATATTTTTGCCATAAATGAATTCTGCAGAGATATTTTCAGACTTTAGTGAGAGTTTACTTAATTTTACCTCAATGCAAAATAACTCTTAGTGAAACTCCAAAATCTTATGGGAGGGACATTGTTACTAGAAATCAGCATCCCAATGTGTTAAGTGGTAAATAAATATTCTTTTATTTCTGGTCAATATTGAGAAAATGTTTTTTAAGAACAGTAAAAACTTGAAGGCAGAAATTCAATTTTTTTTTTCTGTTTAATGGAACTTTCCCACTTTACTATGAGCACTTCTCAGAGTTTAGAAAGTGGATTTTGCTGCTAAAAATATATTCCAGTTCATCTCTATACTTCACTACTTCTTTTGAATTAAATTAGTTTTTTACTGAAGTACATCTTGTAATAGATCTGTGAATAGTAAATCCCCTCAGTCTTAGGCCCAAAATGTCCTTTTATCACCCTTACAACTAAATTCTAATGTCATAATATGTAGAACCTAAAGTAATAGCTTTTTTTCTCTGCACTTTGAAGATATTTTCACATTAATATGTTCCATTTCGCTAATGAGAAGACTTCCATTTGTTCCTTTCAAGATAATCCATCTTATTTTTCTGATTGCTCTTAGGAATTTTCTCTTTGGTAATTCTAAAGTTTTATTACAATGTGTGGGTGTGTGGATTTTTTTTTTTTAAATTTCTCTGGGTTTACATTCTTCAAGATGTGGTTCTTCAATCTCAGGTTTTAATTATTCCTTTAAATCTGGAAAATTATCAACCAGAATTTCTCCATATGTGTCTCACTCTGACTATATTATTTTCATTGAGAATTGCTGAATCTACTCTTTCCCACATTGCATGACATCTTATTTCTTCATCTTTTTTTTTTTTTTAATGCATCCTGGGTGATTTTCCCTCTTTTATCCTTCAAGTCACTAATTTTCTCAGCAATTTTGTCAATGAAACTATCTATTAAGTGCTGAATTTGAATGAGTAGCCTTTTAATTTTTGTTCTGCAAACTTGCCTGTCTACCGATCTCTGGCAGTGTCAATCAGACAAAACTTGTGAGAAAGACACTGTATTTTCCCTCTGTTTGACTTTTCTGGAGAAAAAGAAGCTTTCAGCATACTGATTATAACAGTTTACAATGTATTTGAGAAGCTTCCTAAATTGCTTTTGGGATTTTTACAAATTACATATATTTACAACTCCATATTTTTTCTCTGACATAGTTTACATTCATTTTTTGTTTCTACAAAACCATTTTAAGGGTTTTTGTTGTTTGTACAGAAAGACTTAAGTCTCTGTGTTTGCATGAATTTAGTTTAGTTATTGACAAATATGGAGTCCTTTATTCTGGAATTTTGTTTCTGCACTTTCCTCCATGTCAATTCAACCTATTAGCAAGATAAAATTTGAATTAAAATCCAATCAGTCTTCATTTTTCTTAAAAAAGAAAAAGAAAAATCTTCCCCTGCCCTTTAACAAATGGATATTTGTACCACAACCAGTCATTGGGAAGCTTTTACAATACATAAACCCTAGGCCATTTCCCAAATCCACTTTCCCACTCAGGGCCTGACTAGTCTACTCTGAGTCAAGGCCCACAGCCTGGAGGGATAGAGAGGAAGTTCAGGCTCAGCTGGGCTACTGGAGTCAGTAAATGATATATATACAGCTCCGTGGAAGCAAGTATTGGCCAAGATTAGGCCCAAGATGAACTCTTGTGGGTTGAAGATTCCTATGCAAGAAGAGTCCTTTTTGAGAATTGGTATAATTTGTTTTTGGCAAAACACTGTTTCTTTTTTTGAGGGTGAGAAGAAAAGGGTGTGGGAAAAGCTTTAGAAATCTCGCAAGACCTCTTGGACATGGACTATGTGTTACAAAACACATTTTTGACGAGTTAAGTGTAAACCAATCAAAACCAGACAGATTGTCTTTCCCATGTTGGCTTTGAAATGCAACAGGGAACTGCCATTACTGAGTAGGGCTGAGAACTTGCTGAGCCCAGTTATTTGCAAAAAAGAGTGTCAGAGTCCATGTAATGAGAAGACAGAACTGAGTTTGTTGAGTTCCTCTTTGCAAGATATGATTGCAACCTCTTGAGAGAAAAAAAAGAACAATACCAAATCAAAAGCAGCTCCAACTGTCAGGGGAGGATAGTCCAGAATAAAAATTTGGAAGACGAGAAAGATTTGTTTTAAACCATAATGAATTCTCTTTGTCATTGAAAATTCATCCAAAAAAACATTTCATGACAACTTCTGACAGGCAATGATCTGGATGCTGGATGTACAGACAGTTCTTCTTGCCCTCAAATAGCTCTTAAAGTATCCTTGCAAAATAGACCTTACACAGAAAATTATAACTCATTGTGACTTTTTTACAGCATCAAGGAGGTAAGCACTGATTCTGGTGAAAATGGGAAAGATCTTGCACAATTGTTGGATTTGAAGTGAATCTCAAAGGTGATTAGGCATTCCAGGATAAGGAAATAACATATGTAAAGAATCACAGCCCATTAAGGAACATTATATCAATAGACCAAGAAAAGGAAAGTGATACAAGTTGCATGTGCTATGGCTGGAGGTCTCAGGTCAGATTGGAATGGCATGCAAGACATGCTAATGATATACTTGAACCCAAAATGGTATGCAATATTTGATTAGGTAAGAATTTCAACCTGAGTCTATTATTTTAGTTGTTCAGTGTAAACATTTGTTTTAAACTCATGTGAAAAACACCACAGCCTTAGAATGCTTATGTCATATTTTTACGGGGATAAGGGTGCTTCCCTCCACATCTAACAGCATTAATACTAGAACACATCACATAATGGCACAAAAATTTAAAAACAAAAATGAAAGAAATTCTAGTTCAGAGACATCCGAGTTAATTTAAATTCTCAATTTTGGGGCCTCCCTGGTCGCACAGAGGGTTAAGCAACACACTATGAAGCAAACTGCAGCCACTGCAGCATGAGTTCTGTTCCTGCCGCTGCCTGGGAAGGTGACCCACATGGCGACACAGACCTCTCCTGCCTAGACCGCTTCTCCCCTCAGCAGTGTACTTCAATTAATCTGCCTGTTCTGCTCTGTGCTCTGCCTCTAGTGAATCTTCTCACCCCAGCCCCCCACCCCTCTGGCTTGTACCCCAATGCTTGTATGCATAAATAAATAAATCTTTTTTAAAAATTCTCAGTTTTTGTCTGGAAAGAGTTTTACCAAAAAAGAATGGAAGAAATAGTAAGATAGCATTAGTAAAAATTTCACAAAAATAAAGGATAATAAAACCCTTTGACCCTTTGACTGAAAATCACAAACACTAAGGATAAAAATGAATTCACTTCCAGAAATATCAACATTATCAAAATATGTAAAATAAAATCAAACATAAAATAAAATCAGATAAAGAAAAAATTTAAAGTCTTTGGGAATGATAAAAGAAATCACCTAGAAAGAAATGGAAATTAACTAACGGTATTCTTAAAGATAAATTCTAAGAATAAAGAGAAAATAACAATCAAAGTTGGAGTTTATATCTGGCTAAACTATCATTGAACAGTGTCATAAGTTGGGGGAGAAGGGAGAAGCATCATTTTCAAATTTGTAAAAATGAGTTATTTGCTACCCAAAAGAACTTCCTTGGAATGTGTTTATGAGAGAAGAAAAGCAAGAATAGAAATTTGGCATTCAATTTAAGAAATAATAACAATCACATATTTTCTTAAATATTTTTCATTTGGGCGTATTATGCATTGTTGTTAATTTTGTTGTTGTTAACATTAATTAGTGATAGTTATACTCTTTTAATTGAAAAAATCTGTTAAAGACTAAAATTTACTAGATAACAATAACACATTTGAAAAATAGTAGGACAAAGAGTGAGAATAATGAGACTATTATGAGAGTGAGAGTAATATATAGTTTAGTGTATGTGATAGAAATTTAGGGCCATCATTTAAAAATAAAAATATAGCCCATATGTTCTAATCCAACAGAGAAAATAAGAAAAACAGAGAAGGAGAAGGAGAAAAACAGGGCAGGAGGAAAAAAGGAAAAAGAAAAAGACAAAGAATGAAAACATTCTAGAGAACAACACGGTTGACATAAATATAGACATATAATTAAGCAAAATAAATACATAAAGATTATACTTCAGAATAAAAATGTTGAATAAAATAAAACAAAGTCCAAGAAGCAACATTAAAAGTATGCACCAAAGGTTAAACTATATAGAAAGTCAAAACCAAAAGAATAGACAAATATATTCCATACAAATAATCTAAAATAAACTGATGTAATATGTTGATAGAAGACAAATTTAAGGCAAATCATCTTTATAAGGAAAAATGCAGGCACAATATTTAATAACAATAAAATAATTATTATGAAATTGTAGTAATAATAACTTTGTATTTACCTAAGCAAAAATCCTGAAAATGTGGAAGTATCTAAATGCTAAAAATATTACAGGGAGATTGACGGGTCAACAAAGAATTTAGCACAATTGTATAGAAATGGATAGGCCAAGCCTGAAAATTTCTAGTAAACAGAGAAACGCTTTGAAAAACTACACTGGCAGATATAGAAACTGAGGTGCCCCAATGATTTATCAGGGAACACTCAACCCAACAAACAATGCATGTTCTTTTTCAGCAACACTTAGAACTTTTGAATGACATATCTTTAGATGAATGTTCCTCAGGATTTCTTTTTCTGAACATGTTTTCTCCTATTTTTCACTCAAACTAACTCTCAATGACTTATGTCTTCCACGTGTCTACTGAAGAGTCAGCAAGTCAGTCAGATTGTGTCTGCTGTGGCTGTGATTTGAGACTGTTGTGTCTCCTGGGAGCTTCCCAACTTGACCAATGTCTTCCTTCTCAGCCTTTGAACAGTCATTAGTAGAAAATTTAGTCACACTAATGTGAATCGAATTTAAACTTGTGGCCTTGAGTTCAGAGGCACTTAGGGTAGTTTTCTGAAGAAGAAAGTTTTTCCCTGGGACCCTGACTGTTTTTGGAGTAAGACTCACAAGGCCAAATTTTATTGTGCTCTTTGGAAGTCTTCCTGAGAGACAGTGCAAGGAATGCGGTGGAATAAACCCAACGATGATGGACATTCACCAGTGACCTTTAATATCGTCACTACCTCTGAATAAGTTAGCCTTTCCTAGCCTTTCCCCAAGAGAACATAATTAAGTTATCATAATGGGTCAAGATAAACATGTCCTCTGACCAGGCCCATCACTTCAGGCTTCCATTGTGGGTCTGCAGTATATTTTTTTCACTTTATTTCCCAAGTAACACAGAAACATTAATATACTGCTCTTTGTAAATGGCAATGACATTTACTGTATTCTGGTCCTTCGTTGTGCCATGAAAAGAATGTTTCGATGGAGCCACACAACCCTTACAGCTCACATTTTTTCCCAATTTACCAAATCCTTCCTCAAACTGGTTTCATCTGATATGACCCCAAATCTGATGATGTAAACATAAGGGTATTACTATCTCTATTTGAGACTAAGGGATGTTAAAATGTCACATGACTTTGTAGAGAGGAAAAGATTAAAATCTGTTTTCCTAAGTCAAGTTTCACTGATTCTCACACTCTTCTTGGCTTCTAACATGTTGCAGAATGACTTCACAGGGGTAGAGGGGCAGGCTGCACTTCAGCTTGGGAAGACCACTCATTCTCCAGGTGGGTTTGATAACACCTGCATGGCCCCAAACCATACCTTTGACGAAGCACACACTGTGAAGTCAGCTGCGTGTGTTCCCATCCTGACTCAGGACACAGGCCGAAGTCTGTGACCCTGGACACATTTCTTAACAATCAGTACCTCATGGGCCTCCCTGGTGGCGCAGCGGGTTAAGCAATGCACTATGAAGCAGACCTCCGCCACTGCAGCACGAGTTCGATCCCTGCTGCTGGCCAGGGAGGGGACCCACATAGTGTGGCAGACCTCTCCTGCTGTGCCCGCTGCTCCCCTCAGCAGTGTACTTCAGTTGATCTGCCTGTTCTGCTCCCCGCTCTCTGTGGTGAATCCTCTTACCCCCACACCTCTGGCCTGTACCCCAGTGCTTGTATGCATAAATAAATAAATCTTTAAAAAAAATAACAATCAGTACCTCAGGTTTTTCAACTGTAGGACAGGAATGGAGATTTTACTTCCTTCCTAAGAGTGTTGCAAGATTCAATAAAGTATTAATACATTCAAGTATAGAGAGCAGTGCCTGGATGGTCCTAAGTGTTCTTCAGGTCTTTGCCACTGTGATGCTGCTAATGAAAGAGTTTCGATGGCTTTGGGGCCGTTTGGCTCAGGCAATGAGCTCATGGTTTTGCTTCTGTGACCGAAACACCTATCCACATCCTAATAGGAAGTTAGAATAGAGTAAAGGGAAACAAGTCCTCTGTTGATGATCTTGAAATGATTGTGTAACTGTAAAGACCATGTGAGTGTGCGTAGCTCAAAGGGTTAGGGGGTCGGCTCGAAGCAGCCAGATTCCCAGACATGGCAAGATCACCACTGAATTCAAGGTGTCTGTTCTCCTTATTAGGTCTCGGAGGTCTCTGGGATCTCCGTACCCAGCACACTAAGCCCAAACCCGCTTACCTTCCCCTTTCTTGGTGTCCCCCACTCCAATCTTTTGGATTCAGTGGGAAAGGAAGCACCAGAGTACCAGAGCGCGTGAAGAGCCAAGAGTTCATTCCTCATCATGACAGAAGTCAAGCAGCAACTCACAGTGGCCTGGACGAACACTCTGTTCTCCATCACCAGGTTCACTTTACTCCAAAGCACTTGCTGGTTAAACCACAAACTCAAGTATGTTGTCATAATGCACAAATGAGTGCCAAACACAGCCAACAGGAAACCTTGGAGGTTTGAGCTTTCTAGATTGATGAGGGAAGATTTTAATTCCCAAATATC
Source organism: Galemys pyrenaicus (assembly GCA_019455555.1). Classification (NCBI taxonomy): domain Eukaryota; kingdom Metazoa; phylum Chordata; class Mammalia; order Eulipotyphla; family Talpidae; genus Galemys; species Galemys pyrenaicus. The sequence goes on along the minus strand of JAGFMF010011718.1, from coordinate 1,757,559 downwards.
CCTTCATGTCTTCTGTTGTCTTCACTTCCTCTTGTCACCTTCAAGTATCATCCCCAAGCCAGAACTCATGACTTGCATTCTCCAGCGCAAGTCAGTTTTTGTCACTGAATAAATTCTTGTGACTTCTGATCAGAACAACCAGTCACCGGCCTTCTTAACCATATGTGATGTCTCCTCTGAACCCTCTCACTCATGTTCTCTCTCCACACTGAAGAGGGAGCTCTCTACACTGTTACAGAGCTCTCAGGGCCACTGGGCTTCTGTATCTGTCTTTCTTGCCACTCCTCAGAGTGTGCATCCCTCTGGTTCTGAACTTTGGCCCCCACATCTCATTTACTCCACTGTCTCACCTGCTCCATGCTTCTCGCAGTCCTTGTCAGAGACTCACACCCACCTGGCCTAGAGAAAACAAAGCTGGGGTCCGTGTCATCTACACATCATCTGATAGCTCCGGCCTATCCACCCTGGAAAGTCACCATCTCCTTTCCCTAAAAAAGGCAAAATAATAAGATGCCAAATGACCCTGTCATAGAAAAGTTATTTGGTGTTTATGGGATTGTTAGCTTAACAATTGTGGCCTTCTTTGAAGCCACAATCATTATTTGCTGCCCATGAGTTCAGGTATGCAGTTAGCTGAAAGCTGTCACTTTATCCCTTACCCAAGAAGCGCTCCACTTCAGATCCCATGTGTCAATTATACCTAAGGATTTTAATTTCATCCTTAACCTTCAGTTTCTAAGTAAGATACAACTGATTGCAGGCAAAGTAAATTTCAGCTAAACAACACATTCCGGGCTAATAATTCTTGCATAATTCAATGCATTAGGGAGAAAGAGGAAACCCCATGGTATAAATAATATTGTCTTCTGTTCAAACTTTCCTTTTTCCTATATTTGTTCTCAAAATTCCCTTTTTCCTCAGTTCATTTGCCACAATTGCTTTATGTCTGCTAAAAAAGCATCTTCATGTTTCTAGTCTAGTCACAGAAGAGGTGTTTTCCTCTGTCTCTAAATGTCCTTATCAGTCCATCCATATGTGTATGAATTTTTTGTTTCTTCCAAGTCCTCCAAAAGACATCTATGTGGTCATTTATGCCCACAGCAGGATACCGCAGTCGCTTCAGCCCTAGTATTATTTTCACAGAACTGTCAGACCTAAAGCTGGGCCTACTGGCATTTTTGTGTTATGATTTTTTTTTTGGTGGTCAGTGTTATCATTGTGTCTGGACAGCTTTCAGATGTTAAAGTTTACATAACTGAAACACTCAACAGATTAAAAAATAGAATGGAAAGTTCCCTGGAATGGAAACCATCCTCCTCCCACTCGTATAGGAATTTAATATGCAGAGTTAGGAGATAATCATATGTGAGGCACTAGTGAGGGCTGCTGTAAACAGCCCGTGGCTGGGGGACTTTTCTTCACCCCTGGACCATCTGACATCCAGGATTCTGCAGCGAGAGAATGATCCTTTGAATTAACAATGTTTTAATACTAACAATCAGAATAAACTACAGAGGGAGTCAAATTCCACATCTAATACAAATTACATTATCAGATCCTTTGCAGCTTGATAACAACTGAAATATCAGTTGAATTGCAACTGGAAACAATTTTTCCAGAAGAGGCCAAACAATAGAAAGAATTGCAAAAGACCGGGAAGAGGATGAACTTCAGTGGAACTGAAAATGGGGACTAATGAACCTGGGACATTAGGGATGGAGGTTCTAGAGAGGAGAGAACCTGAGACTCAAAGACAAAGACACTCATTTCTTCTTTGATGCTGATCGGGAGACCGGTTCTCAATAGCCCGGGCTTTGGGCTCCAGTAGGCAATGCTACCTTTCATGCAATGATGTGTTTTTGAGAGTTTGCACAACTGTGAATCAAAATCCTCCCAGACACACACACACCTTCCAGCCATGAGACATTCTTTTCAGGGTCCCAAACCTTCAAAGAACCCTGTTTCAGTCATGACCACCCCCTTTCCCTAGCCAGCCATGGACGAACATGCCAGCGGCTAGAGGGAGACTGTGTGCCTGCCCCACACCCCCCACTGCTGGGGTAGCTATTGTCTGTATTTGTCACAAAAACCAGTACTGGCCAAGACTGACCTGCCAGCGAGAAGTAAGATACAGATCTCAAAATGCAAGCGCTACCTTCTCCTCAGAAAATTGAGCTGTGTGACTTTGGATAGGGTAGAGCCTCACTTTCTGTTTTATAAATTAGGAATAATAATAAGTCTATTGAATAAATAATAAGTAAGAGTAGTATTTATATTATAGTAATAGCTACTAATAGTAATAGCATTTCTTATACAATATGGATGGAATAGATAATACTAGTACATATGGTTATATTACTCAGGTTTAAGTTTCCATATCTAATACAAATTACTTTATCAGACCCTTTGCAACTTGATAACAACTAAAATTTCAATTAAATTTCAACCAGAAATAATTTCCCAGACAATAGAAAGAACTGCAAAAGACAGGGAAGGGTGTAAAGTCCAATGGAACAGAAAATGGGGATTAATGAACTTGGGACAACTAGGGGAGGAGGCTTAAGGCTTAAAAACACTGTTAGGCTTAAGGTTCTCATCCATACGGGACTCCGGGTGGTACAAGGGGTTAAGTCTCAGCAGTATGAAGCTATCAGTAGCCATTGCAGCATGAGTTCGATCCCCAGTCAGGGGGCTGATCCACATGGCACAGCTCACCCGACCATAGGTCAGCGAGACTCCTGTCTCTGTGCTGTTCCCTTAGCAGTGTGTTTCAATAGGTCAGCCTTTTCTGCTCCCCATTCTGTCATGGTAACCCTCTCACCCCCCCACACCTCTGGCCTACACCCCAGTTCTTATATGCATAAATAAAATAAATCTTTTTTTAAAAAAAAACTTTATTGCACTCTGAATTTCCATCCTATGTTTTCCCTCTATAGGTTTTTTTCTTGATGAGCAAAGTAGTATTACTAATGCCATTAAGAATAAATAATAAGAAAACTGAACATAGATTTATGAATTACTCCATTAAAACTGCCATTTAACAAATGTGTGGCCTTACAGTCTCTACGTCTAAATTTATTCATCCTAAGATATAAACTATATTTCAGTCATTCTATCTGTTCTACTCCCCACTCTGTCTCTGGTGAATCCTTTCACACACACCGCCACCGCCCCCCACCTCTAGCTTACACCCCAACTCTTGTATGCATAAAAAAATAAATCTTTTTTAAAAAGTTTCTCATCTGCAAAAGGTGATAATTGTAGCTTTTATAGAATAGAAATACTGATTAAGTGAGTTGATGTATGAAAAATATTTTCTTGGTATATAGTAGATACTTGGTAAATAGTAACTATTACCACGACTTTTTCCACATAATCTTTCTAATAGTCTGGGTGTAAGCGGAGCAAAATTGGATAGCAAGTAAGAGATTTCCAACTGGAATCTTGTTCCTCAGCCGTGGTCAGAAGCTCTGACTTGGTTTGGAAATATTTTCCCCAAATATAGTCAGGAGGGTAACGAAGCCGCCCCCGCCCCTTGTGAAGAGGATGCAGGTAGCCGCAGAGCACACTGTCAGCAGGAGAAATGAAGAGAAAATGCCGTCTCTGACTATTTTCACATGAGGCAGAGCAGTGAGCAGATTCTTCCTGGCCTAAAGACGGGAGCACACTCATCAGCGGCAGACACAGACCTATGAGGTGTGCAGCTTCCTGTTTCCCCAGTGAATGCTTCAGAAAACGCCCAGTTGGGAACTTTAAAAATTTCCATTTATTATTACCCTGTAAAGTTCACCGAAGGATGGACAGGGTGAGTCAGAGCGCCCGTCTGGGCCAGCGATGGGGGAGGCCCGCAGACTGTGCCTCACTTTCTCAGTCATTCAAAGAGGCCAGTGGCCTTTGTATCCTGATCCTGGGTGAGGAAATGTGACTCCTCCAACTCAAAGACCCAGTGCATCCAAAAACCATAAGGGATTTTGCATAGGTCAATGACTAAACCATTCAGTGAAAACCAATGTCTATTTTTCTTACAAAAATATCTCCCGGGATGGTATCCCATTGTGATGGCTCAGACCCAGGAGGTAACTGCTTATTTTTTTTTAAAGATTTATTTATTTATGCATACAAACACTGTACAACAGGCCAGAGGTGTGGAGGGTGAGAGGATTCACCACAGACAGAGCAGGGAGCAGAACAGGCAGATCAACGGAAGTACACTGCTGAGAGGAGCAGCGGGCACAGCAGGAGAGGTCTGCCACACTATGTGGGTCCCCTCCCTGGCCAGCAGCAGGGATTGAACTCATGCTACAGTGGCTGCGGTTTGCATCATATTGCATTGCTTAACCCGCTGCGCCACCAGAGAGGCCCAGGAGGTAACCATTTAAAGAGCCCACTTTAATTTTGGCCTTTCTTGACCTCTCTGTGGTCTTTGTCCCCGCAGGCACAGGAGCCAACCTGCAGCAGGCAAGGATGGGCCTCTCGCTGCAGTGCCTCAGAGCTTACAGCATCTGCCTCCTCTAACTGCACCTAACATGTCTGGTGTTTCAGGATTTTACAACTATTCTTTTTCACCTTTTAATTTGGACTGGTGTTTCTTGATCTTTTCTGGCTATAGACCACTTCAAAATAATTAATTATACACATTTCCTCACTGTAAAATCCACACTGTCAAACCTAAAGGCAGCACACAAAGCTCAACGAAAGGTTCCGTGGATTCACATGACAAAGGGAAAACGGGACACTCCTGACATCCGAGGCCTGGTGACGCTCAGAGCTACTGGGTGAGGGCCCAGGTGCCCTGTGCTCACAGCCTAACATGGTCTGTTCTGGTGACTGCAGACACACCAGCACATTCGCGGGGATACCAGAGGACACATCCACCCCGGGGGCACCCGAGGCCTCTAGTCGTGGAGCAGGTTTGCAAGACAAGACACTGCTGCCCAGTGGGCAGTGCACTCGTTTTTTATTAACAAGAATACTTAAACATGATTGATTATATGAGTGGCAGGAGAAATAGGGTCCAGGGGAGAGAAAGGATAGTCCACTTTGAGGGGAACAGTATCCAGGGGAGATAAAGGGTATTCATCTTTTTGGGAAGAAGACTTTAAAGGGTTTGTGGATGATAACCAATTCTATGGGGAACTGGGGAGGACATGTTGGCCTTATAAGCAGGGAGTACTTCCTGTGCAGGTGCTCAGTATAATTTTGAGCTGCTTCCAGACTGTCTTGGACTTTGACCACATAATCGGTCAGGGGCCACCTGTGATGTTAGCCATTGTCCCAAGGCAGTCATGTGGGCGTACCTTGTCCAGTTCTTTCACACACACAGGTACATAGAGGGGCTTAACATGCACAGGTGCAGAAGCCTTAGGTGGGAAAAAGATCACAGTCTATGTGCTCTGGAGGATATTGGCAGTGTCACAAAGTCCCAACATCAAACAACAGGCCAAGATAAAATAAGACAAAATGAGACCACTCTATACATTTGGTTAAGCCCAGATGAAACAAGAAAACCAACCAAACAGAGCACAGTTCACTATGTAACAAAATACTCCAGGTGTCCTCTCTGGCAAATACCAGCGACTTTACCAATTGCTTAAAGAGTGACCTTTACTCTAGTCTTCTGTAAAATTAGGACTTATATATAATAGTCACAATCATAGAATTGACCGTGATTTCTTTTATCATGCTTTTGTACAACGTCTGATATATAATTGACATACCATACAATTCACCCATTTAAAGTGTACAATTAATGGCCTCCCGGGTGGTGCAAGGGGTTAAGTTTCAGGGCTAAAGCCAGCCACTGGGACCTGAGTTCAATCCCAGTCAGGGAGCTGACCCACATGTTGCTACGGACCTCTCCTCTCTCGCCCACTACTCCCCTCAGCAGTGGGATTCAGTAGATCCGCCTTTTCTGCTCCCCACTCTGTCTCTGGGGTATCCTCTCAATCCCCACCCATACCTCTGGCTCCACCCCAGTTCCTGTGTGCATAAATAAAATAAATCTTTAAAAAATATTAAAGTGGACAATTCTGTGGTTTTAGTATACTGAGTTATGCAACAATTACAGCAATTGATTTTAGAAAATTTTCATCACCTCAGAAAGAAACTCTGAACCCCTTGTCACTCCTATCTATCCATTCCCATAGTGGTCATAAGTCCACTTTCCATCCTTCTTTATTTTCTTATTCTGATCATTTCCTATAAATGGGGCTGTACATTGTATGGAGGTTTGTGGCTGGTTTCTTTCTGAGTATAGAGCTTGTAAGGTTCATCCATGTCACACCATGTATCAATACATCATCATTCTAAAGGATGATAGCATTCCATTGTAAGTACATACTTACTACATTTTGTTTATCTATTCATCAGTTGATTGACATTTGGGTTTTTGCCCCTGTTTTTTAACAATACCCAATCTAGAGTGAACCCTTGATTCCTTACAGTCTCCTCAAAATTGCCCAAGCAAAGTCCAAATCCTTACTAATAATGTGTTTTATAAGACCCAATTGCCATCTTGACTAAAGACACCTCTATTTAACAACATGCAATTCAAAAATTAGGAGGTGACTCCTCACATCTACTTACTCAACTCATACATCTGCACTTACCTCTTCACCTCTCCTACCTGGACCACTGCAATTGCTTTCTTACTCCATGGTACTACCTCCGTCCTATACTCCTTATATTCATTCCTCCTCATTGAACTGATATATTTTTTAAATTTATTCATTTATATATATTTTACATCATTGTTCATTTTTATACAATATTTGCTTTCTCCTCTCAGGTGTAGTCCCCATAAAATTCCCACCACCAATTCCCCCATGCACCATCACCATAGTCCCTTGTGTCCTTCCCTTGAACTGATATTTTTAAAATACAAAGCTTATAGTGTCATTTTCTTATCAAAATCCTTTCATGGCTCCCCTATTACCTGCAGAATTAAGTAGACATTCCTTAGGGTATTTAAGAACGCCTCACCAACAACATATAAGTTCTGAATGTCCTAGTCAAAGTAAAGGACTTCAAAGGGCTTCTGTTAATAGCTGATCTTCAACTCCTTCTCACCTTTGCATACTTTTCTTCCCTGAGCCCAGTCGGTACTTCTGTGATGCCACTCACAGGTCACCTTCTTCACAGAGCCTTCCATGTTAGACTCTGTGTTTCTAGAATGGTCTTTCATGCTTTTTTAGCATTTATCCATGCTCAAATTCTTAAGCATATCATCTCACCCCAAAGTGAAATTACATTACAATAGTAATTGTATACTTATCTCTTCAAAGTGTTTCACACAAAGCAGAAAATCAATAAACATTTGATAAATGAAAGAATAATGAATGTCTGACTACAACCATAAGAGTGACTCAGAGCAAGAACTGTCGAAAGATAATACCAGTAAAAATCTTTCTTTCACTTCCCTACATTGGGAACAGTTCATTACACAACAATAGAGAACTTGAATCCCCAAATGTTGCAGGATCTAATCAACATCTGCTAGCAGGAGACAGGCAGATATGCACTGATCGGTATCCTAGGGGTGAGCCTGATCGAGGAGAATAAAGAATAAAGAAGAATTTATCCACAAGAAGTTTTCTCCTGTGATACAAGATTTAATACAGTAACCCCTGCCAAATAAGGCTAGCATGCGGCTAGGTCAACTCTTGCAAGGTTGGGCACAGAACTTTTTGGCTCAGATGGTGGAGAAGGGGGTCCAAGTGCTGAAGGAAATGTGCATACTGAAGTAAATACACTATATAAGGTCGAAAAATTCTACTATGTTGGCAGATAGGGAAGAAAGCAAAGGGACACTAGTAGGAGGGCATTTGAGCTCTAGCTTTTGTCACTCAACACAGTGGGAGATCTCTGAGTCACAGGACTCCAAAAGACTTGAGGTTTCTATAACCCCAGGACATTTCTATGGCAATCAAATATTGGGTATAGTTTGACTGGGTATGCAAGTTTGGCAGGCTTTAAAGAACTAAAAATGTGCTTATTTATGATAATTAGGTCTGCAAATTGAGTTTGATGCAGTGTACTTTTGATTTAATGAAGAACAAAGAATTTAGGGGTTCGTAGACAGAGGCCGTCTTTAGCTCAATAACACAACAATTTTGCAGGTCATACTTTGAGACCAAGAACAGATACAGACTGAAATGCAGTCTTTCCACATGAGATGTATGACTCCAAAGACCCTATAGAGTCACTGGTATCTATGGATTGATAGACATGTTGTAGAGACTTTCGTAAGTCTTGGTAGACAAGCACAATGTAAATCCTTGAGGTTCTGGAAGAAGGCCATTACATCTACCATAGAAGATTATATACAAATGGAAAAATAGCTGCTCCTGCTGGAATTTCTTATTAGATAGTCTATAGAACCCAAGTGGCCAAACATGCAGGCTGAACCCATCATGAACTGGGTTCTGTTAGACTCATTGTGTTCATCAATAATCCATTTTTAAGTTAGATGTGACATATTCAAGATTAGCACAAATTGGGGCAGATTGCACCAGCAAATTGCATGAGCATGTGTCAACCTTTGTCAACCACAATTGTTGAACTCGAACCTCTGACTGACAGAAGAGGAAACAGGTCAACTTTGATTTATAAATGGGTAGGTTAAGTATGGATGTACTAGCTGGAAATTGTCCTGATATAAAGTCTGACTCCACCAGTGGCCCAGAAGTCAATGGGACATTAAATTCTCCTAATGAGCAGAGCTTGAAAAGTGCATATAGCTTTTCATGTTATGCAGGATGAAAAGTGATCTAACCCCTGAATATATTTAGTGTGTGAATGCCTTACCTGTTGGCCATAGCCTTTGTGAGAGAAAGATTGGAAGAACCAGAACAAGGAAATCTATGGAAAAGACATGTGGATAATCCTGTGAAATGGACACATTTAATGAATTTTTATCACAATTTAGTGCCCACCATAAAGCAACCACTGAAGACCCAGTGAACAACTAAGTTGGCATTGGCTGACTGCTATTATTGGTCACCTCATATCTGGTGCAATGACTCCTGAGCAGTGTCTCCACCAAGTTAAGAGAAGCAGAGATGGAGGCTATGAATGAGCTTCACAGATAGATTCCCACACACCAAGACCAAAGTCTTACCTATGATCTGCCAGCAATAGACACCAATGCTGAATAGTTGATTACAGCACCACAATCAGCATGACCAACTGCTTACTTGGTGGCAAGTTGAGTATATTAGACCCTGCTCCCCTCACTTTTAGTGGGATAGACATTCATCTTGGACTGAAAGAAATAGATATTTTGGGTACAGGCTTGTCATTTTTTCCTACAAGATTTCAGTCAATGCCACTGTCCAAAGACTTGTAGAGTGTTTGATCCTCAAAATAGGATTCCAGATTACTTTGCTTCAGTCCAAGGACGTCTAACAAAGGAGCTGTGTGAGGAGGTCATAAGAACATGGAAGCCACAGATGTTATGACATGGCACACTAGTAATGCTGCCAGCCTGGAGAGCAATGGTCAGAGCAATGGAGTGACCAGCTGTAGTCCCATTTTGGAGCCCTTGCCCATGGGAAAGGAACACCATCCTCTAAGTGCAGCAGACATCGAGTCATGCACAACCTTCTGATCCTGAGAAGAAGTAAAGAACTCACTCCAAAAACCAAGAGGTTGAAATGGGCATTATGCGCCTTCCCATTATTCCCAAATAGCCACTTGGAGAATCTGTGCTCCCCATTCCTGAAATTCTAGGATCTCATAATGAGAAGACCTAATCAAGAGACGATCACAAAGAACACTGCAAAATCTAAACCCATTAAATTTTAACCTGCGCCTGAAGCCTGGTATAGTCTCCTGAGTCCAGCAAACAAGAATGGAATCACCAGACTTGCAGGTGTTATTGAGACCCAGGCCAAGTAGGCTAGGATGATTAGGCAGTTTCAGGTAAAGCCAATCTTCAGAGGTAAGGGCAAGAAAGGGGATAAGGGAAGATCCAGAGCTGGGAAATACAAAGCTCTATAGGGAACTTGTTAACACCCTAGGACTAGGAACAAAATGACATTCAAAAGCAAGAGAGATAATGGATGTAAATTAAGAAGATTCCAGACACAGAAGATTCCATAGGCCTGGTAGTTGATTAAGTGACATCATTGAGAACTAACCAATCACAAAGAGACTGGTGGAGCTTTCTAATTAGGGAAAGAAGGCATAGAGTCCCTAAAGCTCCACTCCACCTTGGCTTCCTTGCCCCTCCCTGGCCTGGGAGTCCCACTTTATTTCTGTTCCTTTTCTTCTTAATAAACTTTTTCTTTCTGTAAACAAATCTGCTTCTTCTTGCCTGCTTGCCTGAGCATCTGCAGAGTTCCTTCTGTGGCTTCATGAGACACCAACCCGTGGTGGTCTAGTGGCTGGGACTCAGCACTGCCCCTGCAGCTGGGATCCATTCCTGGCTGGAAGACTAGGCTTGAAAACCTGAAATTACAGCATCATTATTGTCCTGATCAAGAGGAGGAGGTGTGGCTTTTGTTATATGATGAGGGGGAGAAAAAGATTTGGCCTCCAAAGTGTCTGGTTGAAACAGGAGTTGCCTGGGCTGCTGCACTGTGTGGGGCATGATTGCGTTTACATGCCTGGGCATGTACCGTCTGCATACACGCCCAGCTCTGATGACATCAGCCTGGCTCAGGGTCAAGCGTCCAGCTCTGGCTGAGGCCTCCTTGAATGCACAGCCAACAAGCCTGCTCGGATCATACATGGTTGGGTTTGGATATACAGCCGGGTTTTCCTTTTCGAATGGCTCTGGACTGGGAATGGAACTAGCTGACTAAAATTTAATCAGCACAAGTCAGACAGTGGAACTATAAATGGGCCAATCAGGCTTGCAAGGCAGGGACAGCGGCTGAGGGGCCAGGATGGGCTCAGACTTTGTGAGTTCGACTACTTGAGAAGATGTGTCCAGACCTCTGGGGAAGAACTTAAGAGACCTTGGTAGACCTCCAAGACTGGTGCACCTGATCTCAGCTTCAAACTGCAGCATGACTATAAAAATGTGGTACCTAGGAAAAGGGCAAGTTCCACATTCCCTGCCCCACCCAAAGGAGCTGAGCAAGGAGAAGACACTAGAGAGGAGACTGGAGAAGGAAGCAGGATGGAGGAGGCACATGGAGAAGAGAGACATGTGAAGAAGCTACACTTGCTACTTGGTCCTAGACTGGTTGGAACAGATGCAGGTGAGAGACCCATGGGGAGATTAACAATGGCAGCGTTCATCTTGTTTTTGACTTTGCTCTTTTCCTTTCAGACTTGTCTGACCCTTTTTGACCCTTTTCTATGGGTCTCCACTGAAAGGTGCTTTAGACTTGTGGCAGGTTTTCTGGCCTAGTTCTGGGCCAGTCCTGTTTGGGTGGAATTTTACCCATGAGGGGTTGGGTAACTTTGGATGCTTGGTTTAGTAACTATATTCTTTGTCTTTTCTGTATTGTTCCCTAATTGTACTAAAGTTCTTTTCCATTAAAGGTCTTATATGCTTTGTCTTGATGCCACGGATGGCGGAACCTATTTAGAGCAGACTGGTTTGGGGGTTGTGGGGTGCCCCTCTCCCTGTCCTGTTACATAACCACTGCCCCTGCATCCGGCCCTGCCTTTTCCACTGTCACCTGCTGACGGGCACCATCAGCTGAGTCCATTGGAGGGCCCGTGCCCCCAAAAGGCTGTAACTCTCATGCCTGTGCTCTGGTGCCATCAGCTTCCTGACCTGGGCCCAGCCACCTTGAGCACTGCCCCCAGCTTCTGGTCATCTGGCACCACCTCTGGCACTGGCCAGCCTCACCTTCGGGTAGGTGTTTCTGGCTGGTGTGGGTCATCTCAGCAGTGCTGCTTCTCTGCTGCCATAGCGATTTGAATCTCGGTCCTCCAAGTCTCCCCCGCCCCAGGCCTTTGTGGAGGGGACAGCGCCGTTTTGAATGAGCAGCCTCGGTCTGGACTACTGGGCACTGCAGCCATGACCCAGGGTGAGACCATTGGCCATGTGTGGCTTTAGACACTCTTTCCTTCTCCCCAATTTCCCATTTGTAGATAAATTCCATTGCTACACGCTGACCCTGAGTGGTATCTTGCAATTGTGAGCAGACGAATAAAAACCCACAGGTAGAGATTCGTCCCTCAGCCTTGGCATGGCTCAAGTTTACTCCGTGAACTTAAATTTACTCAGTGAACATCCCTTAGTACTCTCCAGTCCAAATTTGACTCCGAAACATACCAGTACAGCAGCCACAGCTTTAGATTGTCAGGGAGAGAGGCTCCCGTTACTGAGAGGGCCACCAGGAAGAGGAAGTGCAGGCTGGAAAGGATGAGTGCAGCTTGCAGCCTTGAGGTTGTGCTGGCAGATACAGTTCTCTCCCCAGATTTTTTCCTCCTACAGGTTTCCTTAGGAAAGGAGACCAATTGCTATTCAGGGTCACCTGTTTCTACATGAAGGTGAACCAACTCAGTGAAGTGAGTGAGTTTGAATAGCACGAGGTAGGCAGTAGTTGATGCTCTTGGGCATCATGGAGACTCCTCTGAAGTGGTCGGCACCTGTTTTATCAGCCGCCAGGAGTGTAGAGGAGGGTACAGTAGCGATAGTTGCAGATGGACCCATTTCCTGAATCGTCCTCAACCAAAGGAAACTGCCTCTCCCAACCTCAGACCCCCTCCATGGGGGCAGCCTGCATCTGAAGACTAGTTTTTCTAGGGACACAAAGGTCTGACTCCATCAGGACTGTTCTCAAGTACCCTCGAGACTCTCGAGCTTCCATCAGCCTCTGTGGAAACTGTATTGAAGTTCAGCTTCTCCCTCTGCCCAATCCTGCCGCTCCCATCCTTCACAGACTGTTCAAGAGCACTCCCCAAAACTATTTTGCACAAAAAGCTCAAGTTGTAGAATTTTTTTTCCAGGAAAAACAGCCATGACAGTGGGCAAAAGAATAATCATGAAAGAGAAGATCAAGTCCACTTAGCTAATTGTCACATTTTCAAAGAAAGAAACTGGAGTTCGGACAGCGTGATATATTTCTTTTTTTTTTTTTAAAGATTTATTTATTTTTGATACAAGAGCTGGGGTACAGGCCAGAGGCACAGGAGGTGAAAGGATTCACTAGAGACAGAGTGGGGAGCAGAACAGGCAGATCAACTGAAGTACAGTGCTGGGGGGAGCAGGGGGTGAGGCAGAGAGGTCTACTGCGCCTTGTGGGTCAGCTCCCTGGCCGGGTATCAAACTCATGCTGCAGTGGCTGCAGATGCTTCACAGTGCAGCGCTTAATCCCTTGAGCCACGAGGGAGGCCCAGCGTGAAATATTTCTATGATGCCATCTGTGGTCATTGTACAGAGGTCATGCGTTCAGGGGGACCAGAATAAGAGCAGCTTCCAGATGGGGCTCACACTCTGCTCCCCTGTCCAAGTGGGCACTGCTTACTTCTGTGTGACCTGGAACAAACTGAGCAAGTGACCAAATCTCTCTGAGCTTCACTTTTTTCCTCTGCACAATGGAATAGAGTAACTATCTCTCAGAGCACTCGAAAAAATAAATGAGATGGTGCACTAAGTGTCCTTTGCTCAGCTAATCACTTAACGTGTAACGGCAAAGACACATAACACCTTGAATGTGGAGCTACTATTTCTAAATATAAAGTTTTAACATTAAAACATCATTCTGTCCTCTGTCCTGCTTCCAACACAGAAGCTTCTATGGGCAGGGAGAGAAAAATCAGAAGAAACTAGGTAAGTAGAAATTCTTCCCTTGAACAACTCTCGGTGGGCAAGTCAGTGCAGGGTGAGAGAATTTCCAGGGATACAGGGATAGGACATTCCTATTCCTGGAATGTGGACATGAGCAGGTGTTCAGCTGGAACTAAGCGTGGCCGCCACCAATATTGTGGCCAGTTTACTACAAGGCCCATGAAATGGACAGGACACCTAATGTTAAAACAATTAACAGAGCCACATTTAAACTCCAGGGAAGGAGGAATCTACAAAGGGATGAAGAAAACTGGTAACTTGCATTGTGAGCACTTCTGTAGTTCCTACTCTTGCTCCAGGTGTTTAATCCAAAAAGAAAAGTGTGAGAAAAGGAAAATATATCACTTTGAACTCCAAAGCAATGCATTCCCTACACGCAAAGGAGCAGGCAGGTGGGGGACCATATCACTTGAGGAGACTGTTTAAAATGCAGATTCCTACACGTTGGATGAGATAAAGTGCAAGAATCTGATTTTTTTTTTAAGGTAGCCCAGGAGATTCTGAAGCAGAAGATCCTGAGTCATCTGTCAAGCTCTGATTTCGTGTCTGCTAGAGCCAATCAGTCAGCAGCCGCCTCTGTTTAACAATGTCCTGCACAGCCGTGGAGCTATGAGCTGAGTATCCCATCTACTGCCATGCCGGGATGGCCCCTCAGGGTCCGGTAATGCAATGGGACTATGGGACATTTGAATGTGTCAGCTCTGAACTGAGAGGTGCTGCAAATGATACTCGGTCATGAAGAGTTGATATGAGGAAACAAAGTAAAAGATCTCATTATTAACTTTTGCCACTGATTACCAGTTGAACTGACAACAGTTCAGACACACAGGGTTACATAAAATTATTATACAATTAATTCCACTTTTTAAATAATCCTTTCATGAGATTACTACGAAACTCGAAGATTGAGGTTCACAATATATCCCGACAGCACTGGTCCCGACAGTCTCCCACCAAGAGTCTCCTCACCCTCTTCCCACACCCACTGCCGCTCCCCACTGATAAGGTAGGGCTTTGCAGACCTGATAACTATCACTTATGCTTCACTGGTATGAGACACCACACTAACGCTTTGTCTATTTATCTCATTTAGCAAGCACAAGCTCCCTTGTGAGATCAGCGTCTCAGCCCCTGGTCTTCAGATGAGAGGTCCCCAAGACTTACATGTTTGAAGCTTACGTTGAGATTGAAAATATCTTCCTGTCACCTAAGTGATCTACCTCTATGCTCCTGGGATTAGACCCGTTTCTTTTTTAACTCTAGTTTCCTAACACAATGATGCCACAGAACACAAAGAATTAAGGAAAGTGTAGCCAGATTAAGTGGTTGCCCAATCTCTGGGGCACTTAGCTGCTATGTGGCAATGCCAGGATTTGAACCCATGTTTTTTAACCATCACACAAAGCAGCTCCCAGGTGAGCCTCAGTGGATGGGAGGATGCAGGGAGGACTCACTTCTGCAAATTTTTGGTTTTTTTTCTTCCTATGAGGAGTTGTAAGTATGACCAACTAGTGTGTAAGCAGGTCATTAAACACTAAAACTGGACTTTGAATGTTGGGAAAAACACTTACAGAAAATCCAAAACACAGAAAAAGGATGCATGGTAGGTGACGGGGTACTCAGCTCTGCTGCTCCCTTCCCGGCACTCGGTGGCCACCAAAGTGCAATAAACTCTGTGGGCACCAGGGGGCAATGTGTGACCACCATTTCCCATTTGGCTCCCTTGGAAGTTTTCTAGGGTCTCCACTTCATTGGTTTCTTCAACTGAGGGACTTCCCTCGAGTGAGAAAACTGAACTTAGTGGCATAAACCCCACAAGAGCTGCTACCAAGCTATCTTGGTGGCAGGAAATGTTGCCTTAGCTGCCTGACTACCCTAGAAGGACATAAAATCAAAGACTGACAGGCAGCGAGCCATCAATAGGCCGGGGTGCTTGCCTTCTGCCATGAAGGCACTGAGTCCTGTTGGCCACCGTATTCCAATTCTTTTCTGTCTTTTACTTTTCACCTACAAAAAAATAATTTCTGTCAAAATGAATAAAGACATCACAGATGGACTCCCAAGAAAACAAATTCTCTGACCTCTTTAACATTTACGAATGGATTTCTCTATACCCTCAATTGTACCCAGGAAACCACTGTCACCTCATCCCCACTCAGGCTCCCTTTCTCACCTGCTCGCCTCCCTCCCCCCAGGCAGTCTGTTATGACCTTGTGATGCTCACTGGTCCTCCTTCTCTCTGGGCCTTGCTGTTCACTCACCTGGAGGTCTACCTCCCTCTCACCTGGAGACCCACCTTGCCCCAAATGCCTGTGTTTGGTCCTTATGGAGCTATAACTCTGGTTTGTTCTGCCCTCCAGGGAGGTGGACGTGTGGGCTCTGCCCTAACCTGTGACTGAGGAAGCTCAGGCAGGAAGCCTTGGACCCTTGCTTTCTCTTCTTCCTTCTGCTCATCAAATCCCTAAAGTCCTCCTTCCTGGGCTTCTTCTGGGGACAGACAGTTGACACCAGGTCCTGCTCCTGCCCTGCTCCTTTTGAGGGCAGCGTTGCCGCTTTCGATTTGTACACATTTCATCTGTGCAATTGCTTGGGCATGAACACAGAGGTTACAACCCAGTTAGCTAGAAGCCAGTGGCCTGAGAGGAAAGAGGATCTTGCTCAGTGGTCTAGTGAATGGGATGAAGACTGAACACAGCTTGTCTGATCCTACAACCCCTCTCCTAGATGGAAATCATCCCCATTGCACAGATGTGCAATCAGGCTCACAGGGGCTAACCAGTGTGCACAGCCACGTGCTCCCCCAGGGCACACAACCAGAGTACGTAGGTGTGTCAAAGCTCATCCTCATCATGGAGGAGTTGATAGAAGGTGTCTTGTTTGTACCTTCCAGAATAAAGGCAGCTACCAGGGCTGTGAAAAGAGAAAGGAAATTAAACACACATCTAGGAAATGCTGTACTTACTTGATCACTCCAGATCTGGCCAGCCAGACTCGACAGGGCAAGTGTGTGCCGTCCTGCCTCACTGAGGGCGCTGCCCACACTGTGCTGGGTCCTGCCAGCTGTGCAGCTGCTTGCCTCTCCATTTCAGGGAGTCTGAGGAGTATTCAGTAAAAAAGTAAAGACGCTGTCTTTGGGTTTGATAGAGGAGGGCGACACAGCAGCAGCTGTTTCTCTAAATGGCATATTGATTCTAATTTTGAAAATCCTAAGCATATTTAAACTGTTTAAGACACCCCCCATTACCGAATAGACTATTCTTCCACATAGGTTGCAATCCCCACGTTACATTTTCTAAAAAAAGAATTCCGCAGTGGTGGGCTCTGGATTCTGTCCTCTTTGACCAGAGAACAGCAGCAGGGAAAGCTGGTTGTAATCCCAATATTTACCACAGGATGGCAGTAGGAGCCCGGCTGAAGGGGCTGAGATACACTGATCCTTCAGGCTGCCCTCAGAGCAGAGACTGTTCATGCCACTCAGGTTCATGGTTACCTCCACCCTCCCGAACCAACCAGGGAAGGTCCAGTCCCACAGTGAGGAAAGAGCAGAAGGAGAGAGGGAAGAGGAAGTCAAACCTTAGAAATCGTGCCTGACAGTCAGTGTTCTGGAAATACAACTTGCCTTCTTTTCTCTTATACATGGGGAACCCCTGCCTAACTTTGCAAGGCCAAGCTTGCTGTCACTGTATACGGGGCCTGTTCACTCACAGAATTTATGGTCTCTAGACTGGGAGTCTCTGACATCCTTTGGCCACTGCCCTTCCCTTCTAACACACCCACATACCTGCTGTGTCCCCCTCGGTTCTGGTCCTCAGAACAAAGCCACCTTTATCAGGTGCTTGGGCCTAAACACCTTTAGCCCCAAGTCATAGCTCCTGTCTTATCTTCCCTTCCTCACATCCCCTTCTCTAGTCAAATTTACCTCACTCCCATCCCATTCTTGGACATCAACTTTCCCATCTCACTCTGTTCTCTCCTTTTTCTTCCTCTGCCCCTTCTTCATCCCTGAAAGGACACCTCTGACCCCAACATTTCACACATGCCCTGGGAACCCTCCCCTATAGCCTGAAATATTAACAGTAGCATGTCCTAGTGCGTGGTGACACCAGTGAGATAGTGGATTTGGTTCTCCTCACTCAGTGAGCTCCATCCCAAGCCTGCTTGTTTTTACAGATAAAGACACTGAGCCAACTGAAGTTGAAACCTAATGTAATCAGACTGGGGGACCCCCTAATTATCACTGTGTAAACTAACACTGTATAAACTAACACTCTCTCCACCTCTGAGCTCAGAGAGCTCATTGCCCAAACAGGAAACTGGGAGAGGGCTGAAATCTTGGTTCTGCACTGGCTGGCTGAATGATCTTAGGCAGGTAATTCTTATTCTCTCTCTTTCTCTCCTCCCACCCCCCCTTACCTCCCTCGCCTCTTCTTTTTAATAATGGTGGCAAGAAAAATAAGGTTGTTGAGGACTCAAGATAAAATATAAAGTGTTGGGCTCATAGTAGAGTCTGTGAAAATACTAGTAATTACTCTACTTCACTGAATCCCCAAAGGAACTCAGCATCAGTCACTTCAGAAATACAAAGAAGCAGCCAAACCCCAATAGTTTTGTGAGGTTTCTAAATAAACACAAAGTCAGAACTGTGTGACTAGAGATACCAAAACTATGGTGAGCAGAAGCGTGAGTGCTCACTGAGAACTAGCAGCTGGTGCCACTTCCTGTGGCAACACACACCCAAGATGCAGTGGAGACTGCAATCACCCGCATAATTGCCGCCCTGTCCACACAAGATGGAAAAGGACAATTTTGGATTCTCCTTTCATTTTCAGAAAGCGCCCTCCGAGGGGAGACCCACGTGCCTTCAGCTGATTGGTTCCCAGCCTGACTTCCGCCTGCGCCAGTGCACAGGCTCTGTCCATTCTCCTCAGCGCAGCACAGGGGCTCCCCCTCCCCTGTCATTTCATTTGATGATGTAGCCCCACAGCTATGGCAAAGATAAATGAAATGTATAACCTGGGCTGAGCCATTTCCAGCCTCTCCCCAGGAACACTGGAGTCGTGACCGAGAAAGAATCAGACTCTGAATTGAGAACCTGGACACAATGGCCGCCATTTTCCTCCCAGTTAGTCAGCAGAGCCCACCCGCTGGGAAAGATGCCCAGAGAGAAGGATGGCAAAAAGCAGAAAATAGAGTACTAGCAACATTCCCAGCAAGCTCTTAGTTCTTAGTTCTAGTTTTCCAGGAAGAGGCTGCATTCTTATTATGAGCCTTCTGTCACCAGCACCACTAAGCTGCCTGACGTGGCTTGGTCCCAGCTGCTGCTTCCTGGGAAGTCCGTCCTGGCTCATCCATCTGCCTGTCTGGGGCTAAGGACCCAGCAGCCATGACCAGGACTGCTGGACAGTGGCCTTCTCTACAATTCTCCTGCCTCACACCAGTCTGGAAGTTGATATCTGAGAGAAAGGAAGACCCCTTTCCTCACCTTGTTCCCCAGGATTAGTAGAAAGCCCATTAGCTCTGGTGAGACTACTGCCAAAGGAACAGTCTCCTACACATCCCTGCTTTTAGTGGGAGGAACGCCTCTTGGAACAAGTGGAAACCCGCTGGGCCCTGGAGACACCATTTAGGTGGACTTGGTCTCTTCAAATCACCTGACACATGACTAAAAAAGGGAGGGCAGACAAAGCCACAGCAACACAGTCACAGGCTACCAGGCTCAGACTCCATCTCCAGGCCTCCCACATTGTCCCATCAATCTCTGAAACTTTCTCCCTGAGCCTCACCCAGCTCAGGACTTATACCTCTGGATACCCCTTGGGGACCCTCATGCCCTTCAGCTGGGAAAGATTCCCCCCCACCCCTCCCACCTCTGCTCTTAATGCTTTTTTTTTTTTTTTTTTCTGTTCTTTCCATCTGGACTATGAGGATCTTAAGATAGGAGTGATCTTTGTTCATTTTAGACATAATGGTGGTAAGTAATAAATACCACCAAGTTGGCTTTTCTATTCAAATAGCAGTTGTCACCCTGTTCTCAGCATTTGGGTTCTGTCAGGGGGCACATCGGGTCTGAGGCAGCCTCTCCAGCTCTTTCTCCTGCTGTCTCCACCCACAGCTCTTTCTTGACTCCCTGGCTGGCTGGTTCTGGGTGTCTGAGGTCCCTGCTCGTGTCTCCTGCTGTGCAGAGTGGATGCGGCCACCCAGACCAGGCACTGCATCAGACCTGTGGTTTCCGCATGCGGCGTGCAGCATTTTGAGGCTGCAGTTAAAGCCAGCAATGTTCACATACAGACGCTGTAAGTCAAGCCAAGTGAGAGCCCCAGGGTGGGAGGAGTGATGGGGGGCGGGCACATGAGGGCCTGATGTCTCAGAAGGATGACGGGGCCTGAGAGATGGAACAGAGGAGTGGCGTGGAGGGCAGGGATCACCACTGAACTCCTGTTAAGTTGGGCTATGTGTTAGGCTCAAGTCATGTACATCATAAAAACCCATGCTTAGCTCCACCTCCTGAGGGAGGCCTGTCTCCTCCCAGGGGTCTCCCCAGCCCTTAATGATTCTCTAGAGTGGAGTTTACAGGAGGCCTCCCTGATGGCCTCAGGGTTATGTCTCAGCTCTAACACCACTGTGACCTGAGCCCCAGGCCAGGGAGCTGACCCACATGGCCCAACTGACCTCTCCTGTGTTGCCTGCTCCCCTTAGCAGTGGATCTCAGTAGATCTGCCTCATCTGCTCCACACTTTGTCTCAGGTGTATCCTCTCATTCCCCCCCTGCACCTCTGGCCTGTACCCCAGTTCTTGTATACATAAATAAATAGAAATAAAATCTAGAAAAAAAAATAGAGTGGGGCTTACAGTTCCCATAGAAGGCCAGGAGGAGGGTCTAGAGTATTAGAACACACGCTCCCCCATGTCTGACTTACACTTTGGGGCCTTCTGGCTGTGTGCCTTCCCCAGGACCTATGCCTGCACTCCTCCTCTCTAACACAGTAATCCAGAGCACTGGCCTGCAGGAATCACAAAAGAAACACAGGCGACTTGGAAGTTCTCCCCTCTGGCCAAGTAACTTCCAGAAACTGAAGACATTGACTAGCATAGAGGCAATGGGGGCAAGTGGACATCCCACCACTGTGGGGATGTGGGGGTTGGCCCCCTCTGTGAGTGTGGGCCCCTCCTCACTCATCTGGCATGCATCCTCCTCTCCCTGCCACCAGCATGACCATGCATCCTCCTCTCCCTCATGCCACCTTATCTGTACAAGCGAGTGTGGGGTGGCACCTGCCAGGTGGGACCTGGTGATGGTGACAACAGAGCAGGATGCTCAGGTGAGAACTGCATATAATCAGTCATTTCCAAGGCTGAACCCCCGGCCTTTTTCCTCGTGGTGCATACCCAACCTTTCCTACTATACTCTGCAGCAAACACCCCTAAGGTTGCTTATTTCCTTGCTCTGTCCTATCTGCATATGGCTTGCAGGAATAAGCTAAGGTCCAGAAGGAGTGAGTTAAACTGGGGAACACAGGACAACTCCTGGATACTGCCAGGCCCTGGCATGCTCCAGATCTAGGCTAAGTATGGAGCACAGCTCACCCACTGTCCTCGCAACCCCAATGCACATGTCTTTGCCATGCAGGTTCCTGGCTGTCTTCTTGCACCTCAGCTCAACCCTGCTGCTGGTAACATCCACACCTGTTTGAAGGTTTTTTAATGACATGGAAAATGCCTATCGTTAAATGTTATGTCTAAAAGAAATACCCAGAATTATATCACAAGATGGGAATAGCCGTTATTTTGGGATGGTTGAATGACAGGTGATTGCTATTTGTTTCTGATGTTCATTATATACTAATTTTATTATTGATGTTATTATTAATAAAATAAATGTTATTGGGGGGAAATGCAATACCAAAAACAAAGTGAGTAAACACACCACAATAGTAAGAGTGGCCGTCTCCATCTCTGCCCAGGACTTTGCTGTATTTCTAATCACCAGCTCATCCCAGGGTCATATTCTTAAAATCTATCAAAGGAAATTTCTCTTAAATTCCAAATGCTTCAAGTATTCAGACAGTTGAATCTGTGCCAATATAATTGTTACGGAATGACCACCCACTTTCAACGCCAGGCCAAGGCAATCATGGGAGAAAAAGTGGAGATCTAGTGCTCTGGGAGCTTGCTTAGGTAGAACCTGTGACCGCCTGTGAAGTGAGCAAAGATCAAGAGGCTGCGGGAGGGATTGTGCACATATGATCGTGTGTGTGAGAACACATTGTTTTTAAAAAATCATTGTGCTCGGAGGGACTGAGGTGATGGAGCACTGGTGAAATGGTGGTGGGTACTCCCTGGGGACTACAAATGATGTCAAATATAATTAATAAATTAAAAAAAATCATTGTGCTTTTTTGCTCTTTTGTAATTAAATCTAAATTCTACTGTTACTGTTTACCAAAAGGTTATTAAACCTTGGGCATTTGGGAAAATGCCAGCTTCAGTATTTATTCCTCTGGGACCTCTTATTCCTGTGAGGTGGGACTGATTGGAGATAACTGTGTAGTCTTCTCATCTCTGCGAACACTGACTGACTTGGCTACGCATGTGCGTCTACTTTGTGTGTCAAGAACTGAAAAGTTGACAGCCTGGCCAGGGAGGGCGAGCCTAACTGCGTCCCTTGGTGAGGAACCCTGTCATTATGCCACTGCGGCCCCTTCTCTGCATGCAGGCATGTGGGGGCCTGCCAGGGGGCTGGAAAAGAAAGAGGGAACCCTAACGCTCTCACTGAGCACTTGTGCTGGATGCTGGGTGTGCTGGGATTCCATCTCCCAGTCCCGTGCGCTCCCCATCACACCTCTGGAGGAGGCGCTGTAGTGAAGAAGGCACTTCAGCAGATGAGAACACCAGAGGATAGGGGTGTGAGTAAGCTGCACCCCCAGGAAGAAAGGAGGTACTAGGCACCCGGAAGTCAGCCTTGGCTGACCTTTTATAGCTCTTTTCTAGTGAATTATGACCTCACAACCCCAGGCACACCCTGTTCAACCATCCTTCGGTGTCAGTCCTGGACACATTTCCAAGGAAAAACCCTGTTTTGTAATAAAGTTTTGGGGACAATACTGAAATTCTTGTCATTTCCCCAGTGATAGGACTGTCTTTGTTATTAATGAGCCCCGTGGGTCACAGCAGAGTTGAGGTAATGCGATGATTCACAGTGGCCCTTCCATAGATGCAGGATGGGGTTGCAGGATGCAGGAGAACCAGCCAGGGCAGGGATGGGCCTTAGAGCCTTAGAGTCAGCCTCTATTTCAGAGGCGTGCATGCGTGCGTGCATGCATGCATGTGTGTGTGTGCGTGTGTGTGGGTGGCTGGACACTGAGTTCAGTCACATAGCCAGTGATTTTACCAACTACCTAACAAAACCCCAATAAAGCCTCTGCACACTGAGGCCCATGGATTTCTCAGTGGGTTAATGCTGCACCCGGAGGTGACGGGGCTGGACTACACAGGGAAGGCACGAAGCTCTGTGCCCAGGACCGTTCCAGACCTTGGCCTCTGCACTTCCTCACTTGACTGTTCGTAAACTGCATCCTTTATAATAAAACTATAAACATTAAGTGTTGCACTTTATGGAGTTCTGTGACTTAGTCTAGAGAATTATCAACCTGGTGGGTGGAGGGTCATGGGAACCAGTGATTTTGTAGCCAGTGGGGCAGAAGTATCGGCACACCCCTGAACACGGGACTGCTTCTATAGTGGAAAAAAGATTGTGGACGATCGATCTAAACTCAAAGTGTCTGTTTGAACCACCATCTGATTGGAAAGTGCCAGAAGGGACTTGTAGGATGCCAGCGGGGTGGTGTCAGGGTGCTCCTGTCTCTTCCACTTTTACATTCCTTCTTTGAAGGGTAAACCCTGTGACTGAAAGAACTTGGAATCTTAGTGCACATGGCCAGGGAAAAAGGGATTAGAATATCAACTTAATTTCAAATGAGTTCCTTCTGGCTGAATGTTAAATCCACTTGATTTAGGAGAGTCTCCAAATGCACTTCACAAGCAGGGCCGCTACCATGTTAGAAACTGTCGATTTAGTTAGAGAAATGATACTAAATGGTCCAAAACTGCACAGCAAGTGAAGACTCCCTGGGTCAAGGCGACTAAGAAAAAAATTGTTCTATGACCTTTTGTCTTATAGATCGAGGGGACTTCTGTTTATGTCCCAAATGCCTTGGAGAGCGTGTTCCAGTCTCTGAATGGGGCAATGGCAGGTGCTGTTACCTCAATCAAGTGACACTTTGATCCTCATGCCAGCCGCAGAGGGGGCAGCTGGAATGGGTTTTCTTGGGTTTTATTCTCTGCATCAACCTCAGAGGACACGTTTGCCATGATGCTTCATGACTTCACCTCTAGAGGAGGTCAAATGGGCCGTGCCCAAGGGGCCCGGACTTCTGGAGCCAACAGTTTCTGAAGAGGAGTAGGGTTAAGAAGGCTCCGTAATGTATCTCTGACTTGTGAACGCCCTGAGAGCTTGAGATTTCCAAGGTGCAGGGGAGGAAAATCTCTTATCTAAAAGACTACGAGGGGCCTCTGTGGTGGCACAGCGGGTTGAGCACCGCACTGTGAGGCTTCTGCAGCACAGCGGCGCATGTTCGATTCCCAGCCAGGGAGGGGACCCACATGGCGAGGCAGACCTCTCCTGCTTGGCCCGCTGCTCCCCTCAGCAGTGTGTTTCGGTCAGTCTGCCTTTTCTGCTCCCCACTCTGTCTCTGGTGAATCCTCTCACCTCCCGTGACTCTGGCCTGTACCCCTGCTCTTGTATGCATAAATAATAAAAAAAAAGTTTTAAAAAAAAATAAATAAAATACTACAAAATCCTTGTGTTCTGACATCCACACTGAGTTTTATTGTTTGTTAGCCAATATTATTTTCTTGACTATCAAGTTTGTTGCTTATTAAAAAATTACCTCTGGGCAATTCATCTAGCTGTGTTTTGGGTAAACATTTGGGGGTGTAGGAATCATCTTCAAATGAAAATGCAAGTGTTTTCTTGTCTGAGCCAGCTGCAGACTCTTCATCTCCCTTGCCAGAGAAGCAACTTTCCTTCTGCCCCTGAGCCCCACGCTGCAGGGCGCCAGCTCCACGCCTCAGTGGGGGAGGAGGAAAGGGAGGTAGCTAGCTGCTAGTCTCCATCCAAACAGCAATGGAATTCCTTGGCCAGGGTGTTCAGTAATCCTTTGCCAGCTGGCTGCCTCCCTTTCCTCTGGGAGCTCAGTGAATCACACCTCCGCAGCGCACTTGGCCCTCACAAGCCTGAGGACTGGAGGCCCCAGTCTTCTGCCAACACACAGAGAGCTACAGCCCAACCTTTGAGCATGAATTTTGTCAGGGCCCTACAATTTCTGAGCACTGGAGGCTTCCCAGCTGCAGAAGAGCACGAGCGGGAAGCCCACAGCTCTCCAAGCTAGTGGGGTGCTTGCAGGGGCAAGTTTTCTCTCCCTCATCAATGTAGGGGCCCCCAAGGGAGCAGCGGTTCCTGCAAGTACTCCAAGCAAATAAAGAGCCAACTTGCTTGGTCCTCTTCCCACCTCCCTCCCCATGACCTCAGATAAGGTAAACCTGTGTTTCATAAGCCCTCTGGCTGTTAGTTGGGCATTAGCAGAATATCAGGAGTGAGGCACAGTGTCATGCATAGGACTGAATACATATTTGAGTTTCTATTTAGATGATGTGGGTATGAAGCATTAGGTGATGGGGCCTCCCTGGTGGCACAGCGGGTTGAGTGTCCCACGGTGAAGCATCCACAGCACAGCAGCTCGAGTTCGATCCCTGGCCAGAAGGAGACCCACAGGGTGCCGCAGATCTCTCCTGCCTCACCTGCTGCTCCCCTCAGCAGTGTATTCGAGTCAATCTGCCTGTTCTGCTCCCCACTCTGTCTCTGGTGAAGCCTCTCACCTCCGGACACTCACACTCTGGCCAGTGCCCCAGCTCTTGTATGCATAAATAAATAAATCTTTAAAAAAATCAAGTCAGGCAGGAGGTCACTGCTGCTTTCTTTGCCCTCGAGCAATAGAAGTAATGGGATCAGTCTTCCCAGCTAGTCAGAAGGGCTTTTCTCAAAGTGCCCAGACTAGTCTCTCCCAGTGGGAATCACCTTAGCATGGGGAGCAAAGGTCAATCAAGGTCCTGAGAGCCTGGGGAAATCTGTTATCTTTGCATAAGAATGCAGACTTTTTTTTAAAGGCTTATTTTTATTTACTTATACATACAAGAACTGGGGTGTAAGGCAGAGATGCTGGGATGAGAGGACTCACCACAGACAGAGTGGGGAGCAGAACAGGCAGATCCATTGAAGTACACTGCTAAGGGGAGTAGTAAGAAAGACAGGAGAGGTCTGCTGCGCCATGTGGGTCCGCTCCCTGGCCGGGGATTGAGCTCTGCCACTCATGGCACAATAGCTGGAGATAGCTTCCTAGCACGGAGACTTTAGCTCCTGTGCCACCAGGGAGGCCCAGACTATTTTAGGAGCAGTGAAGGGACTAAAGGTTGAGAAGCTCTTGTCCTCGTCTCATCTTGTCCTTTGCCTTTTTCTAATTGAAGAATCAATAACTACTTCCCTTTCTATGATCTAGAAGGACATAGTTTGGGGCTATCATCCAGACATAGATTTACCAGTGAACCTGTGCTCCTCATCTGAGAATCTCATCTTGTTATATTCAGAACAAAAGACAAAGTCTCCCCCCCCTTGGCATGTGAAGTCTTCCTCTGCCCTCTTTGACATCCCAAGTTTCTTAACACAGACTATACATGTATTCCGGGCTTGCCCTGCTTTAGACTTTACATTCATATAAGTATTATGTGAGTACATCCATATATGTGTTATTAAACTGAATTTTCCTTTGCTTACCCACTTGTCCTATGATTACTCATTCATCCCAAGAAGAACCCAGAGGGTGGGGTATTTGCCCTACCCCAGACATAAGCCACATTGCAAGACCCTTTCAAAAAAGCAAGAAAAGGATAAGTTTTTACTGTCGCAAATAAGAATGACCAGGGAGTATTCATGCCCAGGCCAGGACATGAGCAAAAAGGCCCCCTAGCCAGAGCGTGGGGAGAAAGCACAGCCACTCCACATCCCCAGACTTGGAAACGCTTCACAGAATCAGCAGAAACCTGTCTGCCGAGGCCCGGTGAGGCTGGCCTGCTGGCTGGCAACTTCCAGCGTGGCGGCAGGCCTGTCCTGCTAAGGCCACTCCTCAGCAGCCACGTCCTGGGAGGGCTCAAGCAAAAGGGCAACCAGGAGCAAGAGGAAGTTAGCTGAGCCCTGTGGAACTGTGGCAGCAAAGGCAAGCGTGGGGGAAATGAGCCTGTTACTTCAGTAAAATAGACCTGCTGTGGGAAAAAGTAATAATCCACATACACTTCTACCTGAAGTGTCCTGATTACTCGACAAAGAACTGGTGAGAGGAAATATTTCCTTTTGCTCTTTCTCCCTGCACCCCCATTTTCTTGGCAAGCTATGATTTTGCAGGGGCCAGGGGAGAATCTGAAGCTGTGGCACCCACCTCAGCTCACTAGCTTCCCTGGAGCAAGAGCAGAGTAATTCTGGGTCTGTGCCTTTCCAAGGGAGCCTCCTCCACGCTACCCACTTCCAAAGCCACCCACCATCACTGCCAAAAGGTATTTTAAAAAAATCACCTTCCCTGGAAAGATTAAAATAATCTCCCACCTGATTTCTGCCTGCAGTAAATCAAGCCCAGATCCTATAGGAATTCACTTTGGAGCTCCGCTATGCTTCTACTTTTCTTTTTCTTACAAGAACTGGGGTACAGGCCAGAGGTATGGGGGTGAGAGGATTCACCAGAGACAAAGTGGGGAACAGAACAGGCAAATGACTGAAACACACTGTTGAGGGGAGGAGCGGGCGATACAGGAGAGGTCTGCTGTGCCCCGTGAGTCAGCTCCTGGGCCAGCGGCAGGGATCAAACTGGAGCTGCAGTGGCTGCGGTTTGCTTCATAGTGCGTGCTTAACTCACTGCGCCACCAGGGAGGCTCCCCACTCTGCCACTTGCTGCTGTCTTCCAACTCTGTTCTTTCGCACTTACTCAAGTTCAGTAACCTTCAGGACACCTTCCCATTCACTGTGTCTTCTTGGGGCTCAGCACCTTAAACTCCCTCTGCTTCTTGATCTCCTGCATCCATCCTACACATCTTCATCAGCCTGTCCCATCCTTCCAGCCTTCCTTCATTTCCAGAAGGACGGGCGGAGCTCTGGTGCCTCCTCTCTTCAGTGGATCACAAACCATCTCCTCTCCAGCCTGTTTCCTGATGGATGGTGAATATTGTCAAGACTTTTGCATTAAGAGCAGGAGAGAGGGAGGCAAGGAGAGAAGGAGGTAGGTAAATAACCACAAGAAAAATCCAGGCATTACACTTCTCCATGACCCACTCCTTGTTTCCTTTCCCTTGGAAATAATGTATTTCACACCTTCCAAGGTACATATTTTTCCCACCCTGGTGACATCACTGAAACTGTAATGTGTCTTTTAGAGCCCCAAAGCACCATGTCATAACTTAACTGCGGTGCTTTTTCTTTCCTAATGGGAACAAAGAGTGACCCTTATCTGAGCACGGGTGGAAGATCTGGTTATTGTCTGTCCTCTCCCCCTAGGTAAACGGGAGCTGTCTGAAGGCAGAGACCCTCACAATCTGCCTGTGGGGGTGAGGGATGATGGAGCAATGAGAGGAGAAGAGGAAGATTCAGGGAGAGGTAAGAAAATTTGAAGATTCCATCCTTCATGCTGCTGCTGCTGCCGCTGGGTGAGTGTGGGCTAAGGCCGCTGGCCACAAAGTGCAAAGGAGAAAAAACAATTTACGAAAATTATAATAAGGTTGCATGAGTTTGTAGAAAAGGCATAGACTAGGTGTTGGCTGGTAAAATGAGGTTTTGTTTTTGTTTTGTTTTTGTTTTTTTCAGAAAATTATAATAAGGTTGCATGAGTTTGTAGAAAAGGCATAAACTAGGTGTTGGTTGGTAAAATGAGGTGTTTTTTAAAGCTACTTTTAAAAGAGCGGTGACTCCAGATTGTATGTACTATAAAGTAAAACTGAAGTAGAAAAACTGCCAAGAAAGCAAAGAGGAGATCCTGAAGGTGAAAAAGGGTGACTATTTTAGCAGTGGGTCAATTTTTCCTTCTTATTTTAGCATTCTTCTGTTCCTGTTTGGGCAATATATGTTTGAATCCTAAAAATCAGTTAAAATCCATCTTTATGATCTGTGCAGCTCTGCTGTTTTATCTTAAATTCTGCTTCCTCCATGTCTCCTTCCCAGGAGGCATTTTTAAAAATGTTGCAAGCATCACCCGCCTGCTGTCTGCACGAGCTTACTGGCGTTTGCTCAAGACCCTCACTTGGGGGGCCCCACTTTCCCTCTTTTTCTTCCTACGAGCCTCATTTCTCTTATTTGGACTTACCAAACAGCATGCATCTTTATAAGCTGAAATTTATTCCTAAGTCAAGGCATACATTCATTTTTCTTATTTTTTTATCCTGAATTCATTTGGACATTTTATGGGGGGCTATAAAAGTGAAGAATTTTGGATTTGTGGGAGGAAATTCTCTTGTGACAGGAAAGCACGAAGCATTCCTAAGTTGGCAGAATCCTGCTAGAGAGCAGGACAGGGCACGCCGCTCCTACCAGGACGTGGGTCCCTGGGACACGTGCTTCCGCACCCACGTGTGCAGGTGTCACCCGTGTTTGCCCCACAAACACGTGGAAGCTCAGCAGCATACTTGAGCAGACCCGCAGCTCGCCCCTCCCAGCACCCAAGGACATGTGCTGCTACTCGAACAGGGGGAAAACCTTTCACAGCCTGTATGGTCAGCTGGTGAGTAATATTGAGAAGAAAACAGAAATACAAGGACAAGCAAGAGAGATAGCTTCCATTTCTGTCTAGTCTGTTACTCAAAGCCACATCAAATTAGATTTTCATGGTTCAGATTTCCTATTGGGGGCCTCCCTGATGGAGCAAGGGGTTGAGTGGCAGCACTATGAAGCATCCACAGCCAGTGCAACACGAGTTCAATCCCCAGCCAGGGAGATGACCCACATGACCAGCAGACCTCTCCTGTCTCCCCACTGCTCCCTTCAGCAGTGTATTTCAATAGATCTTCCTCCTCTGCTCCCCACTCTGTCTCTCATGAATCCCCTCACCCCCTACACCTCTAGCCTATATTCCAGTTCTTGAATGCATAAATAAATCTTTAAAAAAAATTCCTATTAGTGGGCATTAGCATGTCTCTGAAGCAAGAGGACAATATATAAAAGACAAACAAGTTATTAGACATTAAACCTTGTTCACATCTTTCCTGTCAGAGCTTGGCAAAGTGATATAATGAAGAAAATCCTGGTTAGGCAGTGGTGGTGCATGGTGCCCACGGTCCTCTCACACCGGCAGCAGCTCTGGCTCCTCTCCCTCTCCCTCCTGGTGGTGAGGAGTCTGGGGTGCAGGGGGCAGGGGAAGACAAGACTCTACTCATACCGTGCAAGCAGGGGTTCTGGGTTCAAACAGGCTCTGGGTTTTCCAAAGCAAGCCCTCTTTTCATTCAACTCTGAGTTAAATAAATAACCTGATAAGTATTTCAATACAAAGCTTTTTATTGACATTGTAAGAAACATGGTTCTTTCTTTGTTACAAAAGGACTAAGTGGTTCCGAAAGCAGAGTCCGTCTGTGCAGCCCAGTGGCTCCGCGGCCCTCCGCCCGGGTTGAGGTGGGTGGTGGGTCTCACCTTGGCCGCAGCCTCCTGGAGGAAGGCCCAGGCCGCCACATCCGGACGCTACGCCTACAATACGTAAATGTATTTACACGTGTTTCTTTTCAAAAAGGATTACACATTTTTTAAAAATCTAAAAAAGGTGAAAAAAAATGAACTTGTATTTTATCTTACACATTTGCAGGATACACAACAAGTAACTTGTCAGAAGAGAACATCCTCCAATCAGTTCAAAATCGCACAGGAAACCAGGTTACAAAACAGCTCAGATTCTGCTACAATCGGGTACCGTGGCTGATCAGCCGCAGCCTCGAGCTCTGATTGGGCAATCCCAACTGGTCCCTCGCATCCATAAGAGTAACATAAAATAAGGCACATACATCGTAAGAATCAAAACTCCAGCTCATGAGGATGAGCCAATGTGTGAGGAGCAGGAGCAGTGTCATTCTTTTTTAGAAAATAAAATGGTTTGACAAAAACGTGTTTAACACAGATGTCAAGTAGGAGGGCCATGTATGAGCCTCTATTAAAAAGCAGGATGTGACACTGGTGAGCTGGCACCTTCTCCCTCATGCACAGATCAGAGCATGCAGAGAAGGCTGAGAGGCTGGGGTGGGTCCCGCCACAGGGATGCCAAGTCTCAAGTTCCTTGTCCAGATGCGACACTTCTAAGTGGCCTCACGTGAGCTTCCATCCACTATCATCACAGGTCACTGAACTCCTGGATGAGTCTAATTTCTTCTTCCCTCTCCTCTCTCTCCTTCTGAGATTTCCATAGAGAGAAGACAACTATTCAACTGAAGTGTGTCTCCTACAAATCTACAGGCAGTAGCAAGGGAAACAATTATGAAGGATGAAAGTGAAGAAAGGGTCAACCAGGAGGGTCGCCTGAAAGCCCAGGCCGGAGAGGGCAGAGGGAGAAGACAGCAGCGCTCACCCAACCACCGCCCATCTGTCATGCTTCAAGATGACACTGGGCATTATGGCAGCTGAGAAATGCAGGCCACATCCAGGAATACCAACTGGGAAAGGACCTTTCAGAGGAAGACAGGGTTTGGGCCAAACCATAGAAGTGTGTGAGTTAAGAGCAGGATCTGGAGATTTGGAGACTCGTGGAAAAATAGTTTTTGGGGAATGGAGCACAGGATTTAGGACCAGATCATGACCTAGCTAAGAACAGCAAGTCTTGCTTCTTCAATTAAAAAGTGGTAGATTGGACACCACTATCCTGAGATTAGCAGTTGTCTTTAGCTTTTCGGCTGTTCCAAAGTGGGGGAATCCTTTGATTTAGAAGGCTGTGTGGTGGAAGATGGCAGGAGGAGAAGGTATCTCAGCACCCCTCTGCTGTCTCAGGAGCACCAAGTTGAAGCAAACCCCTCTCTTAGCCTCAAAGTCAAAGGGCAAATTTTCCTCCACTCCGAGAGCCTTGGTCCAAATGAGAGAAATGGGGTAAACATGAGAAAAATGGGCTGGTCCTAAAAGTCTTTCTATTAGCTAATATTTTAATTTACTTGATTTTGCCTTTCTAATTTTAATGGCAGGAACAAAGGGGAAAGTCACACAACTGATCATGAGTCACTTTGGATAAACCCAACTCCAGGGTCAAGGGGACAGAATACAGCAAGTAGTCTGAGATGTTAATATTTTATTTCAATAGTTTACATATTTTTTAAAGTAAAATGCTGGATAATCCATGTACTCTGTGCACACATAGTATGTCTTTTATGTGTATCAACTGCACATGAGAAGGAGCTATGCTTTTTAAATCTTTAAATGTTTTAATCCAAAACAAAATCACAGATATTAGTCCACATTAGGGACTAACTGTATCAAACATTTAATTCTTCAATGAATTCAGCTTTAATAGATAGGAGGTAAAAAAAAAAGGCATCAATACAGCTACTAAGCGTCCTCGATTGTGCTCTCAAATACTTAAAATGGCTGAGAAATTTATTCCAAATGTCACTGTATGTGAGCTTTTCCTTCTAAAACTAAGTTTCATAAATCCCTTAAAATAGGATGCTTAGAACAGACATATTCTTTCACCATAGTGGAATTAATCCAGGCTAATGACACGGCCGGCTGTGGGGTTAAATACCTACATACTTAGAACTATATAGAATCAATTCTCAGTTATCTATAATGGGGAAAGAGATGAAACTAATCAACAAATACAGAAAACCCACAAATATACCCCAAACTAATTCTACCCAGTAGCTTCGATCTATACTCTACCTAACTTCTTACCAGAACAGATGAAAGTAGCAACGTGAGTGTCACCGAGTGCCCTCTCCCCGGCCCTGAGCAGCACTGAGCGCTCATGTAGATGGAGGCGGCAAACTAGATAACTGAGAACGGACCATATAGACGTACCACCCAAAGCATACTGATGGACAGGAAGAATTTTAAACAAATTTTAAACTTAAAACGTTTTCTTTTGCAAGAGCCCCAGGTTCCCACTGTTTGCAACTATGGAAGGTATGTCCTGATCTGAATCCGGGGCGGGGAGCATGCCTACATGCTCCACCTACACTACAGTGCACCCACAAGAGTCAGACTCGCTCTCCGTGTCTGGATTCCTGTGCCCAATGTGGGAATCAAACAAAAACAAAACAAACGTTGAGCATCTGCAAAGGAACGTTTTCAAAGCTGGAAGTGTAACCTCTTGGTCATAAGCCCACCAACTCCCGTCTCCTTTGAGCAACAGAAAAGCATGCCAAACGCTTTAGTTTCCCCTCTCCTTCGAAAAAGAAAGAACATGCACAGCACACATTTACACTGGTTTACTAGAGGGGGCGGGAAGGTGGGCTTACAGTTAAAAAAAAAAAAAAAAGAGGGCGGTTCGAGTGTAACAATACTGATTCAAACTGAAATGAAAGACAGTTTCTCCCTAGAACACTTTAGGGTTTTGCAGTCCTTTTCCATAAAAGGAATATACTTGAAACACATCCCAGTTAGGTGAGATGAGATTACTAAAATACATACAGAACTAAAAACATAAACCAACACAAAACCAAGTCCATTTAATCTTTTAAACTCCTAAAGTTTCACGTCTGTCGGCAGTCCTTTTTCCTAAAGCCTATTGCATAACTGCAAGGAATTTGCTTTCCTCCGCGAGGGAGGTCAGCAAAGAACTCATGTCCCCGATGGCCATGTTGGTGGTGCTGACAGAGAGCACTGGCAACGGGAGGGACGCTCGCGGTGTGGTGAGGCGGGAGGAGCTGTGGGAAAGGTTCTGAATGATACTTGGGCTCAGGGCTCCTGACATCAGGCTGGCGTGGTCCCCGTCATCTATGATGGCATCAAAATCAATCTGCACCCCTTCTAGGTCGTGGCTGTCGAGGCTGTCAACTGTGCTGGTCACCTGGTTAGCACCTGGGGAAAGTAACTCCGAGTTTTCGGCACTGGTCCCCTGCAGCAGGCAGCTGGCTTCGGAAATGGAGAAGGAGCCAGCCTTCACGTCCTGCTGACCAAAGCCCATGGTTTGGTCATAGAACTGACCAGAGTAACTCTGCACATTGGAACAGAGCTGATGGGTCTGCCCTTGCATCTCCATCTTGATGCCGTTCACCCTGCAGGTCTGACTTGGGTCACTGAGTTGTCCTTGCTGCAGTGCAAGGCCGCCCCTTGACACAGCCTGGCGCCTGCTGCCCCCATAGCTGGCACACGGTTGGTAGCCCCTGATAACGGCCAAGCTTGACGGCTGGCTGCCGATGCTGGGAGGCCCTGGGAGGCCGCTCTCCGGCCCTTGATAGACGTTGATGTGTGAGGTAGCACTAACCTGCCCTAGCATCTGCTGACCTGGGCGGCCTGCCCCTTGGTGGTGCATGCTGTCGCTCTGTAGCTGATGAGCTAGATACCTCTGTCCCGCTGGGTCTTGGGTCAGCACACCATTCACTGTGCTGCCAGCTGACTCGCTTGGTGCCACCAGCAGGCCGAAGTCTGGCTGGCTCCTGTTCCCTTGCATGGTGGTGCTTTTAAGCTTTGACACCTGGATCCCAGCACCGCAGGCACCATCAAGTGAGCTGGGGAACCCCGGCTGCCTGTTGAGGCAGTTCCCATACTGCTGGGTCTTATAGGGCTGTTCGTGGAAAGCATTTCCATTGGGGGCAGCAGTGCCAGTTTGGCTCACCAAGTGTTCTGGACCACTGTAGGAGCTGCCATGCTCCCCGACGGTCTGATACCCCCCAGCTGGGCCAGTCCCATTCCTCAAGGGATTCTGTGGGTGCACGCCCATGCTGTTGTATAACCCAAAGGCTCGAGCCTGCTGTACCGGGCCCCGCTGGCCACATTTCAGCTTGGAGGAGGACAGGTCTGCACTGCCCGAGCTGACCTCATTCCACTGAATGGGCAGGTCGCTTTTGCTGGCTTCAGTGCTGGGTTGCTCCAGGCTTCGGTACTGCTGACTGGCATGGTCATCTGGCAGCCCAGATGGGTCAAGGTCGCCATGGCCGCTCCCCAAGTCAGGCCCATGGGGCACTTTGCTCTCGTCAGAGATGGCGCTCTGGAAGTGTTGCTCGTATCCTACTAGGTTCTGGGAGTTTAAATACTGCACCACATCATCAGGCAAGAAATCCTCATCGTTCAGGTTCACATCGGAGTCCATGCTCAGGGACTCCAGGGTCACGTTCTCGGTAATGCTAGGGGGACAGGGAGACGAGTGGAAGTGGCGGGACTGGCCACCCTCCGGCCGTGTGTAATTCTGAAGCACTAGGTTACGCTTCTCCAGGGATGAAGGCAAACCGGGAGGACTGAAGCTGTTAAGGCTGCTGAACCTCGGCACCCTGGGCAGGGAGAGGCTCTCTGAGACAGTCCTCACCGGGTCGCTGGCTCTTCTCACACCGTTGCCCAGCGCATCCTGCGGCAGCAGCGGGCGCCGCCCATAGCTGTGGGCACCCCCATCGCTACATCTCCGGGGAGGGTGCACAGGAGGCAGCGTCCCCGGGGCCTCGCGGGCGTCTCCGAGCAAGGCCATGCGGGTCTTCAGGCTCATCCTCTCCATGTTGGGCAGCGGGGTGGGCGGAGGCCCGCCCGTGGCAGCCGCGTACTTGGCTTTGAGGCGGTACTGCTGGGCGGGCGTGAGGCTGAGCAGGCTGGGCAGGCCGTCGCACTGGCTGACCTCGCTCGACCGGCGCGAGGCGTCGGTGGAGATGGGGTCGTAGGAGTCGGCCACACTCACGTTCTGGGGCCGCCCCTCAGCCTGGGACGCTTCGCTGGACCTCCGGCTGGAGAAGCAAGGTGAAATGCCCGAGGAGCGGCGGCTGCTCAAGTAGGCAGAGCTGATGGTGCTGGTGCTGCTGTCCCTCCTGTTGAGCATGTTCAACATGGTGATGTCCACCCCAGAAAGGTCGCTTCTGTTGGGGAGAAGGGTCATGGGCCCACCCAAACTGCAGCTATTACTGGGCTGTGTGCCTGCAGACAAAGAATGGGAGAGATGGATTCATTTCAGGGTAACTTACAGCTCATGATGGCAAATTATAAAGGGCCAGGGAGTAACTATTTTAGGCTTCCCTGGGTTGGACAATTTCTGCCACAGTGACCACAACCATCCCTGTGAGGCAGTGCCCCAGTGCCACAGTGACTTTGAAGAAGCAGGCGGGGCCGCTGCCACTAAAACTTTATTTACAAGAGCAGGTGGCAGGCCTTTGGCTGAGAAGGTGCCTACCCTTGGCTGAAACAGAACTCTAGCAACTTCTTGGATGGGTTGAGTGTCTTCACAGGCGAAGTGCAAGGGAAAAGGAAGAGTCCCAGGAGGTGCATGCACAGTGCTCAAGTTACAGGTGAACGCCCAGGTCAAAGACATTGAAGGAGTTTCATATCCATATTCAGGAACACTCTATGAAGTTGCTCTAGATATTCAGTGTGGTCTCAGAAGTACAAACTGACTCGGGACTGACAATGGGAAAGGTTTCTTATCTTTCTTTGAACCGGGTAAACATCAGTCAAGATGGCCGCCAGCCACCTGCTGGTCGACTGTGGAAACCAGAGGTGGGTAGTGACCACAGATGCCTCTGCTGCTGGGATTTATTGTCATGATTTCACCATCAGCATGTGCATCATGCATATCGTCTTACTTTTTGTTTCAGTATTATTCTACTACTTCCTGCTTTTTAAATAGGAACTTTGGAAAGATACCATTACTACGGGTGGTTACAACATAATTTTAGGACTAGTGATGCAACCAACAAAGATAAAACCAAGGGCTGATTTTTCACACTATTCTGGCTGCATTGAAAGCACAGATGATTCTGAAGGGAGGCATCTTCTTTCACAGGACTCACCATTTCCTATGAGAGGAGAGACGGCAGGGGCTTTAGGGGGTAGAATAGGGTTCAGTCGAGGAAGCATTCCATTCACTTGTTTGAGCCTTTCTAGTTTTACATGCTCCATCCATTTGGTCCCTGCCGGGTTTCTCCTGGCTTGCAAAGCAAGCGCCGTGGTTGCAGTGGAAATGGTTGAGTCCATGATCGGGGTTTCATCAATGGCACTGAGGTCTCCTACACCACCTCCATCAGTCAGAGGAAGCTCGAGCCCACTGTTGGAATAGTTGCTGATGGGGGACTGTTGGCTGCTGCATGAAGACTGACCACCAGGGCTTGGCTGAGATGTCTGTTGGGGTCAAAAAGAAGGGAAAGAAATGTTACCAGCAAAGAAAAGGCAAAGCGAGCCAATAATGAGAGAGCATGCAAATCAGGACTCTGGGTGGCTTGAGTGAGAAGAACTATGTTCTGGTGAACGGAGGTGGCCTCTCTGGACTAGAATGACTGATGGGTCGCCAGGCGGATGCGCAGTGGGGGGTGATGGGCAGCAGGAAGTGCTCAGTGTGGTACGACTGGCATGACACCAGCCATGGAGTCCTGCCCCAAATGCCAACTCTGCAAACACATTCCCTCCGTTCCAGTTCCATTTCCGTGACTTTAGTCTTTGGGCAAATCACTCAGCCACTCTAAACCTCAGTTTCCTTACCTATCAAATGGAGCCGACTTATTTATCTTAGGGATTATTACGGGAAGTCTGTGTGAAGCCCTGAGAGCACATGAAGTATAAAAATACCTGCACAACAGTAAATGATTGACTCAGAGAGCACTAACAATTACTTGGCGGCTCCAGTGTGTGGGTTTGGTTCGCTCGGCTAAACCAAACACGGAACTGTGCCTCCATGAGCCCACTGCACTTGCTCCTGAGCAACACCCCCCCAGCTGTTCAGAGCTGCTCCCTCCTGTGCTTTGTAACCTCTCCTCCTCCTGCTTTGCTTTTTCCTGTTTTGCAGGATCTCAAGTAGGTAGTGGGTAAAGAGGTAAAACTTCAACCATGTAGCTCCTGCTATACTCAAAGGGGGAAGGGAAAGGCTTTAAGTCACAGCCACTCTGAATCGGGCAAGGATCTTACTGCTCCCCTGAAGTGCCCCTAACGCTTCACTAGGAGGCAGTGTTTCCCACAACCCCAACCAAATGGGCTGTGTAAGGCAACTGCTGCGACCAGATGGGAACTAATCTAGCCCACTGGCTGTCAATCAGGAAAAGACTCCCTCCCCTTCAGGAGGGGGGGGGGTGCGGAAAGCTCAGTGTCCCAATGTCAAGAGAGCTCAGTGTCCCAGTGCAGGGAAGGCAGCTGCAGTGAGCAGTGCTCACAACCTAAAGCGGTTCTATCTAAAATTTCACTCTCCCTGGTTAAAGATAAGAAAAGTGATGTTCAGAGCAGCCCAGTGACTGCCCAAAGCCACAAAGTCCATGAGGCGTGAAGCCCACTGTCACTATGAAAACTGGAGTGTGACAACAATGAAAAGGGCAACCCCCCAGGGAGGGCAAGGGCATGCATGGCTCAGGAACCACTGTCATCTCAGGTGGGAGGGGCCACGCTGTCGGGAAGCGGTTTGGACACTGCTCTCATCAGTGGAACTTTTTCTGGACCCACGGTATACACACCCAAGCAAAGGAACACTTTCTATGTGAATGCCACATGATACACTAAATTCTTTCTGGGCAACCAAGCAGAGCAAAATTTGGTAGACAAATTTGACTGTGAGTTACAAAGCCTTGCTTAATTTTTCGTTTCAGCAAATCCTCTGCTCCTTCCTCAGACTTTTTGGAGCATCCAGGCCTTTGGCTGCCTTTTACTCTTGGGTTGGCAGATCAGAAAGTGCGAGTGCGTGTGCGTGTGTGCATGAGTGAGAGAGAATCTGTATGTGTGCATGTAAACAAATACACGCAGACTCACATTTCCACAGGGCATAAAGGAAGGCCAAATGCACTTACAATTAGAAAACTGCTTCAATGCCAGTCAAATTGCTAACAACAAATGTATCTAGATCTTCCTCAAAGAAGGTGTTGTGCCTGCCCCAAGGACATGATACAATAGTCATTATGAAAATTAAATATTTAGTCTTTGAGAACATCTGCTTGGTCGGCCCCAGTGTGTCTTATAATGAAAACCTAGACATACAGAACAATGGATGTTACCATCTAACTTCACATTTCCACATGCTGAATGTTCAAAACACATTGCTTCTTTGTTTAAAACATAGCTCAATAATGTTCACTACCAAAGATATCACACAGCACAAAAACTAAAGAAAAGATGGAATGAATAAAAGTTAAATGTTAAAATGAAAACAAACTAGA
Organism: Galemys pyrenaicus; assembly: GCA_019455555.1. NCBI lineage: Eukaryota > Metazoa > Chordata > Mammalia > Eulipotyphla > Talpidae > Galemys > Galemys pyrenaicus. Next base: position 1,718,432 of record JAGFMF010011718.1, on the reverse strand, counting down.
AGGAGCAGAGAAACCAAAATTCCCTCACCTTATTACCCACTGTCCTTAGGAAGTGAGAACAAGACATTTAGGAGCATTATACAGAAGAGATGTTGGATTAATAAGAGAAAAGAAGAAAGAATTTAATTTTTAGCATGATGATCAAATCAAAGACAAATTTTTAAAGAAAGGATTTTAGAAATGTAATTTCATACACATTAGTAAATATCTATGAAGCTACCCTCCTATATTTATGTGTGTACATATACATACATAATGATCTACTGAGCACTGATTGATTCACCAAACTTCCTGAGCCTCAGTTTCCTGCCCTGTTAAATATAGGACTAGTCCCAATCTGTATGATCTCTTCCAGCCTTATGTCTACACTATCCCATTATTTTATAAAATAATTCACATGTTAGGTCATTTCCAGTGCCAAATCACGATACATTCTTATTTTCCACCACTTTTCTGTTCAAATAATGGGTAGTTTAAGAGGAAATGACAAGTTTTCTTGTGCTAGGGATATACATTAGGGTATAAGGTTCTTAGGATGTCCTATAATGTGAATGATTGTCTTTCAATGGCACACTGTAGCTGTCCACAAATTCACTTTCCTATTTTCATTCAATACTTAAAAATAAACTGTTGAACGTTCTGGACAAATTTATATAGGTAGACTTCATTTTAGGAAACAAATATGGGCTCCTACAGAAAGTATTATAAAGCACAGTTTATGAACTGGTTAATGTTAAAAGGTAGTGATCAGTCCTAACACATATATAAAAGTTTTACCAAGGTGTTTTTTAAAGGCAAAGTACAGTCACCCACTAAAAAATAATGATAACCCTTAAAAAATAATGATAGCGTATTTGCATTATTTTTCATTAGACTCAATGTGAAAAGTTCAAAAACAAACACAGTAAGTCATTGAAATGCAGCTTCCCAACCCTTAAATGCTGGAATTTTATGTGCATTATTTTCCACCCTTACATACTGCTGCATAGTCATGGAATTCACGCAGGAATTTACAGGCTGTACATCCAAGTGCTGGACTTGGCTAATTTTAAATGCTGCCTTAAACTCAGTGTAAAACTGCCTGTTTGATCACGTCTGTACATGAAGGCATGTGACTTCTACCTGGTATGTTTTCTTCAGAGTCCGAACAATGATAGACTAGAACCCACCGCATCCTGAAGAGCTGACTCCATGACCCTACAGTCAAATACAAATTTACTGAAGCTCCCGACAGCTACTCGTTCATTTTTCTTGTTCTTTGGGAATTTTCAGGTATTTTATAATAGCACATACATAAAGCAAATCTCCAACTGAAGTTTGAACAGTACCCTTAGTCACCAAACCAAAAAGATTTTCACCTATGACAGCTTTCAAATTTCTCCCTTGTTCTTCCCCTGAATGGGTCAGGCGCCAATGAAGAAAATCTCCAATCTATCAAGCTAACAACAAGGCCGGCACTGAAGTTGTCTTTTCTAAAATATCAGCCATGAGTGTCATTCCCCATCACTAGCAAAGTGTAAAGTCTTTTGCCCTCACCTCTGTTTACTGCTGCATGTCTCCCTAAACCCAGTGGTTCCTGCAAGACTATGCCAGGACCTGCTCCGTCCCCTTTCTGAGCCCTGACTATGGAGGTAAACCTCCTCCCCCTCGACTCAGCATCCTCCAGTGAGTTGGTTAGTTCCTGTTTTGAAAGTATTTTGAGTGCATTTTGAATCCCTCACATTGAAATGTAAGTACTTACTTTTTGGTGGTCTGCCTATCCCACTGAACTGTAAATCCCTAAATAATAGACAGGGCTTGTTTATCTTGGGGTCATGAGGGCAAAGAAGATAGAAAATGTGTTTACAGAAAGACTGAATGAATGATTTTTCACAAATCAGGGCCACTGAAAGTAGTCATTGTTTTCTACCTGCCACAAAGAGGGATCAATTTAAAAAGACAGATAAGTGCCCTGGTGGCACAAGGGGTTAAGGTGCAGCACTATGAAGTTATCTACAGCCACTGCAGCATGAGTTCGATACCCAGCCAGGGAGGTGACCCACATGGTGCAGCAAACCTCTCCTGTTTCCTCTCTGCTCCCCCCAGCAGTGTGTTTCAGTAGATCTGCCTCTTCTGCTCCCCACTCTGTCTCTGTTGAATCTTCTTACCACCCCCCGACACGTCTGGCCTGCAGCCCAGCTCTTGCATGCATAAATAAATAAATCTTAAAAAAAAAAAAAGACAGGAAACTCTGAAGCTCTTCTGAACTGGGTTATTCTACGCAGTACGATGATCAGCGAGCTCATGACCTCCTTAGCCAGCTGGTAGAGAGGACAGGGGAGGTCTACTGCCTGGAACTGCCCTACGGAGCTCTCCTAATTAAGCTGTGATGGCTCTGGGCCGATCAGAAGGAAAGTGAATGACATACCATGGGCTTCTCTGCCTTGACCGCTTTCACCTGAAGGCATTCCTCGCGCTTTGAGGTAGTCTTGCTGAGGTCCTTCTGCTCGCCAAGGGCTCCCTGAGTCTGCCGGCCAGGCGATCTGGACTGTGAATGGCTGCCGGAATCCCGAGGTGGTGGGGGCCGAGGATGTATGTCCCCACGCTGCTTCTTGGTGACGTGAGCCTCTGGACCATGCACTGTCTTTACGTGTTTCCGGAGGGAGCTTGGGTCTGTGTAGCGTTTGGTGCAGCCCGGGATCTTGCACACGTATGGTTTCTGTCAAATGCCATGAGAGGGAAACAAGAGATTGTGATGAAATTGATTATGTCCCAGTGCAAGGGTGCTTTGTGATTGCTCATTATAGCCTAAGTCCTCCAAAGCATTTTCAGAAAGTTTGAGGTGTTTAAAAAAAATCTAGGTCCAGATTTAACAAAGGCTATTTAAACCTTGTACGGGGTCCTTAAAAGTCTAGCTTCCATAGATGATTATTTTGGAGCTTGGAAGAGGAGGAACATGTAAATTGCCTTTATGTTCTTGGAAACATTTACTCTGGAAGTGAGAAGAAGAACGATGGTTGCACTGTAGGTGCTCAATAAATATTTGATGATTATAATGATGGTGAAGAAGAGGATGATGATGACATAAAAAGGCTGAAAAGAAACCAATCAGCTAATCAAAAGACTACCTAAGTTTTTCAGGAAAGCCCATTAACTACTGTCAATGTAATATCACTTCTACATCTGTGAAAATGAAATTTTTAAATAATTAAAAAAAAATTGCCATCAGGCTCTGGGTAAGATTCACTAAAGTGTGTTCTTTTGCACATTATGATTACGATGTCCAGGGCTCAAGGTACTCGGAACCTTCCTGACCTTCAAAGCCATCAAGCCCTGTTCATGACTCGCCAACTAGAAAGGGCTGTGGATGGTGTGCTGCCCAGGGCTTTGGGGCTGAGCTCTGCTCCCGGATGCTTCCAATTATTCCATGCTAGTTTCATGTTCTCTGTGGACCGGTGATCAACCCTACAGACAGTCATAAGAAGTTATATGGACACTTACAGCTAAATACTGACACAAAGCACAGCATTGCTAGTTTTCACTCATGACCAACGTCAGAACTGTGACTCTGTTTATATGGCTTGAAGTGTAATACAGTCATGGATACTTTTAGGAGTATATCTTTATACAATCTACATACCAGAAGATGAGCTGGTAGGGAAGCAATAGTCATAAAAGGTATGATTAACATCATACTGCCATTATGTCACAAGATATGCCCTGTCTTATAGACGACATGTGTCTCAAAGATGTTTTTTCAATAAAAGCCCCAAAACAGAGAGCCACCTAAAACTATGACATGTTTTAATGTATTGAAGCAGAGATTTTGAAAATTATCCTGAGAGACTTCACCTTCAAATTTGAGATTCTTTTGGGTGGAATTGAGTCCCCATTAACTATGAATTACTACTATTCAGGAGCTCCTGTGATTTGCAGGTATATATATGTATATATATGGTGAAATGAGCACATCGGATTCTATTCTGTGCATTAGGGCCAGAAGAATGGCTCTGCTGATTAGTGCTATTACCCGGGAGTGTTCTGACATCAGACCTGTGCTGGCTCACCCCGCTGCTCTGACAGGCAGTTCCATCAGCACACAGCCTGGGATGCAGGGGGAGGTGTGCAGGTGGGAAGCGGAGGGAGCATAAAGTCAGGCCAGCAAGTGTGCATATGTATGTTGTGTGGGCCTGGATGAGTTGACAGCAGTTCATCAGAGCCCACATTTCCAAGCACAGCAGCACAGCCATGCACCCTCGTGTGTGAACACAGTCTGTCCCCGCTTCACACGGTTGACAGGCTCTTGCAATTTAAGTGAAACAACATCTCTAGTGAAAGCAGGTCTTCAAATGACTCAGCAACATTATGAGGAAGCAGAGCACAATTAATGACAGTATTTGAGGAGCTGCTATAGATTATCCACCTACAAAACCCCTCAAGAACACAGGTTGAGGAAATAAATGCCTTACAACAAAACTTAGTCACCCGATTATATAACTGGGCCCCCAGTTTGTTGTGATCAATACTAAAATGACATGATTCTAGATGAAGATATATGCTGTCAGACTTGCCGAACTACCCACATTTTCTGGATATCCAACTTGGAACCTGGTCATTACCATTTGGTGATTCTCACTGACCTGAAAGGTACTTTGTAAAAACAACTGATAGTTTTTCTGCTTGACTTTGCAGTATTTACTCAAACAAAAATTACAAATTATCCAAATAAACAGTGATTGATCCCTACCATATGCTAGACTCTGTGAACTCAGTATTTTAAAGAATGGCATTTAACCTCAAGGACTGTAAAATGTACTAGGAAAAAATAGGACAGCACGTGATAACCTACAATACGAAGCTGAAGCAAGTGTTTCAGAAGGATGTGGGCAGACTGGAATAATTTTTCAGCTAGATGACCATAGGAGACAGCTGTTACTACGTTTCTTGTCTAATGCCCAGATCTAGATCATAAGTCAAGGCAAGGGTTAAATAAAATGAAGTACATGAGATGCTTACTATGAGTATGTTGTACATAGTAAGTTCTCAACGAACACAACTTTGACTAGAAGGCATGAATACAGTTGGGTTTAGAAAGGAGAAGATTCTGAGGGATAAAGATGAGAGCAAGAAGAATGCCCAAACTGAAGTATCCTGAGCAAAGGTCCTGTGGTGAGGCCACTTCATGCCTGCGGACATGACCTTCAAGCACAGGCAGTCTGGAGAGTTCCTTTCAGGGTGATGACAGTGAGAGGTCAAGACTAGAAGAGCAGTCTTGAACAAGGTGCCGTAACAAGCCTTAGGAGTATAAACTTTTCCTACAGGAAAAGGGAATCACTGGAACTTTCTAGAAAAGGAGATATAACCCAGTCAGCTTATGGAAACTTGCTTAGTTTGGCATTGGGAGGAACAGGAACTGTGTCATCTGGAGTAGGGAGTGCCATGAGAGGCCACCGCTATGGCTCGGGGCAGTCTGCAGGGGGAGGGAGGAGTGTCAGATTGGCTTCTCCCAGGGGAAATTACTCCTATTTTACGCCATCATATTCTTTCCTGCGCCTAGAATAGCAAGATGCGTGGCACGTAACTAGCTATCAACATTTGTTTGTTTTGAATGAACGAAGGTGTAAATAAGAGAGAAAACGTCTGGATTTATATAGGACAGTCTGATTAAACAAATCTGTATTTCCTGAACCAAGCTAATTTTAGTATATCTGAAACTGCCTATTATTCATAGGCAAAGCCAAGGCTTTGTATCTAGAATAAGGAAAAATTATTTACATGTTTATGAACAAAATCTTATTTAGTGTTTAGGATGGATGTTAACAATTTAAGCAAATTCCTGAACGTTAGGGAAGTCGCTCCTGTTCCCTCTTTGATGCCTCTGGCAATCACTAATCTCTTTTTTGGTGTCTATGAATTTCCCTATTCTAATTCCCTAAAATTTTGCACAAAACAACTACAGCAGATCACACTGCAAGTACTGCATGCAGTAAAAGCACTTGTTACATAAAAAGGGGAGATTCAGCATCTTTTGTAAAATATCTTCAAACTGCTGCTCAATAGTAAGAAATTCCCAATGATCCTTTCAAAAAGACTATATATGAACATGAGTGTATGAAATTTATGTGAGTTTGTTTTTTAGAGAGTGGGTTAATCCCATTAGAGATGTTTTTGCTCTATCAGTTCAGCTGAAAGGAAACTCGGGGCAGACGCTCACTAACAGAGCCAAACAGCCAGGGACCTGAATGGACAACTTTGTTTTTCCCAGATTCTCTCTCCCTAACTCTGTAACTAGAAGATCAGAAATGGGGTTGACTGGCAGCTTGTAAGGTCAGATGACAACCATACCAAGGTCAAAACGCTGCTTCTCTGATATACTGCAAGCAGACTAATAGCATGTTTGTGGGACAGAACTACGGCTCATATTAACATATTCTGGCTAGCTATCCTATGTCTTTCCAAAATGTAGGGAGTCCTTTTGTTAATCTCAGGAGTCTGAATTTGAGCTTGATGTCAACTCCAAGGGAAGTTGGAGGTCTCCCTGCAGATAGGCATTAAAACGCAAGCAAAATGTATTTGAACATTAAGAAACAAAGCACAGATAAAACCAAAGTAAGTCAAATCTTTGGGTTCTGAAGGCGGAACTTAGATTGCTGAGGGGCAGGGTGGTGGGAACAGCAGCAGAGGGGGTACTAAGAGACAGTGGTGGAGGATTATTGGTACTTTGGTGAAGAGTGTGGTGTGGACAGTATACAGCATTGTAAACTAATGTCACTTAAATAAAAAATGCTTCTCAGTAAAATAAAATCCTACTGATTTTCTTAAAAACTGCTTCTAGATCTCTTGTGCACACTGAAAAATGAATTAGAAATTATTTTCATTGTTCTATTTCTCTAAAATTTGGGGGGATAATTACTTTAAAATAACCACAACACAACAGTAGTCACCTCCTTCCATGAAAGCTTTGTTCAGCATATTATTTTAAGCAATTGACTAGAAACCACCCTGGGTTCTGAGAATAGCTACTGAGATCCTTTGGAATTTAGAATGTCTGGAAATCATAGCTAGCCCAGACTGGTTGCTCTGTAAATGCTTTTCGATATGATGCATTAAATAATGCACTTGAAGATACCACCTGGAGAAAGCAAATAAAAGTGTGTCTTAGCAGTAAGCTGTCAGCAGCTGTCAACACAAGTCTTCTGACAGGGTCATCGTTTGCATGGACTCCAGCGACTCCAGACTCCAGGCAGAGCGACTGGGTGGACTTGACGTAAATGCTCCTACTGTTTGACCAGCAGGTGGCAGTTCTGAACAAGGAGAATTCACTGGCCAGGGGATTTAAGAAGTCATGTACATTATCTTCCCCACAGGGTCTAGTTTCAGCCCTGCCTCTGACGCTACAAACGTCACCTGCAGTGACAGCGCCTGCTCCTGCTGGGAGTGGCCAGAGCAAGCTCAAGGGATCTGGCCACCTCCCCATGCTCGTTCCCCGCCAGGGGCCGCGTGTCAACCCGTGAGCCCTGGGCCCATAGCGTCTGCGCTGGAGGAGGCTCACCTCATTGGAATGTGTTCTGTTTTGGTGCTTGGCACGGTCGGAGGCGTTGGAGAAAGCCTTGTTGCACCCTTCATGCTCACAGACGTACGGTTTCTCTCCAGTGTGAGATCTCAAGTGCGTTTTCAAGTTTTCTAGTCTCGAGTAGGCCTTTGTGCAACCTTCAAACTGAGGACAGCAGGTAAATCTGGATTACTTCACACAATGACAGCTTATGCCTAACACTCCCTCCAAGTTGATGAAAGACTGATGTTTTGAGGGTCAGTAGCTTTTCAAAACCAAGGAACAAAAGTCCACTAAACTCTGCATTTACTGGGATTCAGATGGGGCTCAGAGCTGTTCCAGAGAAAGCACTTTCAGGGCTAGTAAAAGTCCTTGAGTGTTTTTTTTAAAAGGCCACTCAATGTGGACAATGGATTTCATTATCTGCTCATTGATCTCCTCAAATTCCCACTGATTTCAGATTCAGCACAAAGTTCATTAATATGGCTTTGTGTCCACACAAAGGCATGGAATTTGATCATGTTTGTAAAAGGCCTTTAATATGCAAAGTACCAGGGTTGAGCAGTGCCCAGGGCGCCTGGTGGACACCTTAGCGCCTGGTGGACACCTTAGCGAGAGAAGGCTTAGCTTTGAAGGAGTCTCAAACCCACAGGTCCACGGGGACAGACTGGGCAAGCACAGAAAAACTCGACAGTCCTAAAACTCGAAAGTCCTATCTTCTGAAATCTCAAGCTTTTCAAGTCAAAACTGGTCCCTCCCTCTGGCCTCCGAGTCCTGGCAAGACAGGAGTTATACTGGGCAGACACAGTGGCCCTGTGCTCCTTCCTGGTGCCAGCCAGCAGGCCCCAACTGCTGCCTGCCCACTTGCCACTCTGTGGAACTGCCACTGCTTGCCATGCGGGGCTCTTTATATTTAAATTGCAATAATTTCAAATTAAATGAATCTTTAAAAAATCAGTTCCTTGATTTCTCTAAGTGCATCTCAAACATAGCCAACAGGCGCATGTGACTATGGCTGCCTGGGGAGACAGTGCAAGTCTAGAATGCTGCCATCAACCCCCAGGGCATAGTTGTCATTTTCTTTCTCCAAAGGTCTATGGGCCTTCTGCCGGCCCTTCCCTCCATGTCCCACTCGACCCCCTAGGGATCAAGTGGACAGCTCTCCACCCACACAGTCACACTGCCCCTGACAGCAGGCCCAAGGCAAATCCAGCCGCCCCCTCTGCTCGGCCTGCTTGGGCCGAGGCCTGCCGGACTCACAGTGCATTTGTGCGGCTTCTCTCCCGTGTGTCTGCGCATGTGCACCACCAGCATGTACTGGGCTTTGAAGGGCTTCTGCTCCCTCGAGCAATCCAGCCACCGGCATACGAACTCCTTCTTCTCTCCATGAATATGGTCGTTATTTATATGCTGAGGTTTGGGAAGAGAAAGTGAAATAAAATGCAAATGCATTGCTCATTGATGAAGGCAACGAAAGGAGAACGCAAAAAATGCCCCAACTTAAGCCTTAAAGACCACGTGATAGCTTTACCACACTAGAACACAGGGTACATGTTCAAGTGAGCGTTTCACTAAGTGCACTTACTCCTACTATGTTTGCATACTTCCTAAATAGTGAAGTAATAGTCTTTGGCGGAAGCCTGGCACCCCAGAGAAAGGGCTGAAGAGTGAAGCTGTGAAATGGGGGTACGGACCCATGAATTTCCTCATTAGGTCTCCATTGCGCTTCATCTGCCAAGGGAAGGCCGGCCCCACCCGGGCAGTGTTCCAGGTGGGTGGACTCCCGCCTTGGCTTGGACTGCAGAAAGAGAAGACACACGTGCACACACACAGTTCCGTAATAAGAAGCAATAACCAAAGCACTCCTTCCAACTACACTTTAGCTCCGATCAGTGGTATTAATTCTTGAATAAGAATCGGAGAGAAATGAACTATATACAGAAGATGAAGACCAGCTCACAGTGCAGTCCACTTCATGGCTATGTCTCTCAGTCTTGAGAGACTCATGGCTCTCTTCCTGGGTGGGATCTAGGAATGAATGAGCTCATTTCCAAGTTTCTCTCTAGTGCCATAGTTATTAATTTGGCCTTAAAAATGAAGATGAATTTTCTGAAAATTTTCAATTCAGAGAATCCCTTTTCACAGAGTTTCTTGGATTCACAGATCCAGTATCCTATAATTGGGAGGCATGAGAAACCTACAATAGCACCAGAGGAAAATGTGTTTAAATATGGCTCAGCTTTAAGTCAAATTTAATAAGCTGAATCCCATTACAAATTTCTGAGGAATGGTGTGTTCTAGTTTGACCCTGCTGGGTTTATGCTCTGGTTACCCCACGTTTTATTTGCCTTAATGTGAGGCTGTCCAGAGTACTTTCTTAAACATATATATAAATGCACCACTAAAGCCGCTGGGAAGTGAGAGGAAGCTGCCAGTACGTCCAATGAGCTGTCTGTACACTGCGACGAAACCTTCAGGTTTCTCCTGACTGGGCCTGGCTGCTAAGTGAGAGGTCTCCGGGGCCCTCACCGCCTGCCTGCCTTTCCCACTTTGCCCACTAGGGGGCCAACAATGCTGGGGAAAATTAAGTTTGCTCTTTCTGGAGATTAAAAGTGGAGGAGGGCATAGCAAAGCAATTACTATTCACTGTCCTATCCTTGAGCAGTTCGAAAGCAGGATAAACAGAAGAGAGCCCAATGCTAGGCCACAGCTCCCAGGAATTCTTTCAGAAGTCAGAACACACAAGAAAATCACAGAGAATCACTGAGGTTCACACCGACAGCAACCCCATGGCGGACAGACGTGGGTTTCCTATGAAAAATCCAACTGTACTCAATATTAGTGTTCTTTAAAAGTTATGCCGGTGCACAGAAGAATGTGGGGAGAACACATGGGCTACGCAGGGGACAGCATGAAATCTTTAATCTGAAATCCACATAACACAGGGGGGTTCTAGGAATTCTTTCCAGGGAGAAAAAAGAAATAATCACACAAAGCCACTCATTAAAAGTTGATTTTGCTTCAGCATTGGTAGTTTTTTGAGTTTAAAACTTGGAAGTTTTCCTAGTTACTGAAAATAAAACTTGAGTCCTGGGATTAATATACATGAAACAAAAAAGGAAGGGAAAGATAAAACTGGAAAACTGAATTAGAATTTGGGCTGAGCCTCCTCCCTGAATCTGGAATCTGCATCTTCTCTTTTCCTTTCCTTGTCAGACAACTGACAAGCACCCCTGGAATGTGGCAGGTCCTTGGTGAATATGTTTTTTAAGTAATTATGATTACATGAAGACTTTAATATAAGACATTGTATTACCCTAAAATATTATACTACCAGGAACTCAAAAGGATTTGAAAGTTAGCCATCCAGGAGCCCTGTCTTTCTGGGTGAAGTCAAAAGAATGCACCCTGACTGTGGCATTCATACATCTTGCATATTCATACAGGATGTAGCAGATGTAGCTCCACCCAGACTTGCTGCTGGGGAATCAGACATCATTCCTGCTCTAAGGAAATTACAGTCCACTGGAGAGAAATGGATAATGACTTAAATTACCACACAATTATGGTGGTGATCAGTGTTATGAAGGGAAAGAGCGTTTTACAAAAACAATTAACAGGGAGTCCCAAATCAGGGTCAGCTTCTCCAATGAAGTGGGATTTAAAGTAGACCTAGAAAGTGACTAGACACGGGGTGGAGGTAAGGATGAAGGTGGGGGGAAAGGGATGACTTGCAGATGAGACAGACACACACAGAGAAAGGCCAGAACTCAGTGTCTTTGATGAACAGGCTGAGGAGCACACGTGGTGGGGAGGATGGGCTGGCAGACGCAGGAGGCTCCTGGCATTGCTAAGGCTTGGGGTAGTTGAAGCATGAATTCCCATGGGCCCATATGGACCACTGAAGCAGCCAGGTTTGGGCCTACCTAAAATGCAGGGTGCACAGCAAGCTGTGGGATGCACTCCCAGGCAGAACTCACACACATTCCAGCAGAAAGCCAGAACTTGGACATTTGCCCTTGAGGAGGAGGGCTTCAGTGTTCACTGGCATTACTTAGGGAAATGGGGATGACTAAGCAGGGAGGCCTCAACAGTGGCCAGTGAAGTAAGAGTCTTGTCTCTGCTCATCTTTCCTCCCACATGCTGGGAAGCCAGACTAGGGGAGAGAGAAGCAGCCCCCTGCTTCAGGTGGGTGGCAGGAGAGGAGTAAACCCTCTCCCAGGCCCTTCGAATCATGTGCCTGGCTGGTCTGGGAGGGAAGGTTCCCCAGTGATTCAGGTTTGAGTCTGTTTAAACTGGATAGGCCTGTAGGAGCCAAACATGACTGGGAAGTTGCCTGTAGAATTCTGAGATCACTGTTACTATGTGGGAGGGAAGAACCTAGTAGGAGCTGAGGAGAGCGGTGATAGGGAAAGTCAGAATGATTTTTCTTTTTTTTTTTTCATGTGCGACATGAACTTTATATTACTTTTGTTTTTGCCCATTTATTTATTTATTTTCTTTATTTGTATATATTTGACATCAATTGTAATACCCATAGATTCCCCATCACCATTTCACCAGTGCACCATCAGCTCAGTCCCTTGTGCTCTTATCTGCCCTCAATCCTTTCCCTCCTCCCTCCCCTCCCCACCAAGTGTCCCCAATTTGTCCTTGTCTTTTAAAAATTATTATTATTGTTGTTGTTGTTATTGTTATTATTCTTTTCCTTGATCCTTATTTGGTTCCCTTATATTTCTCCTAAGGGGGAAACCAGCCGGTATTTTTCTTTTACCTTCTGACTTATTTCGCTGAGCATAATCCCTTTTAGTTCTATCCATGTTCCTATGAATGACTTTAGTTTATCTTTTTTGATTGCTGAATAGTATTCCATCATGTATATGTACCACAGCTTCCTGATCCACTCATTTGTTTATGGGCATTTAGATTATTTCCAGGTCTTACCTATGGCGGTTCCTCAAACTACTAAGAATGGTACTTCCATATGATCCAGCAATCCAACTCCTAAGAATATACCCAAAAGACACTAAAACACTGATTCAAAAGAATACCTGCACACCTATGTTTATAGCAGAATGATTTCATATTTATACCTCCCTGAGTTTCATCAGCCTTGGCCTCTGGGACCATGTCCGAAAATTCGAGTGTCGGAGTCCTGTGCTGATGAGCAAGCATTACACCCAGCATTGCCTGCACCTGGGGCAGTGGGGCGAGAAAGAACCTGTCTAGACAGTGGGAGCAATCTCACTTTCTGAAGGATTCAGCATCCTAGGGATTTTCCCTTTCTGCCCCCTGAAAGTGTCTAGATAGACCTGAGTTTTGTCTAATGCACTTTTGTAATCTGCTGAAACTTCTCTGGAGTGCAAGTTATTTTTCTTGAAATGAGAGTCCATGATTTTGGCTGGAAGACCAGGTCCACCTTGCTTGTCTTTAGGTCCAAATGCTAAACTCAGGAGCATAATCAATTATTATAAAGAAAATACAGTGATAGCTTTCACCCTTTTTATGTGGATCAAATGCATTCTATGCTTAAAATATTTCTAGAGCTAGATTTCAAGTGAAAATTAAAATTCTAAGAAGTCATAAACTTTCTGCGTCCCCGTGTCTTAAATATTTATTTTATTTTTCTTTAAAAAGTTGCTTGACTACTGCAGCAGTGCTTACAGGAAGTTCACTTAAGGTCAAGTTTTTATGACAGTGGAAACAGTATGGAGTGTATGTGGGGGAGGGGAGACATCAGCAGATGTTCCCCAGACAACATGTGATAAACTGGACACCCTTGGACAGGTCAGTTTTTTCTCATGTACAAAATGAGGCTTTTTCTCGTGTAAAATTACAGTGATGACCCAGATGAGGTGATTTTGCTAAACGTTCTCTATAAAGATCTAGATAGTAAATATTTTAGGCTTTGTGGGTCAAAAGGTCTCTATCGCAGCTACTAACTCTTGCTTCGAGACTGACAGCCACAGACAATGTATAAATGAAGAGGGGTAGCTGTTTACCTGTAGACCCTGGCATTGTCATTGGTCATAGAATATTCTTCAACTTTTTTTTCAGTTATTTAAAGCTATAAATACCATCCATAGCTGTGCATTCAAATAAGCAGTGGGCAAGATTTGTGGGTGATGAGTTTGTTCACCCCTGAACCAGAAGACTTCCCCCGCATCATTCTCCTAGGGTAGAAAAAGCATACTTTTTTTGCTCATCAAAGTCCTAGGTAACTAGGAAGAGTAATACACAGTGAATTCTTAACATTTAACAGACAGACGGATCCCAGGAGCAGCCGGCCTGCAATGCAATGGGCATGTGTTTATTTGTGGTTTCATTGAAATTTGACTTCCTAGCAGTTAATCAAATATATAAATAATTTAATTGGAGGGAAAATAATGCATGATTAAATTCCAAACTAATCCAACACAAAGACATGCAATTTGCCAGAGGCCCAAGCACCAGAAAGAGATAGATGGTGTAAATTACGGTGTTGTATGCCAACTCTCTCAGTGGGCCACTCTGAAAGCGCCCTGTCTGAATGAGCAGGACAGGGATGCCAGGAAGGCCGAGTTCGACCATCCAACTTCCCAAGGAATTTGTTTCTTCAGTTTTCCAATTGGGATTGTGAGCATTTTGGCACAGGAAACTGACGGCGGGTGAAACAAATAAAACATCTCTGGCACTACAGCAAACCAACAAAGTTGGTATTTCACAATTGTGACCATGCAGCAAACTGAGCCAAGACCCGGGGCCACAATCTCTTCCCCTGCCCATGGTGCTTTGAGATCACAGAGAGGCGGGGGAAATCACCAGGATGGCCTGGCAATGGAGGGAGCGAGTGGTGCTTCTCCTCTGAAGGGATGCTCTTTGGGAAGGAAGCCCAGCACTTAGCATCAACCACGGTGCTACAGAAAGACTTTCAGGAAAATGGGAAAGTGAAGCGTTTCTTACATGAGCAGCAAAATGGAAGTCCACAATAGAATACACTGAGCTAATCAGGGTCCTTTCTTCTCGCTTCATTATTTCACGCTAAGTCTAGAGCGGGCAGTTTTTCCCCAGCCTAATTCCTAACCCTTCAGATGAAATGCACGCATGCGGTCTATCAATCCCAAATATTCACAGCTCTCCAATGAAAGCTGCTATTCAAGCAGTTCTTGGAACTTGGAAGCGTGCTTACTGCTTTCTTTCCATCTCCCTGTCCTTCAGCCAGATTCCCCACCAATCCTCACTCAGAAGGCACAATTCTCTAGATTGAGAAGCATCCTCCATGGGGAGAAGCGACAGCATGGCCAGAAGGTGTGTGTAAAGCTCTGTACAGCCCCTTTCAGTTCTGCTAATCGAAATGTGCTAAACAACAAGTGCCTTGCTGTTTCAAGTCTGTTCATTCTTTAAACTAGCCAGTTCTTTAACATCAAGAAGGTAAATTCCTTCCATTGTTGTAATGTAAAAATATGGCTGCCAACCACCCCGAAAAACAGCTGAGGGGAGAGAATGTAAAACTTCAGACTCAACCCTCACTACTATTTCTATTCTACTATTGAGGCTCCCCATGTATGAAACTTACACACCAGCCTTTCTGTCAGTATCTACAGCTTCTCAGATATAACAGGGCATTTCCACCAAGGTTTATACAAAGTATGTTGCCAAGTTTTTCACAACACAAGCAAGTAAAAGCAAAACTTATGATCTTTATTTACTTATTTTGCTTTTTTGCATCATTGTTAATTTTTGGAGAGGGCTTGATTTCTCCCCTCAGGTGCAGTCCCTGTAGTTCTCCCACCACCACAGCACCTGTGCATCATCACCACAGTCCCTTGTGCTTATCCCTCCTCTGTTCTGACTCCCTCCATTTACGCTTCCCTTGTATGCCCCAGATCTATGGTCAAGATTTGTTCTTTATCTGACGCTTTGTTTGGTTTCTCTATATTCCACGTATAAATGAAACCATCTGATATTTATCTTTTTCCTTCTGACTTATTTCACTTAGCGTAGTTTCTTCCTGTTGCAGCCATGTTGTCACAAGCAACATGTGTTTATTCATTTTTGATCACTGAGTAGTATTCCACTGTGCATATATAACACATCTTGATCCACTCATCTGTTCTGGCCATTTAGGTTCTTTCAATATCTTAGCTATTGCAAGTAGTGCTGTAATAAACATAGGGGTGCAGGTTTCCTTTCTAAATGGTCCAGACACAATGGAAAGCTGTGTGACGTTTCCTCAAAACTCTAAAAAATGGATTTATCATATGATCCAGCAATTCTTCTCCTAGGAATCTACCCAAAGAATACAAAAGTAGGCTCTTTACTGGAATAGTGCACAGGTAAATATGACCTCTCTCCACACCCAAACACCCCACATATGTGCACACACATGCACACACACACATACTCAGACATGAGCACACGTATTATTCTTTCTTTAACAGAAAGGGAAGGCACAATAATAAATAAAGTGGCATAGTTCATAATGAAAATCAGTCAATGGAACAGCATCATGGCCCTGCAGGGGGCCAGGTCACCGCAGCTGGGGGCATCTGCTGTACTGAGTCACTCCTTTGCTGCATTTTTATGTATTGTAACCCATGAAGATGCCATTATTTGATACCACAATTATACATTTCACAGGAAGGAAATAAAAGTGAGATATTTCCTTTCCAGACTATCACACTGGAACTGTTTGATACTTTCTAAATGTAAATGTAAAATTTCTATCATCGGGTTAGTTCACAAATGAGCTTGAGTTAATAAACATGTTTAACAGAATTCAATAATTGGAAACTTCTAAGGATTTTTAGGACATATAAGAAAGCCTTCTACTTTGATATAAGATGGAATATACACAAGTAAATGATCTTAAGTTTGATTTTAAATTTGCTTTCTGATTTTATAAGTCTATTACTATTGCTTTATTTACGAGCTATTTCTGAAAAGGAGGGAAAATAATTCAGAAATTAAAATTTAATTTACATTAAAACTGATTTGAGAGATGAAAATGTTTTTATCTGAAGGAAAACTCAGAAGTAACCCTTAAATGAGTTCCATTTTCTCCATCTTTCTACTCATCTTTTCCAAGTTTTAGAGATGAGTAGAAAAGTGGAGAAAATGCAACCCCATGCAAAGTTGAAAACAAAACTAAAATACTTATATTAGCTCAAGTAAGTCAATGAGAAATAGTGTGAGAATGGGAAAAATTAGTATTAGTATTTTCTAGTGTACTGTAGTCCAAAATTCATCTAAAGCTCAAGAAAAAGTCAAGAAGTCAAGCACAATTAATTCAAAGTGTCTAGATTTTTTGTTTTATCGTTACCTTCAATTATAAAATAACTAAATGTTGGTGAAAAGGTGTACTTGAGGATGCAACTTATCTAGCTGACTACCCTCCCTTCCAAGAAGTGCAAACATTACTGGCTCGAACTTATGTCCCCAGAATAGCATAGTGCCTTAATATTAAAATGACCTAAAACTTAAGAAAGGAAATTTTGGTGCTTGAGAAGAATTTTTAAGAGGAAAATGTAAATATTAGTGGTACTGATAAATGTTATTTACATTATTTAGGTAAAAAGAAAACATACTCATTTTTGAAAGTGGGTTAAGGGCCTTTAATTCCTTGCAAGAACTTTGAAAGTGTCCTTTCTCTTATACTTCTGTTCTCTGAATTCTAAGTTATTTTGCTAAAACACCAATGTGATTCTTTTCTTTTAAGAAGGTTCTTTTACAGTTTAATAAAGTAGCTTTTACTAAAGAATTCAGAGTTTCTTTTCTGAATGTGTAAACCAGTAATGAACTCTTATAGAGACTTTAAAAAGAAATGTAAAGTGATTTCATTAAGCCCTCTAATCATGCTAAGGCGCTGTTTATATTGTTTCTAGAAGTTACTGGGTGCCTTTCATTTATCTTATTCCTTTAAATACCAACTTTTGTCTTCAGTCACATTAACACTAAAAGCATCAACTCTTCTTAAATGAAAAGCTTAGTCACCAAAAAGAAAGATGCAAAGATCTCTGCAAGTAAGGATTTAGTAGTATGCATTTAGAAACAAGAAGAAAACAAATGCTGAATCTAGATCTGTGAGATCATTTCAATTGTGTAATCATGAAATGAAGAAATTTGCAAAACCTATCTCCAAAAGGCCATCTTTTATTCACCTCATTGCAATGAGCAAATCCACCAAACATGACAAGCACCAAGCTTTCTGATCACCACTCCAATTCCAAAGGGAAGCAGCACAAGCCTCACTCCTGTTCCTCCTGCCAGTCAGTTCCAGACTGAGAAAGATGGCAGGGCCCGAGTATCCAAGAGAGGTGGCCAGAAATGCAACCTCTCCAAGGATGAAACGTTCAGGCCAAATTACTCATCTTCATGGATCGTTTCTACAAACCCAGTGTATCTGGAAAGCATTACCATTCAAGGCAGTGATATATAAAGTCTTTAGAAGCCAAATCATGTCCCAGAACACTATAATCCTCCCACCCTGTGGGCTTGGATTTCTGCCATGATGAGAAAGAGGGTTAATGGGTAGTTTCTCTGTATAAAGATAATTTCAACTAGTGTCTGCATATCTATTGTCAAAATAATTCTTTTGTTATAAAACTTTGAAAGGTAGGTTGGATTGGGACAATAAAGTAATTATAATTATAATAGCACCTTCATGCATTTTAATTTTAAGGTGCTTAATGTCCGCCTAAGAACTAGCTCTAAGAACAAGGAAGAATCATTTTTTAAAGTCTTTGTATTCCATGTAAAATACAAAGTTATGCACAAACTTATCCTACTTGACATGTAAGACATTAAGAGTACCATTATCTAGACGTATACCAAATGTTAGCCTTTAAATATTCTTGATTTCTATGAGCTCACTATTTTACAGTCTGAATTTCTAGGCATCGCTCTTTGTAAAGAGCCTAAAATTTTAGCGTAATGTGAAAAAGTTCAAAATTTAATACTAAAATAAAGGTGAAGTAAAGATGAGATCTGCCTTTTTCTTTTTTTTCCTTCCCCTCCTTTTTTTAAATTGAGGTGCTCTAGATTACAGCAAGGTGTGTGAATGAGGGACAGGCCCTTTCCACTTTGACGCAGGGGGTGACCTCTGTCTTCACCGCCCCGTAAAAGCACTCACACCTCCTGCTTACTGAAGTCTGTTTCTGAGTACTGCAGTCAGCCTTTGAACCTGTATACTGTTTATAAGTTCTGATATCCTGATTTTGATGATTAAGATATTTGTTAAAATAATAACTGATTTAGTAAGGATCTCTGAATTCAAATGATAATCTATTTTTAATATTTGGAGGAGAATCAACCATATTTTCAATGGAACCCTTTGAAGATATGGGATAGGAAAATTAATTCTGGTGCAGTCTCAGTTCAAACCATGTCCCTGGACCGAATTTTCCTAGGAGGTCTTCTGCCCATCATGTAGCTAAGGAGGGGCCCTGTGTGAAAAGTGATGGAAGCCTCCCTTCAGCCATCAAAAGATCAGGTCAGTGTGTGTGGGGGGGGAAGGGGATGTATGTGTGCAAAGAGGGGGTGGGGATTGATGATGACAGAAATGCAGGCATATCTCAAGAAGGACTGGAAGAAAGGAAGGAGGCAGCCAAGCAGGCACAATCACCCACTTGGAAATCTGCCCCTAGTCCCTGCTGAGCTGACTCATTTATTCACTATTAACTCAATGCTTATTTATGATATGACAGTTACTGTGCTAAACACTAAAGAGACAAGCTGATTAAGACAGGTCCACTGGATCTTATCCAAGATTGTCGGAATGCAGAGAGAAATACTGTTTAAAAATTTGCTTTCATATCATAGACACCTTTGCAATTAAAAAAGAAAGCAACCCACAAGAATTCTGCTTTCCCTCACCTCCCCACCAGAAAACTAGCAAGTCCATTGTTTGGGTTTGCCCTACCGTAAAAGGAAACCCTTGGGTATCTCTGCTTTAAGTAAGCTTTTCAACATGTGGAATGATTAAATGTAGCATTTTCTGATGAGCTCATTACTTATTCACATGCTTCCCTGGTGTGGAGGACATCTAGCATTTTAGTGCCTCACTGCAGGTGCATATAAGTATATGGAAATAAATATCCCAGATGATATGTGTATCTACTGCTGCACATTCTAGGCTGTAATTTTCTTTATCATGTTAATAGAAGGTATAGAGTTTAAAGAAAGAAAATTGGCCTAGACATCAGGATGCAGACACTCACTCATTTGTACACTATGGGCACAACACGTGGAGTAGGACATGGACACTGCCTGAGAAGAAGATATTCTAATGGAGTAGATGGGAAACACTGGGGAGTTGGGGAGGGCTTCTGATTCAGGCAATTTACTGGAATTCCAAGAGAGAGGCATGCCATGGGAAGAAATACATACTGGAGGAGGGACTAAAGCTATAGCAGTCCTAGGTCTAAGAATGGGCATGATAATGTTGATGAAGTGCATCATAAAGGAGTGTGTGTGTATGTGTGTGTGCACTTTGCCTAGAGACTGAGTTTCCCACGGTGTGGAAGCAAGGGGAGAGTAGGGTAAGTACTCCAGAGGTAGGCTGGGAGCAAAACTATGAGGGATGCCATATTACCAAAGGCACCCGTAACCACGGTAGCGGAGAGGAGGTTTTTAACCATGCTATAGTCATCTTTGTGTTTATAAAAGATAACGCTGTGTAGCATCACAGAGAACTGGCAGGCAGGCCACTTTGGAGCTGCTATAATCATTCAAGAGAGCTGTGGCCGTGAGCTAAAGCAGTATACGTGGGGATGGAAAGA
The DNA here is from genome assembly GCA_019455555.1 of Galemys pyrenaicus. Classification (NCBI taxonomy): domain Eukaryota; kingdom Metazoa; phylum Chordata; class Mammalia; order Eulipotyphla; family Talpidae; genus Galemys; species Galemys pyrenaicus. The sequence continues at coordinate 1,698,143 of JAGFMF010011718.1, read as the reverse complement.
GGAGTTTAGATTTGGGACACATTTTGCAATCATTTGAGGATAGTGAATTAGAGATTGTGAAGCTTCTAGCTTGAAAAATTCTGACAACAGTGGTACTGGAGGTCAAACCGATTTGGGCGAGATTATGTTTCCATTTGAGACACGACATGTTACAAAGTGCCTCCAGGATTTCTCCACATAGAGCTCCAATCCAGAGGACAAGCTTAAATGTAATCTGAGAAAGGGTGTGGCTGAAGAGGAAGGCATTCCCCTTTCCTAAGCTATCTTTGGTGACTTCAACACACAGAATTTTAAGGAATTCACAAAGCCCAAACTGCAAACCTCTGTTTCAAACTGGAGATTGTGCAGAGGATGAAGAAGGGCAGCAGTCAGAAGCACAGGAAGCAGCATTTAAAATACAGGGAAACACGAAAGGAAATAAAGAGGACAGAGGAGATAGAACAAAATAGCAGAGGATTGGGGCACATCAATTCTGTGGTTACATCTGCAAGACCGTAGGGCAGAATATCCTAGGGTTAAGGCAGTAAAGTTCCCGACCAGTGACAGTTCCCAGGTTGCAACACTTTGGTGGGGAGGGGTGGTAGGAAATGGGGAAATGTCTAGTAACACGGTAAAAACTGCAATCTTAAGACTGAACACCGAATGTCCAGCAATACAGGAGATGGATTGACAGGGGACCTGAGGACCATCCACTGAGACCTGGGCTCCCTTGACTAACCACAGAACCTGGAAAGAAGAGCAGAGTCAGCATCTGATTGGAAAATGTCATTCCAGAGTCTGGACAGCTTAGATGCACAGCTGAGTCCCCAGGGCTACACGTAGGAGAGGGATGCTGGGCCAAGATTATTCTACCTCCTTCAAGCCTTTCTTCAATTGTTGCCTCCTTACATAGACTGATCACCCCATTTGATCGTGGCCCTGATCAACCACTTACACTATAACCTATCGATCTCTGAACTCTGCACCCCTCAACCTGCTGCTATTTTCCATCACATCCCTCATCATCTCTTAAATAATATAATTTATATACAGAGACAGTTTGCGATTGTCTGCTTCTCTCCCCCTGTAAGACTGTGAACTCCACAGGGGCAAGGGATTTTATTTATTAACTTTGTTCACTGATGTATTCCAAGTGTCTGGAATAACATCCAGCTTCTAACAGATGCTCAGCAAACATTTGTTGGAGGTGTGTTATGGGAAATAGCACATCTACAGCTGATGCGGTTCCACTCTTCATAGTCACAATCTGCCACATACCTTTCTTGGGTTTGTGCATGGGACCCATAAACCTCGGGTAACAGAAGCAATTTCCTATGAATCTTCTACTAACAACAATTGATAAATCTCTGCATCACACATGATTTTAAAGTCCACCAAGCAGAGCCCCCTTTTATACCACAATTGCAGACTGAGGTTTTGAGCTAGTGATGACCTGATTCAGTTGTCTTAGTTCATTCCTGTTCATTATCAATGTAAAGGAATGCTAAAATTTATTCTTGCCCACCATGTCAATGTTAACACAATTTGGGATTAGGATGCTGGCATTTAAGGGGTAATCCCAACATTCAAATGGTTCACTGACTGCAGAAAGCAAAATCTTATGTTTTACTGTAGATTTCTCTTGAAATAATTTAATGAAGCTTCAGATGAAGGGCAGAAAAAAATCAAGTTACTCTTGTGATTAAGCTACTCTATTTTCACTGGAATTTTACCCCCTGGCTATTGTTTTTGTCCATAGTTTATACAGAGATTTCTTCCTAATGCAGTGCTGTTAAGTAACAGCATTAACTAAAGGGCATATTTCCTCTTTAATCTGCTTGTGGAAATCTCATTAATGTAATGGAAATTTTGCCCCCTACCATGACTAAAGTGATTGAAGAGACAGAAGTAAAGAAGTCGGGTTGCTCATATAGAGTTTCAATTGGAGAAATAAATAAGGGAGGCACTTTACATAGAGACACAGGTCTAAACTTGGCAATTAAAAAAAATTAAAAATAAGGGTATACATTTGTGCAAACTGATCTGTGCCTTTTCCAGAAGAGAACCAGGGAGCCAGCCGGCTTGGGCTAAGTCTACGGTGAAATCAATCCTGGGGGAGAGGGCTTTTCTTGAATTTGAGTCATGTCTGCATTTTTTTTAATTTTTGTTTTGCCTTTTACCTCCCCACCAAAGTAATAATTTCAGTTCTCAAGAAGTGCTAATTTATTACTAAAAAATATGTTTTCAATTTAAGGGTTTGATTCTATAAAATATATTTTTATAAGCACATTTTCCTAGGAAAATGTGGCCAGTTTATATTGCATATTCATGCAACTTTTAAAAGTTTCTTTGACCCTTAAAGCATATGCCTCCAACATATAGGCAGCTTTCATAATGGCCTCCACATTGCATATGAACAGTCTTAACATAGTATAATAATAACAGCACAGAAACTGGTTAAAGTTTATGAATTTTAGCACTCTATAGGGAAAAATAGTGAAAGTGCTTTCCAAAAATCCAGAGTCTGAAGATAACTGAAATTCAATGTTTGATCTAAATGTTACCTGGATATTTAAAGCAGAAGTGTTGTCTTTGTTTAACTAAATTACTTAAAAATGATTTTGTATATTTCTTTTTTTAGGAAAGTGAACACACTACAAGTAACAAGAGAATATTTTAAGGAAGTGTCAAGGTGGGCACTTGGCTCCAGGTTTCTTTACCTGGGTCTTTCTCACAAGTGGATTAGAGATCCACTGTATAGGGAAGGTGGCAAGAGCACTGAGATTGGGGCCTCCCTGGTGGCGCAGCCAGTTGAGCGCCGCACTGTGAAGCACCCGCTGCACAGCAGCATGAGTTCGATCCCTGGCCAGGGAGGGGACCCACATGGCACAGCAGACCTCTCCTGCCTCGCCCACTGCTGCCCTCGGCAGTGTGTTTCAGTCCATCTGCCTGTTCTGCTCCCCACTCTGTCTCTGGTGAATCTTCTCACCTCCTGTGACTCTGGCCTGTACCCCAGCTCTTGTGTGCATAAACAAATAAATCTTAAAAAAAAAAAAAAAGGGCACTGAGATTGTTCTTGTTTTTCTCTTCCTCTTAGCTGTTTCCAGGGCCCTGGTGTGCAGGCTGGATGCATATAACTTTGCTCATGTCGATTCTTGCACCTGGCTGGCATGTCCTATGTATCCGACTTAGCAAACTGTTTCTCACACTTTATTTCCCATAGAATTATTTTCCTGATGCTCAGAGAGAATCAGAAACGTCCTTAATATTGCACCATGAGTCTGTGGCATAGATAAGAACTAAATCCAGGACTAAATTTTCTATCTACACACAGATAGAACTGAGGGGGGAAATAAAGTAAATTTAAAATGAAGAGTCTATTCCTTTCCAGATCTAAAAAGGACTCATCAGAAGGTGTGACTCTTTAGGAACATTATAGGAAGTACACAAACAAGAGAGGTAAACTGCACCTTGACAGGAGAAGAAAGGAAGGCGGGAGGGAGGGATAGAAGGAAAGGAGGGATTCTTGCATGGATGGTCATATCCAAGTGGCGCATGTGCGCACACACACACACACACACTCCGACGCACACACAGTGTACTGCTTATGCTCTAAAAGAAAGTATTCCAAGCTCCTAGACTCTGCGGTGCCATCAAAACCATTAAGCAACATTACAAGGACTAAACAACTTATCCTTGGTTGGCAAGGTGATATCAAAAGTAAGAAAATTTGCTTTTACTTCAAATGGTAAATTTGTTGTTCTTGGATACAAGGGTCTGAGTTTCGACTCCCAAGAGGGGTACACTAGCACTTCATATATTTGATGGAGAAAAAAAATGTTATTTTTAGGAAATTCATGTTGGGTACCTAAATGCCTTTAAATTCCATCTATCTACATTTTCCTATTAACTGCATTTCTTCTTTATTTCTGTCTTGAGTCATTAAAATAAGCTGGGTAATTTCTGATTTATCATTTGACAATTATTGGTTAGCACAATGATTATTTCCCTCCAAGACCACGTGAGAGAGATGGTATTTCCTTGCAGAGCTTGGGCAACCCACTGCTCCCACGTTTTTCGCTGAGCATCAGCAGTTCAAACACACCCAACCTGTACCTTTAAAATGCTCAAATGGAGAATTCCCAGTGGGTTAGTCAACCGCTGGCTCATATACAAAGAAAATACTATATTTTTCTCTGAAGAGCTTTCTGCATCAATTTAAACACAGTGAGACAGACACAATATCCCAGAGAGAGGAAAACCTACCTTATTACATTCCTGACCCAAGAGGAAGGATTTGCCCTTAGGACATAAAAGGAATCCATAGGAGTGTGGGGGAGAGCTATCTAATCCTAAACATAAAAACAGTTCATAATGCAGCATGACAATGCTTTTAATCGCTGACATAATTGTAATATGTATATATAATATGATACAAGGAAAGTAAATGCAGCCTGCTTTCCAGCCTGAAAGGCTTTCTTCAATATTCTACTTTAGGTCTTCTGCATTTTATACATGCTTGGGGGAATTTTCAAGGGGAGGTAACATGATATTATAAGGATTCTTTCTCAGCAAAATCACATCTTGTTCCGATTTGAGTGGACGCATCTGTATGTGGTAAGCAGGGTGAGCGAAACTTTGAGCTCTGTGAACGCTGTGTTTTACAAGTCTTCCTTGATTTCCTGTGCAAGTCCACAGGCCCATGAGATGATGGGCAGAAAGGCTGGGATTTTTATTTTCTCAAATCGGAAAGCCTCTGGAAGAGATGCTCCATCTCCACTGTGAGTGGTGTGGGTGTCAACCATCCCCCTTCATGGCTACATCAGAGAATTTTAAAAGGTGTTTAGGGTTGGGGTTTTCCCCTCTAATGTTCCCATACACAATATAATCTAACACAAAGGTACCATCTTCCTGAAAAGAACCCGCCTTATGAGTTTGGAAGGTTGATAAAGAAACGACATTCTGAGGAATTATTGTTTTCCCATTAACATTATTTACAGAAAGAACTTTACAACATCCTTATAAGCTGCTAAGTGGTGGCTGGCCTGCCAAGTATGCGGCTGATGTGCTTACACAATGCCTGCCTGTGACCAAGGATTTCTCAATGTTCACATTTTATGGAAGTAAATGCTACTGATGATTCCTAGCAAAGCTAACAATCATTCCAGATCTCAAATTATCAGTCACTGCTGTACTCGGCATTCACATGATCAGACAGGCCAAAGAGAAGAAGTGCATGATATGCAAAATGCAAAAGGACAGGCGGAAGGAGGGAAGGGCTGGTGTCCCAGATGATGCTGGCTGTACCAGGCTCTTCTGTACATCGAAATGGCTCTGCGGTCTCCCACTTTGCGGCCTGGATTGGTTCACTTTGCATGAGTATGGATTTTACCCCTTCGAGACCACGACCTTATTCCAGGGACTATCTCTGCTTCATCTTGGTGTCTCACCAGCCTTCACCGTGACTTCCACAGCAGGTGCTCAGGAAATGGTGATGGGTGAGCAACATGAATCCCTGATGTGAGCACATAATCTTGATTTCCTCATATTTCATTACAGTTGGAGTTAAGCTGTTCACCCACCTAGAGCACTGCAAAGATTCCCTCAGTCTCTCACACTGGTGTTTCTTCTTGCCTTACTTGGAAGGAACCTCATGCTTGAGGGTAACAAATCTCTTCTATGGCTGCAGTGCAAAGATCCCCTGCTTTGGGGGAGGAGAGTGGGAGAAAGGCAAGGAGGACCAGGAATTATTTTTCTTTCAGATGTTGTCATTAAACCGGCTTCACAAGGTCATCCTAGGAAAATGCTTAGAAAGAGGAGATAAATGATGGAAGTGGTCACTAGGGGCTTAAGGTGTCCAAGAGCTGACTTCATTTATTTTATAAGTAAACTGAGATGACTGAAGTAATCAATATATGGCACCTCTTCTAAGGTATTCATACCACAGGCTCAAATTCCAAGCATGTGGCAGAGAATACTGTATTTTCCTTATACATACATTTTTTAAATTAGCTCTTTTACTGCTTATCTGAAGTATTCAGAATGCCTGTAAAAATCACTCAAAGGATGTCCAACATTTGCTGCAACCAACTGCTCCCCACTGTGGCACATGGGTTTTGTCAAACACATTGGGGATGAAGCACTAATGGTATATTTCACTGCGACCAGTTATATAATATTTCTCTTTTGTAATGCCTCAAAAATAAATTCTATTTCTTACTTTTAACACCTCTCATCAGACTACGAAGTACAAAATATATTACTTTTAGCAAAAAAGTAAAATAGTGAGTTACAGCATTTCAGTAGAGCACTTGATTGTATTGGCAGAGCCACTGAGTGGTGCTAACATAATTTTGGCTCCATACAAATCACACTGACAAGGCCAACTTAATGCTCAAGCTAGGGATATTTTCATCTCTACATTACTCACCAAATTATTCTTCAACAGTCAAATAACTTTTTTGTTAGAAAAGTGTTGAGGTGAGTATGAACTAACATCTTTAATTCTTTTTTCTCCTCTGCCTAAAAGTATTACTTTTTCACCCTAATCTACTCTTCCCTGTCCATTGATTCTATATTCCCTCCCACATGACTTTTCAGTCTATACAGAGAGTATGATGAGCACATGGATTTAAACCTTGTTCAAGTGATTCCAAAGTTCTCTATGTTGAATATCAAGTTATCGAAAAGTTTGAAGTTGACTTAAGTATGTAAATTAGATTATTAAGATGACTTAAGTTTCTCGTTGAAATCATTTTCTTTCCACCAGATTCTTCCCTTTCCATTGGACATAATTACATGATAGGGAATTACTATCAATAAATGTATAACTTCAGATAGCAAAAACCATTAAGAAAAAATCAGAACCATCTGGATTAACATGGAGACACAGGAAAAGGACCTAGAACGTCCACTTTCATTACCATGAGAACAACAGCATTGATATGTCTCTAACTAAAGCAGCATGGTCTTGAATTAGGTACTGATCAGATATGTGGCACTTTGGATACATCTTCTGAACCAGAACTCACAATTGTCTGAAAAGACAGAAAAAGGTTTTGATTGATTTTACTGCATTGTACTGGCTCTGGATTACTGGAGCTGCACTAAATGCAAATTAGGCAAATACTCCTCCCATAAACCATGACAAGGTGTCCAAAGCAGTTCTTCCTACTCTATTAGCAACTTTTCTTTTACACTCAGACTGGTAGTAAAGGCTCATTTCAATCTCCCATTTGTTGATGGCAAATGTGGAGACCTGCACTTGGGGTCCCACTACACTAGCTTAGTCACCTGCAAGACCGATAATGCCCAAACTGGTCTACACTTTGCTCAATGAGACAGAAGCCACTGATCAGACACTTGAATACCAAATTGGTGACAATTTCAAAATACCACAATAGTCTTTAATGAACACTTTCTGTTCTATCCCTGGACACATTTTGAGTCAGATGCTCTATAGAACCAGAAAAAAGGGGGAATCAACAACACACTTTGGGTTGTGCCTCACTGCTGACCAGAGAGGGATCAAGAGCTTACACACACTAGGAAAGCACTCGCTATGGCCTCTCACCCAGACAAGCAGAAGGAACATTCCTCTTCAGCTCCACAGAAGTAAATGCCACACACAGAAATGGGTCTGGGCTGAGCCAAGCATGCTCCTGTTTATATTGTTAGGGCAGAAAGCCTGGAGGAGAATGAGAATTTATATTTGTATTTGCTTACATACCCATGAAGGCACTGTAGAAAGATACAGAAATTAAGAGCATTTGTACTCTTAGAGGGAACTAAGCATTACAAAAAAAAGAGAGAGGCTTTTCAAATCATACTTTTACAATTTCTGTTTTTTTAACTACAAGAATGTATTACAATCCTAAATTCTAGAAATAAAATGAAATAAGCCAGAAAAAAATAAAAGAAGAAAGGAAAAAAAGTGAGTTGAGATGGGAAATCTGCCACCACCATAGGGGATTAATAGCACAGCTTATACGTAAGACAGTTGCCAAAAACATCAATCACTATCACATGAGGTCGTGAACATTTTTCTCTTACTGAGAAAAAGAGAAAGACTTTTGGAGACTCGGAGTAAAAGCAGAGTTTGTAAATAATGAATCTAAAAACAAAACAAAACAAAAAAACGCTAGAAATTTCTGTTTGTGGTTCCCAAATAGGATAAAAGAAGTCATGATGTCTGCTCGCATGTGTGCGTACACATGCACACACACACACACACAAACACTCAAGAGGAGAAACAAGTAGGTACAAGGCAGAGGAGAAAGGAAACTGGTTTAAAAATGCTCAAGTAGGATGTCTTAGTGAAGGCAGCAGGAAGTTGCTTGGAAACAGATAAACCCAATCCAGTTCAATTAATGTGCAGAGCATGAATGCATACATGACTCAAAAGGAAAAAAAAAAGGAAATAAAAGAACAAAGAACTAAATCAAAGCACAGCACACTGAATATTCTTAGCATAAAGCAGACCTGAAGTTAATCAAGGAGGCCAAGATACATTTGACATCATTAGAAAAACATTCAAGCTAAAATGAGAAACAAAATAGAGAAGCAACCTTCCAAAACAACAAAATACACGCTGACACAATTCTATAACACACTAGTCAGAAAGAAGATTCTAAGCCCTGCTCACCACCCTTTCTTCTGGAAGAGCCACAAAATACAGTTGCATACTAAAGCCCTCTCTAAGTGCTGCAGCAAGAAATGAAGGACTTGGTTTAATGACCTACCTATTCCCTAGGTGTCCATCAATATTCCACAGAAGAAGTGTTCTGCAGAATATATTTTGGAATTTGTCAAACTATCTGGGTATAAAAGAAAATATTTTTCTGCCCAAAATACTTAACTCATTTAAAATGTTACTAAAGAAGGAAGGCAGTTTTCATTTTATTTTCCTGTTCACAAAAAAATTAGAGGAAAAACAAATCTCCAGAAAGCAGAAGCAATGATGAGAGGATGAAACAGTGATGTCAAGAAAACAAAACAGATTGAAACTACTGTTATAAGAATAAGCATATCAAACAATTAGCAAGGTGACTACATAGCAAACTAATCATTGTATTATAATGACTGAGTGTATAAGCCCTAATTAAATAGATAAAGGCAGGAAGAGAAAAAAGGAGGGAAAAATACTTCTAAGTGGTAAATTACTTGTCCTGAAAAACAAGGAGTATGTCAGTTATGGCAGGGTGGTATTTACATTTCAGTAATAAGAAAATTAGTTTTTAAGTGTGCATTTAATACATGTCTAGGCAAACACTAATATTTAAAGCAATATAACTTCAAGTTGACCAGAGTATAATAGGACTAGAGGGTGACACACACAAAGACCTACAAATAAGGGAAAGAATTTAAAAGGGCATAAAAATTCACATTCAAATTAAATATCTCAAACCTACCTACTACAGGCAAAATACCTCTACATACTACAGGCAAAATACCACAGGCAAAAAACTATAAATCTAATTTTAAAAAGTTGCTGAAAACAAAATTACAGACAATTATTTAAAATATGTCAATATATGGACCTCCTTGGTGGGGCAAGGGGTTAAGCCTCAGCACTATGAAGCTATCAGCAGCCATTGTTCCACAAGTTCAATCACTGGCCAGGAAGCTAACCCACATGGCACAGCAGACCTCTCCTGTCTCCCTGCTGCTCCCCTCAGCAGTGTATTTCAGTAGATCCCCCTGTTCTACTCACCACTCTGTCTCTGGTGAATCCTCTCACCCCCACACCTTTGGCCTACACCCCAGTTCTTGTATGCATAAATAAAATAAAAATCTTAAAAAAATATATGTGGATATAGTAGTGACATTGTTCGTGATAAAAAAATAAGACTTCAGGATAGAAATATTTAGATGGAGCAAAGAGTGTTGCATTCTCCTTTTCAAAAAATTAAAATTTTATTGATTTACCATTGTTTTATAATACTATATGCTTCAAGTGTACATCTACCCACCTCCACAGGTGTATCTATGCAACAGGATCCCTGGGGCCTGTGGGTGCCACCGGGCAAGATGGTTTTGTTGAACTGAGGTACACCCAACTCAGCTTGCTGCAGCTCCCTGGAGCCCAGGGACCTAACCTGAGTGCAGGCTGGTCTAAGTAAGGACCAGACTTTTTATTTATGGCTCCAGGACTCTACACGGACCAATCAGTTGTAAGTAAAATGAACAATCAGGTTTGAGCTCTCCAACTGTCACTTAACCTTGGGTTAATTATTTGGAGTAAAAATGGGATGTGAACATCCTAAGTGATTTCAATCACTTAGGATTGAAAACGGTCCAATCAGTCTTGGAGGCGGGGAAACCCTGAAGAGTCTATAAGGCAAAGCAAGAGCCCACTCGGGGCAGTCAGCAGCCAGTCTCCAAAAAGAAAAGATGGAATCAGTAGGCACCCTCTGAAGAAAGAGAAAAAGAGTCATCTGACTACCTTCGAAGGGGAATCATTCTTAGGACAATCTTTAAAGAAGAAGGTTTCAGGAGACGGCCTCAAAAGACAGAGAAGCATCAAGCAAATGATCTTCTTGGGATTCACCACACCACCACAAACTTGTAGAGCAGACCTCCACAGAACTTTGATGCAACCTGGCCGGTGCACCTCCTTCTAACTCAGCCTTTAACATTACCTGCACAAAGCACTGCTGGCCTTGGCCTCGCGTTTCAAAGAGCGGTTCATTGTTGGTGTACGCCATTAGCGACCAGCTCACAAAGAGCTCTCCACAGCCTCTAGTCTCTGCACTGCCTCCTGGTGCTGCGGAGTGTGTTCCTGTCCAGGGTGGTGTCGGGCCCAGCCTTCAGACTGCATCTGTGGCTGCTGAAATGTCACCTCATCTCCCATGAGCAGCTTTCGTTTGGGACTTTTGGGCACAGTGGACACTACCTGGAGTGACACAGCCAGCCACTGTGGCCTTAGAAAGTCTTTCCTTTTCCCCTACTTCCTATCTGTTATATAAATCCTGCTGTTGTTGGACTCTGAGCCTGGGTGGGCTTACAGTTGTGCATATGGATGAGAACCCACCGACAGTGACCTGTCTCCCTCCATGACATGGTCTTTGGCACTGTTGTGTTACAGCACTGTGTTGTGCAGAGCTTACCACACCCAACACCAAAAGTGCAGTCATTAAAGGTAAACAAAACTTTTCTCCATCACATAACCTTGCACCAAAGTATATAAAGCAAAACTTGTGAAAATGATGAGGAAAGAACTAGAAACAATCACATGAGATAGAATACTCCAGAAGCAGTGACTGAACAGCAGACAAAGAAACAGAGACAAATCATTTTGCATAACATCATTAGGAAAGTTGAAGGAATGAGTACTCCTTCAGATTTTTCTTTATTTTTACTTATTCATAGAGCTTTTAAAAAATAAATGCAATTCATGCCATGGAGATAACCCAACGATATTAAATGCAGGAATAACATACACCCAAATTTCTCCAGTGACTAGATAAAAGTATAGAGTACTGGTAGAAGCCTCAATGCCTCAATCTACTAATAAAATAAGCAAAATCCTTTGTCCAAGAGAAACAACAAATCAAGACTTTCCTGGTTAGAATAGTAAGAAGCTAGTATGACTTGACCACATTGGTGATGTGACAGGGGACAAACCACTGAAATGCTCTCTGACTTGGGTCCTTCATCTATAAAATGAGTCTTGGAAGTGCTCCAGTGGCGCAACTGGTTAGCGCGCGGTACTTATACATCTATAAAATGAGTCTAATATTAGTATCTAACACTGCAGGTTGTTGAATAGATTGAGTGAGCTAATATATGCTCTTAGAACTAACAGTGGCAACAAGCCAAGTATTAGTATGCTATGCAATAAGCATTAAGTAATATTTATTAATAGTAATATATAATTAGTAATATATATTAATAATTAATATAAATATTTAGCAAGACTTAGAGATTAACTCTCTCTGAAATGCAAGCTCCTAGAAGACAAGGACTTTTCAACTGCATTGTTCATAGATGTATATACAGAACCTAAAGCAGTGTCTGGTTTGTAGCAGAGGTTAAAATTACTTGTTGATGAAAAAAATGGTTGAAACTTCAGAATATCCATTAAAAAGTAACTATATATTATTTTGACATTTGAAAAGAAACACTGTCAAAAAATTTATGAGCAGAATCATAGGGAAGTAAAGTGAATGTTAACATCTTTACATGCTCTCATTATTTAAAAAAAAAAAGACATTCCCTTCCAAAAGTCATAAGAATAAAACAAAAATCAGTGTAAGGAAAGCATGCTGGAGAAATTTAAAACAAAACAAATTATCAAAGGACACAAATTTAAATTTAAATGAATAGCCAATGTTAAACTATATATTTGGGAGAAAAAACAGAATCCAATGACATATCTAAGTAAATAGGGGAAAATAAAAAATAACAGAAAAAAAATTTGAAGGTGATAGAATGAAGTACACAGAGGGCATTATAAAAAAATTGTTTAAATAACCAGAGTTTGAAATATGATAATAAAATTGAAAATTTCAATGAAATGAATGACTTTCTGGAGAAATAAAAATACTCATACTGATCAGAAAGGTAGAAAGCCCAAACATGCCCAAAAACATGAGGAGAAAAAAAATTAATATTTTAAAAAGATTTTATTCTCAAAAGGTTCTGGACGTAAGAAGTTTTATGAGAATGCTATTTCAAGCATTCAAGAACCAGAAATGATTATGCTTTGTATAGCGCTCTGGTGACCGAAATAATGAAAATGACTTGAACATTTACAAATAAAGCATAACTCTGACAAAAAGTAGCATAAATAAGAAACAAAGATCTGTCTCAGACATAAAAATATGGAAATCGTAAATAAAACACAAAAACGAACTCAGTAACGATCAGAAGAGTAACTCACCTGGCTTATTCTAGGCTAGTAAAGACATATATGATGTGGTAAAATTCTTGGAAATTTTGAATAGAAAGAAGGGCACTTCACTCACAAGTTCAAATATAATTCATCTTAATTGAAAAGTCAACAGATTACATAAAGGTCGAACACCAGAGTTATTACTATTAAAACCAGGTTCAAAAGAAGTTGTATGGCTGCCTTCAGAATGGTCCACACTATTCCAAGAAACCTACCTAAGGCAATAAAATGAAGGAAAATATGCATCTATTAGACAAAATTATTATTATTACTTGCAGATAATAGGAGTACATAACTGGATAACCTAAGATAATAAAAATACAGAACCATTAGGAGGATCAGGAGTCTTTAGGATGTTGACTGCATACACACCAACATAAACAAACCAAACCCTCCATTGCTTTTTCTATTAAAAGCAGTAATCAAATAGTGGGAAAAAGTTATGCCTGGATATGGGCAAGATAAGAAATATGAAGTAGTCAAAAGAAGAGAAATATTAAGTTAGGAAGCTCAGATATGAAAAACATACCCCATTTCTACATGTAACACTGAATTTACAGAGAACATAATTTCCAATTTCAGGTTTTAACAAAACTTTAAGCAAAATCCCAATGGTATAGTCTTTTAAATTTATCTAAAATCATCCTAAAGTTAACCTGTTTAACTCCATTCCTTTGTTTAAAAAATCATATGTGAAAGGAACAATTCAAATTAGGAACAAAGCCTATGTAAAGATGCTTAATATTTCTTATAGCGACAAAAATGTTGAGAGAAACCCTAAATGTCAAGCAGAAACAGCACAAAAATTGCTCACACACAGCTAAGGGACAGTGCCCAACGTGAACACAGGTCACTGTCAGTGGGTTCTCATCCGTGGGCACAATTACAAGAGCACTGAGGCTCAGGTCCAGCAACAGGGACTTTATTTAACAAACAGGAGATTGAAGAAAAGGAGTTTCTAAGGCCACAAGTGACAGTGGTCCCACCGGTAAGTGTCCAGTACCCAAAAGTCCCAAAGGCCACTCATGGAAGATGAGATGACCAGCAGCACCCCACTCACTGCAGTCAAAAGGCTGGCTGGATGCAGAACAGGGCAGTGATGGACTCAAGAGCACCTGGAGGTGGTGCGGGAGAACCAGAGGTTGCTCAGCTCTTTGAGACACTGGGCTGATCCCAAAGTACTCCTTGAAGGCAGTGTCAGAGGCAGGGCCACAGGCGGGTGCAGGGGACTAGTCTCTGTGTAGGTATAAGGCGATCTGGATGTCTACAGAGGTCCACTACATCCCAGGGAGATCGAGACAGCCCATGCTTCTCTCTTCAGAGGCTGGGAGCAGAATCCTTTTTCTAAGGTGGCCTGAAGGCTTCCTCTTCAAAGGTGAGGGGGAGAATGCTTCTTCTTTCTTCAGAGGCAAGAAGCAGAATGAATCCAAATGGCTCTTGCTCTGCCTTATAGCTCCTTCAGGGTGTGCCCCCCTCAAAGCTTGATTAGACCATTTTCAATCCGAAGTCTCTGATTAGATGGTTTTGAACCAGCTTGTTTACCACTTTCAATCCAAAAAATTAACTGATGAAGTGCACTAGAACCTGATTAGGCCGTTCAGCTCATACCTGATGAACCTCATTAGTCCATTTAGCTCATGCCTGATAGGTTCATTTAGAATCCTAGAGCAGGTATAAAAGGGTGAAGAACTCAGATCGGGGGAGCCACGGCAGAGCCCACCTCCCTGGGGCAGTGGGGCTGAAGGAGAATCCATTGGCAGTGGGCTGAGGCCAGCATAGCTCAGCCTCAAAAAAGTCACCTTGCCCTGCACCCTGCTGGGGGGGGGGAGGGCGTCCAATTACAAAATGACAATGATTAGGTGATTCTGGTGTAGCCAGATGATAAAAGCAGGGTACAAAATAGAAAAAAAATATATATACACATATATATACATATATACAAGCATATGCAGTATATTCTCAATTTAAAAAATAAATTAAGAAGAGGGAAAAATCTATAAACATTTAATGAAAGGTCCCTTTGGTTTTGCTAATTTTGAAAGCATTGTGTGTGTATATATGTGTGTGTATATATATACTTTAATGTTTTATAGTGCTTTAGTAATCCATGCTATTTTCTCCCAGTTAATGTCAGGTGAGTACAGCATTATTCTTAAGGGTTCTCTTCTGTAGATTAATAAAGCATTCTCCACATTTTAGAACTCTAGAGTATATTTTAAGAATAGATGGATGGGTAAAAGAAAAATGTTTAACTGATTGAAAAACACATAGGACTGAATTCAAACATACATATGCACTTCTCAAGTTATTGTGTTATGGAGAAAATCAATATTCATTCATCCATTTATTCAACAGTGTGTACAGAATACCCACTACATGCCACGCAATTTTCATCCTGGGTATATAACAGTGAATAAACAAAATTCCTTGTTTTATGGTGCTTACAGTCTTGTGGTAGAAAGCAGAACATACAATGGTTTTTCTAAGTGATGTTTTAAACCATAATGTATGTGAAAATTTTAAAGCAAGTTAAGGAGCATGACAGAGACCTGAAAGTTCTATTAAATATATGAGATGGGCCCAAACAGCAGACCAACAAGTGCAACGTCCTGTGGAAGGCGTGCCCTGAATGTCTGAGGAAAGGGGTCAACGGGGCGATAAAGGATATGCAAGGAAAATAGTATTTGGGTTGTGAAAATTAATAGGAAGAGCAATTACACACTACATTAATCGCATATGCTTAATTACTCTCAAAACCATCTTAGATTTTACACTGCATTCCAATTAAAAAAATTGGAAAGCAACTTCCAGTCTGTTGGGATCAACTGACTCTTTTGAGTTAAAATATATCTACAGCGGCCAGGAGCTTCATAGCATTTTATGAGTATAGACAAAGCACTTCATCCCAAGAGCCAAATTATAAGTCTGAAAAATTCAGGATTGG
Source organism: Galemys pyrenaicus (assembly GCA_019455555.1). Classification (NCBI taxonomy): domain Eukaryota; kingdom Metazoa; phylum Chordata; class Mammalia; order Eulipotyphla; family Talpidae; genus Galemys; species Galemys pyrenaicus. Next base: position 1,682,325 of record JAGFMF010011718.1, on the reverse strand, counting down.
GATGGAATTAAGAGTTCCGAGAAGCGAGGGAGCTTTGAAAACAAAATTAAATGCTGGAGACATAAGCCATCCTCACCCTCTGTGATTATTCCCTATATTCACAGGCCCTTTAAAGGAGAATTGCCATGCACTCTGCTGCCCTGGTTATGTCTGTGACACCCACTCCATGCAGGCGGTAAAGGCCTAGTGGTTGTGAAGTCACTCCCAGGAGAAGCAATTTAAACTGCCCCTGGAGTCCTGGGCTGGGCTTTTGCACTGAGTGAGAAGAGCACTGGCCTTTTGTTCACTTGGCAGGAAGTAGCCACAGCTCAGCCAAAGAGATTCTGAGGCTGCTTGCAGTGCCTAGAAAGGACTCAGCATGGGGTTACTGTCCTGAGGACAAACCAGGCTGTCACCCAAGTCTGTATCCCCAGGCTGAGGGCTACCACATGCAGGGGAGGAGGGGCCTCCAAGTGCAGGGGAATCTCCATGCCTCTCTAGAACTGGCAGTTAAAATGTACCCTGGACCTGTGGGGACAGGGAGCCATAGCCAGAGTCAACCTCGCTGGGGCAGAGAGGGTGAGCGAGAACCCAAGCAGTGGGCTGAGGCCTACACAGTAGTGGGAAAAGATGGGGGTGGGAGGAGACAGTTGTCTCTAGTCACCACATTCTGCGCAGACCAAGAATTCTCTATTAAATACAGCTTCAAAGTTGTTACAATTTATTAGACAAGCTCGAAGTGTAAAATATTTAACAGTTCATTGGCCTGTCTTACAGTGCACCTCCGTTTTTCAGATATTAGGGAGCAGACTTAAAATGCTCCAATAGGAACCAAAACTACCAATTTTAGCAGCTAGGTTTATTCCTAAGCTGAGACTGAGCTGTTCCAAAGGAGATGCAGATGTCTTTAAGTAGACCAGACAATGGCCCCAAGTTCCAAAGGGGAGACATGACTGATATTCATCAGGTTCCTAAAAGGGATGGCTAAGGAACAATGGTAAATGCATCTCATAAAGTACTTTCTTAGAACTTAAGCAAAGAATAGCTCATTTTTTTGGTGGCTCTTTTCAGTCACCTCTCAATTACTTCACATTTTTCTGGAATTTCTGGGTGACAGAAAGTGGAGTGCTGCAGACTTAATTTAAAAAAAAAAAACTACTTATGCATACAAGAGCTGGGGTGCAGTCAGAGGTGTGGGGGTAAGAGGATTCACCAGAGACAGAGTGGGGAGCAGATCAGGCGGATCTACTGAAATATACTGCTGAGGGGAGCAGCGGGTGAGACAGGAAAGATCTGCTGACCCACATGGGTCAGCAGCCTGGCCAGGGATCAAACTCATGCTTCGTTGGTGATAGTGCTGAGACTTAACCCCTAGGCTGGCAGGGAGGTCCTTGCCAGACTGTTTCTCAGGACAAAGACATGTTCCTGGCTCTACACATAACAGATGATGACTCACCATCTGGGCTCAGCTGTGGTTCACGGCAAGACGCTCTCCCCAAAATGAAGCTGTCATTATATATTGTGACTCACAAAAGGAGGACAACAAAAGACCAGGTAGAACCAGTGAATTATATTAGGAGATAGCAAATGTCATCACAGACGACTTAGCTCCACCCAGAATGCAAGGTAATGGAGTGACATGAACTATAAAGATATGAGGTTAAGGAAGGAAATGGTTTTTAAAAAATGGAAAAAAAAAAAAAGGAGAATGCAACAAGCACTTGTTGCTACTCAAAAGGGAGAATGAGAAAGAGCAGCAAAGTAAAAAAACTTATTATGTAATATCTGATATGTCTGAAATAAATACAAATCCAAGCTTGGGATTTACTCTGTTAGGGGCCACAGTGTGGGGGAAAAAATGAGGGAAATACTGAATAGTGAGACTCATTTATTTCTTGCTTCCAGTGGCAAAAGACATAGGCGACATGTCCAGTCCAAACCTGTGAGAACTGAAGTGTGTTTTAAGGGAAAGTTCTTTTATGAGTTTTCAAAAAGTATGTGGTTGTGTATCTTTAAAGGGACTTAGTGCATACACTTTTGCCTGAAAGTATCTCAGAAAACCACACTTAAGATTGATTTCTGAAGAAAATCCTAAGGGAAATTTTCACATGTAATAGCCAGAACAGGACTAATATGCCAGATAGATGCAGAACAAAAAAATTCAAGAAGTTTTTGGACCAAAGGTAGGTCTGGTGAACAAGGAAACTTGGGTCTCAGGTAACCAATTCTCACCCCAAGTTTGCTATCTTAGAAATTCAGAGGCATACCTTATTGGCAGTATGTCTAATAACCAAAAAATGTTAAAATAAGGAAAGGAAAAATTTGCCTAGAACGAGGAAAGAATTTTAGAATATAAAACTAAAGTTTCATTAACTATTCTTAGTTAAGAACAAATGCCAATCGGTGCCTCCTCTGAACACAGCGCATAACTAACTAGCTTCAAGAAACACCTGTAATAGAAAAGAATTTCTTCAGATTGAGAGGGACTAAAATTGAGCTCTAGTCCAGAACCCAATGGAAGCTCAGAATAATTTCTGTAATCCCCAATACCATTTATTTTTGTATTTTTGGAAAAAGATTTCTTTATTTATGCATACAAGAACTAGGATACAGGCCAGAGGTATGGGGGGTGAGAGGATTTACCAGAGAAGAGTGGAGAACAGAACAGGCAGACTGACTGAAATACGCTGCTGAAGGGAGCAGTGGGCGAGGCAGGAGAGGTCTGCTGAGCCATGTGGGTCAACTCCCTGGCTGGGGTTCAAACTCGTGTTCCAGTGGCTACACAGTGTTGGCTACACAGTGTTCCTAGCACAGTGCTTAACCCCTTGTGCCATCAGGGAGGCACCCCCAATACCATTTAAACCCTTTACCTCCCAGCTTAGGGACTCCTGCTTCCTTGGGGCAGCATTTTAAAAAAAGTTTGATTTTCATTTATTTATTCATATAAAAACTGGTGTAGACCAGAGGAGCAGAGTGGGAGGGGGTGAGAGTATTCACCAAAGACAGAGTGGAGCGCAGAACAGGCGGATCTACTGAAATACACTGCTGAGGGGAGCAGTGAACAATACAGGAGAGGTCTACCCTGCCATATGGGTCATCTCCCTGGCTGGGGATCAAACTCATGGCACAGCAGTGACAGTGCTGAAATTTAACCGCTGGGCCACAGGGAGGCCCCCTTTTCTTGAGGTAGCATTTGGGCCAGCTGTTATTGTTAAAAATTATTTGCCTGACATTCAGCTTAAACCTGCTTTCCCTATGGTTTCTGTGTGCTGGATCTATGACTTGAAATTGACAAGTCAGATCCACCTTCCACAAGACAGCTAACTCACACTCAAATATCTGAAGGCAGTTTTCTCATTCCCTATTTCTCTCTGTCCACCAGAACCACCCAAATCTCTGTACTCCAGTTCTATCTCTATTCACTCTCACAAAGGCCTGTGTGTATCTTTTTATGCTTGACCCAGTGACTGCAAGTCAGTACAGCTTTAGAATGCAGGGTGCTGGGCCATGTGGCATTTTTCAGAAACAGTTTTAGCATGATTCTAATAAAGTCTTTTATTTCTGTAGTGGAGAATCCCATTAGCTAGTTTTCGTGGTTACACTCAGTGCCTAGTAAAAGTGAATTTACAGTTAATTAAAGGCCCAATGTTATTATCATAATTCTTAATCTACTTGGAGCTATTTCAATGTTTTGATTTTTCAAGATCTTTGAGGATCCTGATTCAGTCATTAACCGTATTTGAAAATTCTTCATAAACAACTTTGATGATAATTGCACTCCTTGATTTCTTCCTGGAAACAAACACCAAATTATTAAACAAAACAGAGACGAAGGCCAAGCCCAGGAGACAGCTTCTAGAAACAGCTCCCAAGGCCGATGTCATACGGTCCGTTATCACCCATCCAGTGCTGACTCCCCTAACTGCTGCTTAACATAAACTTCACTCTCTATCTTGACCAAGTTGCTTATTAAATGTTTTGTTGAAGTCCCAACATGTATTTACTGTATTTTCCTAACCAAACAGTATAGGATTTTATCAACAAACACATCAGCCCAGTCTACTTTTCTTTTGGTGAGCCACATGGGTTCCGATGATTATCAGTTCACCTAGTAATATCTTAATGAAAATACAGCTTCCTCTAAAATTGACTCAAAATTCACTATCCGTGATTTCCTGAATTCATTTTCATGTGTCCTTGGAAAGTACAGAATAATCTCACCCAGAACTTTACCCATTTTTTTATGATTGCTCAAAAATTTCCAATACTGGTTCATGGTTACATATGTGGTGGCTCTCATTGTCTTGGGATTTGATATTTCGCCTCTCCCCTGCCACTGATACTCTTTGCCAGTCATGACCTTAAACTCCAGTTCATTGAGAGGCAATCTTTTTTTAAAAGCTTGCCTCTCTCCCCGTGTTCTGGACAGATGCCCCAGGACGACAAGCCTGGTCTTAGGCACTGCTGCACCTTTAGTTCTATGTCCTAATTCAGTTCTGTGTTTCATTCCATTGAATGTAAAGACAAGAACACACAAGGAAGTGAGTTGCATGACTTCCACTACCAAGTGCCACCTCTAATGGAGTGCCAACCACAATCCAGACTGTGCCTCCCTCTCTCTGACTCTCGGCAGGCAGCCCTCTGGTTCAGCGTACCTCATCTACCAGGAGGCTACATGTGGGTCAGTGTTGCCCTCTTTCTGGTTTCACACATGCTTTTTGGTCTCTCTTCTGTTCGTATAACTAAAAGCCCAACTTTTTAAATAATTCCACTGAAGTTCTCAACACAAAACATTTTTCATACTCCGTGCTTGCTTTATTCAACAGGTTGTGATTGCACAGAGTGTTTTTTCTTCCAGTGACTCCCAATTCTCGCAGTCTCAGGCTTTTTATTGGGCCTGCTGGAAAGATTGCAATGACAGCGTGAACTGTGCCTCTGCAGCTGACACAGCATCTGTGGAAGACAGCAAAGTGCTGTCCTGTTAGTGTTTCCACCCTCCAAAGCCTCATCATCTTGATGGTGGTTGTTTGAACTAAGGAAGAGTCTGTTCTCTCTTTTTTTTTTTTTTTTGTTTTTATTTTTTCTTTCTCTCTTTGAACGGCTACAACTTAAGGTAAAACCAGTAAATAACAGGGGTAGTGGATGAGAGCTTGCAGTTTCAATTTTCAAAAGTTCTGCCTTCTTCCAGTGCTGTTTCTGGACATCAGTTTAATTCAATCAACAATAAAATGCCCAAGATGAGTTCATGAGTTTTATTTTGAGTCAAAAGATTTGGCCCTAGATGAATGTCTGTGTCTGACTTTCACTCTTGTTCCGATAAAAGGGTCTAAAATGTGTAATGAACTAATATTTACTTCAGCGGTAGCAAACAGGAAATATATGGGGAAAGCAAACATGAAGAAACTTGCTCATGGAAGAGTGCATAGCATAGACAGACAGACTGTGTATGCTGGGGAACGGAGGAAGATAGATGAAGTGGAGGGTGAGAGGACGCGTAAATGAATAGCTATGAAGTCTGAAGGCCAAATCTTTAAGATATACACAAGCAGGCATTTAAAACAAGATGTTTTATGTATGAATGAGCTAATTTACCAGTAGCAAAGCTATTCCTTAACGAGTAGAGTGGCCTTAAAAAAGTTGGTTAACCGTTCTAGACCTTATAATACTTTTTTAAAAAAATATATATGGGGGCAGGTGGTGGGTTAGGTAATTTTTAAGGTTCTACAATTAGACATGAAAACAATAGTAATATTCAGTAAGATTGTGCTAATTCCTATGAAGAGAATACCAACTGCATTCCCATTCATCCGAATCATCATTTAGAAGTAAAATTTCTTAATTAGTCTACTTTTTTTTACATAAGCCCATTTAACCAAATGTTTTAAATATTCAACCTATATACTGTCCCAAACAGCCCTGTCTTTTTTTTTTTGGGGGGGGGGAAAGGAGTTATTGTGGACACAGGCATCCTGGGAGCCCAGAGCGAGCATAACTGGGAGGTGCACTGGAGGACAGCACCCAGACAGCTAGGTGGCACCCACAGTCCAGAAAGGGCAAGCACAGCCCAGAAGGGAGATTCATCAGAACACTGACTGTTAAAGAGGCTGTCAAGGTAAGAGGTAAACAGCCACCTTAAGAGGCAGAATCTATGTCATATAGCCTAAAACCCACTGGAGGTCTGTTAGTTGCTCACATCAGTTAAATATAGAATTACCATATGACTCAGCAATCCCACTCCCAAAAATATACCCAAGAGAACTGAAAATAAGTGATCAAACAAAAACTTGTATAGAAATGTTCACACCACCACCACACCCAGAAACAATCCAACTACCCATTGACAAATACAGGCATAAGTGTTCTAAAGTCATACAGTGGGATGCTGTTCAGCTTGAAGTAGGAATGAAGCACTGAGATATACTACAACATGGATGAACCTTGAAAACACAGTCCTAAGTAAAACAAACTAGACAAAGGGGCATATATTACATGACCACACTCACATGAAATGCTCAGAACAGGCACAGAAACAGAAAGCACAATTGGTTATTTTCAAGGTCTCTAGGTAAGGAAAAGTGAGCAGTGTCCTTTTGGGAGCTGAAAATGATGGAACTTGATAGAAACTGTGAATGTTCTCAATGACAATGGATTGCACACTTTAAAATGGTCAAACGTAGAATGCCTACTCTTGCCACTTCTATTCAACATAGTACTGGAAGTCTAGCCTCAGCAATTATGCAAGAAGGATTAAAGGCATTCAAATGGGAAAGGTAGAAGTGAAAGACTAACCAGTGGCTCCCCCCAACAACACACCTCTTTAAACTAATCAATGAATTAGTAGTTCCAGGATATAAAAACAACCTACAAAAAACCTGTTGCATGTCCATAAACTAACAGTGAACTATCTGAAAGAGAAATAAAAAGTCATTACATTTACAAGTGCATCAAAATTAATAAGACACCTAATTTTTTAATCCATTTTGAGTTGGTTTTTGTATACCAGTAAGAATGGCACATATTTAAAAAACTAGCAACTACACATGTTGGCAAGGATGTGGTGAAAAAGGAATACTACTTCACTGCTGGTGGGAATGCAAACTGGTCCAACCTTTATGGAAAGCTGTGTGGAGGTTTCTCAGTCTACTAAAAATGGAGCTATCATATGACCCAGGAATCCCACTCCTAGGGATCTATCCAAAGGACACAAAAACATTAATTCAACAGAACACATGCACCCTTCTGTTTACTGAAGCACTATTTACAGTAGGTAAGACTTGAAATAAGGGCCTCCCTGGTGGCGCAGTGGGTTTTGCAATGCACTATGAAGCAAACCGCAGCCACTGCAGCACAAGTTCGATCCCTGCTGCCGGCCAAGGAGGGGACCCACATGGCGCAGCAGACCTCTCCTGCTGTGCCCGCTGCTCCCCTCAGCAGTGTACTTCAGTTGATCTGCCTGTTCTGCTCCCTGCTCTCTGTGGTGAATCCTATCACCACCCCCCACACCTCTGACCTGTACCCCAGTGCTTGTATGCATAAATAAATATTAAAAAAAAAAGACTTGAAATAAAACTGAATGTCCAAAAATAGAATACTGGATCAAGAAGACATGATACATATAGTATTCAGCAGTCAAGAAGATAAACTAATGCCATTCACAGCAACATGGATGGAGCTTGAAGGGATAATGATGCTCATTGAAATAAGTTAGAAGATTAAGAAAAATATTGGATGGTTTCATTTATAGGCGGAATATAGGGGATCAAGGAAAAACAACAACAAAACAAAACAAAACTACACAGACAACTATAAATCAGAGATATTCTGCAGGGGAGGTAGTATCAAAATGAGTGCGGGAAGAGCACAAGGAACTATGGTGATAGTACACAGGTGAATTGGTGGGGGAAATCCTATGAGGACTACGCCTGAAGAAAGAAAACAAACATTGTAGGGAAAAAAATAGACAAAAATCCTACAAATATATATTTTTAAAAAAAAACAAAATTAATTAGATACCCAGAAGAAAACCTAACAAAGGAAGCTAAAAACACGTATACCGGAAACTATGACATGTTGAAAAAAATTGAAATGACACAAATAAAAGAAAGAAATATCATGTTGGACTAGAAGAATTAATATTGTTCAACAGTCCATATTATCCAAAGTGACCTACAGGTTCGATGCAAACCCTATCAAATTTCCAAAATTTACATGGAAACACAAAGTTTCTGAATAGCCAAAGAAATCTTGAGAAAAAAGAACAAAGCCAGAGGCATCACACTTCCTGATTCTAAACAAATTACAAAGATATAGTAATCCAAACATTCTGGTATTGTCATAAAAACAGACATAGATAATAGGCTAGAATACCCATAAATAAAACCAGATGTATACTGCCAACTAAACTTTGATGAAGCCACCAAGAATACACAATGGAGAAAGAACAATCACTTCAATAAATGGCTCTGGGAAAATTGAAACAAAATCTTACACCACTCACAAAAGTTAACTTGAAATGAAATGACTAAAACTATAAAATTCTTTGAAGTGAACAAGGAGGATAAAAAGCTCCTTGAAATTGGGCTTGGCAGTGATTTTTTTATTTTGGGGGGGTGGCTGGGATATAGCGCCCAAAAGCACAGGCAACAAAAGGAAATAAGTCAGTGGAACATCAAACTAAAAAAACGCTGCATAGTAAAGGCAATCAGCAAAATTAAAAAATACAGAATGGGAGAAAAGATTTGCATACCATATATCTGATAAGGGGCTAACATCCAAAATATATTAGGAACTCATGTAATTCAATAGGGGAAAAAAACTGATCTAAAAATGGGCAAAGGATCTAAATAGACATCTTTCCAATGAAGACAGATACTACAGGTATGTAAGAAGGAGCTGGATATCACTAATTATCAATGAAATGCAAATCAAAACCACAATAAGGTAATCACCTTACATATTTTAGGATCGTTATTATGACAAAGACAAAAGATAAAGTTGGTGAGGATCTGGAAAAAAGGGAACACTTATGGACTGCTGGTGGGAATGTAAATGGGTACAGCCATTAGGGAAAACAGTAATGGAGTTCCTAGGAACAATAAAAAGAACTATGAAGTCAGCAGTATCACTTCTGGGCCAAATAACTGAAGGAAATGAAATCAGGATCTCAAAGAGATGTCTGCATGCCGTGGTGATTACAGAACTTAATTATAATGGCCAAGACAGAGAAATGGAGATGACTGAAGAGTCTGTCAACAGATGAATGAAGAAACTGTGGTACACACACACACACACAGCAGAATATTAGGCGTCATTAAAAAAGAGGAGAGAACTCCATTTGCAACAAACACAGGTGCTTAGTGAAATATATGTCAGCTAGAGAAAGACAAATATGGTATCACTTAGATGTGGAATCTGAAAAAGAAACATTTAAAATAATGTTGGGGCCTCCCTGGTAGCACAATGGATCAAGCAGTGCACTATGAAGCAAACCACAGCCACTGTAGCACCAGTTTGATCTCTGCCTCCTGCCAGGGAGGGGACCCACATGGTGCAGCAGACCTCTCCTGCCTTGCCCGCTGCTCCCCTCAGCAGTGTGTTTCAGTCAGTTTGCCTGTTCTGCTCCCCACTCTGTCTCTGGTGGATCCTCTCACCACCACGCTTCTGGCCTGTACTCCAGTGCTTGTATGCATAAATAAATAAACCTTTTAAAAAAAAAAAACAACATTTAAAATAAAGTTAACACATAGAAACAGAAAGTGCAATGGTGATTGCCAAGGGCACAAGCTAGTGTTTATAAGATGAATAAGTTCTGAGAAACGAATATACAGCCTAGTGACTAAAGTTAACAACGCTGCATTGTTAAAAAAGTAGATCTTAAGTGTTTTCACCAAACACACACAACGAATAATCATGTGTAGTGACAGATACGGCAGTTACGTGAAGGTGTTAGTATGAAACCAATGCATGTTTTCTGTATATACTATTTTATTCATCAATAATGCCTCAAATTTGGGTAAAAATAAAATCATCAAAGGGTTTTATTTTATGTGTATTTTACCACCATTTTTTTAAGTAAAAAACAAACAGAAAAGCCCTACATCAGCCCAGAGAGTGAAGCAGAGGGTCCCTAAGCAGACCGTGCTTTTATCCTGCTGCCGGGTCGGTGGGTCTGCTTTGCTGCTGCCGGGCCTTTGCTGCCTCTGAGCAGACAGGATAAACCTAATGAGCTCAAGTGTCAGTGCAATATAAATTACGGCAAGGGGGAGAAAAGAAACAACTTGATGCATGGCTAAGGATCTAAAAGAGGAATGTCCACCATTGTTTGTGATTATGGATCACATCACAATCTAATAGCAATTTTTATTTAATCAATAATTTCCATGCTGAACAGACAGCCCTGTTACAGAGAATCGACAAGCAGGTACTGATAGCGACAAGCCTCCTTATTAATCTTTCCTCTGCCGGCTTATCAGCCAAACTACTGTAAAAGGCACCACCAAGATGGATTTTAGAAGCCCCCTTTCGCTCCCCCTTTTCTTTTTCCCTCTCTTATAACATATCATGTAACATAGACTCTACATTTACTTGAGTAACCTGGGGCTTGAGTGGCATAAAAAGGCAGTTCACATTAAGCAATTTCACAAATCAGTAGGACCTAGACCATCGCTCAGGGTGAGCCATTATAGGCTAATAAATCATACTTTCTCTTTGAGTTGTCAATCGCCAAAACGCTTTGTATAAACGTTGGTGTCTGTAATTCCGGAAAGGCTTTTCATCTTAAAATAAGATGCTCTATCTGATAACAAGAATAATCCCCTCTTGATCAAGAAAAAAAAAAAAAAGAATCTGCATTTTAGCAATTAAGCAGCTGCCAGGAGCCAAATGGCTCAGTGCTCAGACTCCAGTGAAGTTTATCTCTGCTGAACACAAGGAGAATACAGTGAGGACTGTGTTTTATTTGCAGTTTGACTACTTTATCTTGTGGAAGGAGCTGCACCAGCTCCTGCAGAGTAAGATGAGCAAGAAAGGTGAGCGGACTTTCCCCACCTCTGGAAGAAGCCACCAGGAAGACATAGTCTTCATGAAGCAGAGTTCTCACACCAGCTTTGGAGAGTTCTTGGCTTCTGGAGCCACGTCACATGTGCCGAAGCACAAGGGCAGCACCCAGAGAAACCCAGAAAGTGGAGCAGAGTAAGCAGATGAGGCCAGTGGGCCACATATGTAAAGAGAAGGCCTTCCCCGAGGAATCCTGTGGGGCTGACAGGAGATAGCTGTGCCGTTTTGTTTTTCTGGTTTATGAAGACATTTTCAAGGCTCACCAATATCTGTTCATAACTAGAAAGAAGGCACCAAGAAAAAAAATCATGAAAAAAGAAATGATAACAATCACAATAAAACTGTCATGAATAGGGCTCTGAAAACCTGACTAGCAATGCAGCAGGCATCTTGCATAAGTCATCACACATCACTTCTGACCACCCCAATCACTCTGCTTTAAGGAGAGACAAAGATCTTAGAATCCTTAGGTAATGAGCCAGAGTCACATATATAAGGGCTATAGGGTCAGGCCCCCCAGGTATTCCCTTAGCAACCCCGACACTTCTGTCTGCTCTCTGATATTGTCTAGAATGTGCACATGAACTATGAATGCTGTAATTGTAAAAAAAATTAAAATTCTCCTAAATTAAAAATTTTTCTGTGGCGTTTCACTCCTGGCCTCGCTCCACTCTAGCCCTGCTTTCTTCAGCACAGCCCACGTCCAGTTTCTGGGTCTTGCAGAGCACAGCCCCCAGTTCTCTAAAAGCTCATGCTGGCTCAACTCATTCCTCTTAACGGCAGCATTCCATTCTCCTTACTCCGTCTGGAACAAAAGTCAGACTCCCAGTCTAGCAGTCACTCTGCCCTGAAAAGGTGCCACTATGTTATTTTACCATTCCTTCCTGTACCCACTGACTTCCAGATACAATTTGGTTCTGCTCTAACTGCATTACTTACCACTCTTCAACCCAAAGGCATTAAATGAATCATTTTGTGATTATATTTCAAACCCAAAGAAGGTCAAAAACCCTAGCTTTTTAGTATATTAGCTACTATCATAGATAGTACTCTTCTATACTTTCTATATCCATTAACTCCTCACTGCTGTCTTTTCCATATAGAAGCTTCAACATCTTCCTGCAATGATCCTTTTTCTATTTAAATTCACCCATTTTTCAAAACCATGTTCAAACCAGTCTCCACAAGACTTCTCTCTCATTCCTTCTGTACCTTCACCTTAGCCTTTCCCCACCACTCTGTTAACACTACTGTTCGCCATAGTCTGCCCTGTGCCTTCCTGAACAGTCTCCCTTGTATGCTGCCCTCACTCAAATGGACAGGCACAAAAGACACACAGAATTTTTAGGTATCGTTCGCCCCACCAATCCTGACCTCAGCTCCATAGATCAGACACACATGAGGGTCTTTTCTTCACTCTATGCCTGTAATTTGTACAGCAGTCACCAGGTGGCAACCTCGTATTGCAACAGGTGAGATCAACAGCTTATCCAGGAGAGTACACACAACTACATCAAAGACGTTTACATACACTTATTATAGAGTTTAAAAAGTATTTCCATTACATGATCTCATCCTATCCTCACAAACAAAAAATAAATTTAAGACCCTATAAAGAATGTAAGATGTATTATTATAATTATTCCCTACAGAGGAGACACTGAGGACTGAAATTGTAGGATGACTTACTCAATATCTGAAACATTTTGGGCAGATTATTGTAATCTCCTTCATCAGTGCTCTCCACTCCCACCTACAGACCAATGCTGGTTTTACTGATAACTGGGGGGTAAGGTGAAAGTGGGCTTAAATTTTAAGATCTGGGCATTTATAGATCTATACTTTTGAAGATACGCCATTTACATTTTTTTTTCTCCTCTCTGGAACTTAATTGTTCCAGAAATGAAAAAAAAATCATCTATGGTAGTATTTAACTAATCTCAGAAAAGCTTAACTGTCCCTGAATCTTAAAAAAAAGTCCTTGCATTAGAAAATTGCTTTCTGTTCCTGGAGCTCTGTTTTATGTCAGAGCAGGAGCCTGATCTCCAGCCCTACTTGCCATGAGCTCAGAAGCTGAAGTCTGAGTGACTTCCCTCGGTCTGAGAAAAAAAACAACAGCAAAAAAAAACAGTGATGGAATTTCTCCACCAAGACAAAGGGTTTGACTGGTCATGGGCCTTACTGAGAACTACTAAGAATGTCCAACCTTAGCAAATTAGTGCTTAAAATTAAGTTCTTCAAGTCACACACACACACACACACACACACATGAGGCAAGCATTTACATATGCATGCCCACCACAAAATACATATTAAACAGAGCGATTCTTTAGTGAAATCATCTTTTTAACTTGAACATTCTAAAGTACAATTTAACCACAAATATGTGGTTTTGTTCTCCCATACATCAAGAGGAAAGATTTGGGATGGAACTGGGGCAAATTTGCCACCAAGGGACATTCTGGGTTGTCACGACAGGAGTGAGGGGCACTCCTGGAACTTGCTGGCAGAGGACAGCCACACTGCTAACAGCCCCACATCACACATTACAGGTCCCCCTAACAATGAACCCTTAGCCCCCGACTGCCCAGGTTGAGAAGCCTTGGATTAGTGTTACCACCAAGGAGTATGTTCAGAAGAAGGTCAGGATAATGAACACACAGCAGGCCAAAGTGCTGAATCTCAATGCAGCACAAGCAAGAGTGAAGAGGGATCCACAGCACCAGGAACAGATGCCAAACCTCCCTAGTCCTTTTAAGGGGGACTAGCAAGATTGCATTTATTAACTTCCTGGTAACGTTATCAGTTAAGAAACACTAAGTGAACACCAACCTGAACGGTGTTTTTATAGGTGATCACATGGACTTAGCAAGTAGTAAATGTCTTTGCACCTTTTTATAGGGAGAATCACCGATATTTTATTGAGTGTAATTCTTTTTAGCTAATTTCCACAGCTAATTTATAAGGTAAATACTGATCTACATATTTCACAGAGAGGGAATGTGACACAGCTAGGGTAGCAGGACTGGAGCCCAGATGCATCAGGTTTGAAACACAATATACATTCAAGGGGAGGAGTGCTAAGTTAAAGTATTTCTTTGGACTGGGTGCCATTTCTGCCTACAAGATCATCTTCATTATCACCACTGGGAGTCAAAAGTTGACCTGTTTATCTGTAACCTTAACCATAGTTGCTAATGGTTTCCCAGAAGCCTTAGGCACTTCTCCTCTGAGTCTCTAGAATCTCAATCACCTGATTACGGCTTCATTATTTCTGCCATAGATTGTACACTATTCGTTGGTGTTGCCTGTCTCCCTCACCCAACGAGTGACATATCCTGGAGGTCACTCTAAGTCCTGATAGCAAGGAGCCCTCCACAAAGCTGGGTGGTGGGCGGTAGGCATGCTGTTCCAGGGCCATCCTCTGGGAGGAGTTGTTGAGCGAAAGGCTGACCTGTTAATGTCACTTCATGCCTTTCCCATTAAATAAGAGGATACATCTTATTGGCAATTTCTACTGCAGGAGAATATTTCAATGAAATAAGCAGCCTAGCCCAAAGTGACTATCATCCCTCTTGTATAAATGGGCCCATCCAAAATATTCCAGGGGACTAATTATTGACAAAATTCAGAATCTCAACTAAAGTATCACTCAAAGCCAACTTAAAATACATTTGATAAGCAAACCCTCTTCCAAATGGCAGAAACAGTTTCTGAAATGAAGACCATGATGAAATATTTAAGGGCTATAAGGACATATTTTACAGAGCATACAATGAAAGAACAAAGTGAAGACAATAACTAAGATGCTATTCTACACTGAGTGTATCTTATTCAAAACATCCATTAGTTATTTGTCATTCAAGGGCTAAGGCACATTAGCAAAGGTGAAATTTTAAGTTTAATAATTACACAAGCAATTAAATACCACCCCCTAGAAAAATTAACCACAAGTATTCTAGGAGGAATTTAGTTCACAGAATTGGAAAACTGGGAAAGAGATGTCAAGAACTTACCACCGCTGAACCTACCCCACCATGTGGGGCAGCACCCCATAACTGCCCACATGCCCCTCTCCCCAGCTGAAAGCGCAGCACAGCACTCCCATAGGGACAGAAGTTTGCCTGCCATCTCTTACCCTAAGGACAATCTAATTCAGGTCTTTCATTTGCTTTTACTAAATTTTTGAGGTTCAGGGAGGAGAAATGTCTTGGTCAGACCCACACTGGGGAATAGGAAGGCGTCTCCAGCCTTAATAGAGCGCATGTTCCAGTTCAGCAACCTTGGATCTAACGTGAGCTTTAGAGCTAACACACAGAGGCCGCAAAGAGCCACCCCACCAACAGAGCCGCCCCACCCTTCCCCCACTCAATCCTGCAAAACACAAGTACATAAAACAAAGAGAGACACGTAACCTCCTTTAGACCCTCTGTCTGTTTCTCATTAGGCCTGCTGCATGTGATCCCTGTTTGGCCTTGGACATTGGGGACGGCATTTATTTTCATGGCTGTTTCACAGTATGATAAGTGAGAAAATAGCATTCTAAAGGGTCAGATGGCTCCAAGGAGGTCATCCAGAGGGTCAGGCAGAGATGGGGCTGCCACTCAGAATTCTGCTGGTCCTGGGAGGCTTTCCCTACTGGACCACACAGTCCTGCATATACCCCCCACTCGGTCTAATCTCCTGAGTGTCTTTATGGAAACAATTTCTGCAGGTGCAATTTAGTCAGTAACTTTAAAAAGAATGTGACCCTTGAGGCATAATTGGCAAAGTGTGACTTTGAAGTTGGTTGTTCTCGGTCTACATTTTACATGCAATATTTCCAAATAATTAAAGTAACTAAATTAACTAGCAACTCCATGTAGGGAAAATAAGATCATAATCTCCATTCAGTCATTTTAAGTTCTATGTGCACACAAAACTAATTTCTGCCTCATATCTGAGACCCTATCACATCTTAAACTCAATTTTCTCTTAGGTAAGGATATACAATGCAACTTTAGCTAAGGGATCAAAATTAGAGGGAAAACATTTAAAATGCAAATTTGGGATCACGGTATTAATATGAAAATAATGTCTCTGCCGCATCCCAGCTCTTCCTGGCGTTTCTACAGATGCATCAATTCTTCACAGATTAGATGTGCTTTCTTTATATCTACATCCCTATGAGATTAAAAAGAAAGTCTTTCATTTTCATGCTGCCAATGTACTGAATTTGTTTTCAAATGGCAGCAAAGGTGGTTATAACTGAAAGCTTCTGATAAAGGAAACTTCAGCGCAGTTTTCAGACATCAAAATTTGCAGCATATGAAAGCATTCCAAGTCCAAGTAGGTGGTTAATCACGCTACAAAAAGGTGGATTTTTGACACCAAGTTTAAAAGATACAATTGGAGGAGAACAGCAACTTGAATGCCACCCAGCTGAAGCTGGGGACGACTACAAATACAGCTCATGTCCCTGCCGTTCAGCCCCGCTGGCAGGAGACCACATCCCCGTGTGCCGGCCAAGGCCCTCTCTGCAGGGCCGTTCTGCCGGGGACTGTGGTCGGGGATAAAAGTGTTAGAAAAATAATCTGACTTTTTAAAGCCTTTGGAAAGAATATTATATTATCCTTTCCTGTACACACAGAGGTGGATGGATTGTTGAAATAAAGGGTAAGGGATTGTGAGGACACAACAAACAGGTGGGTAACAGGCATGGTGATTTTACAAGTTTTATTCTCTCGGAATCCAGAAGTGATGTTTTCAAGTATAATTACCAACGCTTTGCAGTGGCAGCCCAGACTGAGATGTCGAGACTGCATATTTTTCCTTTTCCTCTATTTCAAAAGCCTCTCAAAACACTGATGGTGCACACAGAGTCATTCAGAAATGCAGAGCCCCTGCTTTGGACATGTCAAAATGCCCCATCATCCAAGGGTCAGAGATGGAACTTCTTTCCAGGGCAGAATTATTACCAAGAAAGACTATCTAAGCTTCTCTCATCTGCGTGAAAAGCCAGTTGTTTTACATAATAATGTATGGCAAGTTAAAAAAAAAACAGAACAAACACTTAGAATTGATCATATATGACATTCAGAAACACATTTTAATTTAAGACTGTCTTTGGTAAAATATAATAAAGAACAGCAAAAAGAGGGTCTAACTAATTTAGAATTGAAGGGGAGTATGATCTTTTGACCTTATTTTGAGATGTTAGCATATGTTCTTTCAGGTAGAAAGAAAAAAAATGCATGCAACTTGACAAATCAACAATAAATTCGGTCTTAATCAAAGATACTTTAAAATTAATTACTGTACATATCCCTCTTACTCCCTTGTTCCCTTCCATTTTAACTGACAAAAAGAAAGGGACAAAGTACAACAAAAACCTGGTTAACAAAAATACACATCTATCTTCTTAGCTTCTGGGCACAGAAGTAAATTTATGACAAATTTAATACTAGCCTGAGAGTAACTAAGCCCAATTATAATTATCTTGCTGAGAAGAGAAATTAATTAAACATCCCAGTGATAAAGACCCCACAACAAACCCAGAGGAAACACACAATTGGAGGACAGGAACTTCAAATAAAGGAAGAGGGGGAAGGCAATATTTAGCCCATCTGTTGGGACAGTAATGGGACAAGGTCATCTTTTCAAGAGAGCATGGAGTGCATTACATTAGAAATGAGACTACCTGGTTGGCGAAGTCAGTTGAGTCCCTAATTCTCCTCTTCAACTTGGTGATTTGCTAATATGAAACACATGTCTCCCTTTTGCACCAAGTTCAAATGACTCTGGAATTCTAACCGTGCAGCTCAGGGACTGAGCCAGAACAAGGGGAGAACTTGTCAGGATTTAAGAGCTTTCAGCAAAGCCCTTCAATTGCAGCCAGCACCCTATTCCACAGAAGGATATCAATTATAGATAGTGACTTGCTTTAGCAGGCAGTCGGGACTGTCAGACACTAGATAGACAACCATGAAGAATCATGAATCTTTCTATTAACTGTAAGAGGGGAAAAAAGAATGGGTCATGGCTATAAATAAGGCACAGCATCAGAATGGTTTAACACCTTGCCTCTTGGTTGTATGTAGCATGAGAATTCAAATAACTAATTCACAAAATGTCTTTCACCCAGAAAAGACACAGTAATGGAAACAGTTAATGCTTCTGCCAGTTCCCAAAAAAGTAGATTTTGCAACTGGTATTTTTTCCCATTTACCACCAAGGTAATTAGGCAAACCTGAAGCAGCTACTCATGCAATCAACAAAAAATAAAGTCTCTATTTCATACCAGATCATCACTAATACTTCTACATACACCCATGAGTAGGAAGGCAGTGCTGTGTCCTACAAAGTAAATTCAATTTAAATGGACAAATTCAGAATCTCCACAGTTCAATGAGTAAAAAGGTGAAAAGTGCTAGAAGCCAGTACCTTTATTTATGTGGTTGCAAGTTATAATTTTAATTCACTTAATTAAATTTACTCAAATAATGTATCTCAGACTAAAATGACTATCACAAAGGTAATATATTGGATTTTCTTCTTAGACTGACAAGAATTTCTTCTAGCTAATTTGGAATTTTTACAAATTCCATCACATATATATGCATTTATATATTTTAAAGATCATTTTGATAAAGCAGACAACGTGGTGGTCATTTAGTTGGCAGGGTAAGCAGCCTTACCGTGAAATTACTCGGATCTCTCTGTTAAAACATCATCACTACCTGAAACCTTATGAAACTGAGATAACAAACAGATACTGCAACAGCTGCTCAAAAGCCTCTGCATTAAGTAGGCAGCAAAAAAGGGTATTACCACACCCCCAAGATGTTACCTGGAGTCTACTCTCCAAAGAGACATACACGATAGACTTAGAATAAGCACCTCTTTGATTCCTCATGTAACGGCTGAGCCCCAACCACAGCACTCCTTGGAAAAGGCAATGACTTATCCACAGAAAATACATCAGGACATGGTGTGATCTCTCAGCAGACCATTTACAAAGCAAACAGCACCAGCGAAATCACTTTATGATGACAGTTTTTATAGAAGCAATTCTCCTCAGTTTGATTGTTTACTCATTATACCACTAAGGGTACCTCACTCTTTGGGACTATGGCCCTACACTAAAAAATCCAGGTGTTTTTTTTTTTTGGTCCACCTTAGTATTATAATGTCTGTGGTTTCCATTAAAACAGCCAGCAAGAATAAAGAGCCATTAAGTCAGTCTTGGCTTAAAAATAACACTTGCATCAAATTAAGTTCATGGAAAAATCTGGAACTATACCTTAATTAAAAACATTTGACTTCTAGTTTCTTGTTCTGCTGAGAAATCTATAAGTTTTCCCCTACAATTACAAGGAGAAATGATTAAAAAAGAAATGGGGGGGGGCTGCTAATGTCATGTTAAATCCCCAAAGCATTCTGTATATAATGGATCTCTAAACCTGGCAAAGCATATTTAACACTAAAATGCAACTGCAGTGTGTGGAACATATTATACAGGATGGGCCAAGTTGCAGAAGACACTCTCCAAAAGCTCATACAGCTATGAAACATGTGGGATGTGTGATGAATTTTGTAATTTTGGTGCTTAAATGGAGGAGCGTTGTCAAGTACATGGGTTGTCTAAAAATAAAGTATTACTATAAGGAAGAAAAAGGAGTGAGTTTGAGTTTGTGCATGGGTATATGTGTATATATGATGGTGGGGGGAGTATAATCACAATAAAAGCACCTGATTTTCTGTCACACTGAAAGCACATGAAAATGCCACATTTAGCAAGTATTCCTTCTTTTCTTAATGGGCCCCTGCGCTTCCACACAGAGTATGTGAGCTATAGCTTTTTATTCTTAAATATCTAAATGACCTTCCATCTCAGTTGTCCCTAGTCTCATTTACGAGGGAGACTCCACTGACCTAATAGGAGGTGGAAGGTAAAATGAAGCTCTGGTAAAGGAAACGTGTCTCCTGAGGGAGGCACAGATGTATGGGGGTGGGAAAGATCTCTGCATGTTCAGAAATCAGACAAAGGCATACAAGAGAAAGACTCTGAAGCTGGTATGGGAGAAAAGAGTGGTTCTCAATCATTCCACCAGCAGTTTTCAAAAACGTATGCCATTAACAGACTTGTAAAAAATCTACAACTTTTTCCATGAAACTATTTGCAAGGGTTGGCCTCAAGAAACTGTGGCAATAATTTAACCCCAACATCTTCATATACAGTACCAACTGCTACCTAAAATGATGGAAGAGTTCTTAGATGTTGACAGACTGCAAGGGAAAGTAGAACAAAAACCAGGAATTCCCCACTTCTTCAATGTTTTCTATTGTTACTGGGTCTTGGAAAGGAGAATCAAACTTGGTTAAAAGGTTAATAATAATTCATGTCCAGCTTACTATTACTCAATAACCATCAAAGTCGCTAACTCAAAATAGTGTTTTCTGGCTTACAGGATCAGAGTCATTACACTCTCTATTGAAGACTTTATTGAATTTTACACTAAGCTTTAGCTGACTGAACAGGTCAAGCACCGTAGCTCAGAGTTTTCTTTATTCTCAGAAAGTCATAAAGCCCTCTCCGGTTTGCAACGCTGCTAGCTAAGAAACTTGACTCAGCGCAGGGTCAGGGAAGCTGACCCCGTGGAAAAGGTCACATAGTTGTAAAGCCGGGTTCCTGCGCTCCATTCACTTACGTGAACCAGCTGCTCCTGGGTGTCAAACTCCCTGGTGCAGCCTTCCCAGTGGCAGTTTGTCTCATAGATGACTTCAGGCTCCTGTTTGCTTTCATCTTTGTCCCCTTCTTCCTTGACCAGGGTTGTTCCTTCTGGCTGTTCCTGAAAGGCAGGGTGGGGGGGGGGGGGGCGGGGAAGGAAGGAGAGAGGGAAAATTCAGGCACAATAGGAGGCAACACAGGAAGAGAACATAAAAACCTGATAGAGCTTTATCTTCTTCTTAATGCAATTTTTCACTGAAAAGAAAACGGAGCCCAGGGCCATGAACTGAGTTTTGTGAATTAAAGACCTCAAATGTACAGAGTCCTTTTTGCACTTTTTCCCCCAGATTTACCAAACACATTCCCCTCAGAGATGTTTAGCTTGTGTTTTAAGAAAACAGCCTAAACCATAATGAAGATAATAAGATGTTGAGACCAAACTTTGCTGTATTGTATACAAAGTTGAAAAAAAACTAAAATGTCAGCCCACCAGAGAAGCAAGTAAATCAGGTCAGCTAGTCTTTGCTCAAAAGACTGGTCTTTTCTCTTCTGGCTCAATTCTTCTCAGTACAATAACTGGTTTATTTTCATATTTTGGACGTGATTTTACCAGTGGTTCTTACTCTGTTTTCCTTGCTGTTGGAGGCTGAGAGAAGCACTCTGTGAATTTTAGATACAGTGACCTCCTGCTTTAACTTCTTCCTTTAAGGATACACTTGCTGCCCAAGACCTGCAGCATCTAAAGCTTGGCAGCTGTCTTTTCCTGTCTTCTGAGGTAGCTTCACAGCAATGAAAACACTGAGAATTCCCAGAATAAAGGGAGATAATTAGGTGTGTAGACTCAGGTTCTAATGTGGGGCTAGATAACAAAAATCACAGACAAGGGCTTAGGCGGACCAGCAGGATCAGTGGCTAGCAAAACCCAAGAAGAATGGATTTAAGTACCCAGAATACTGATCTGTTCCTCAGTTCTGCTATAAAGGGAACTCAGGCTAAGGTAGCTGATGTGTAAGCTAAAGCAGTTCATTTCATGGACATGCAAACTCTTCAATCTTAAGATTAAACAAGCTCCTGCCTGGGTCCCAGATAGGGGCCCTACAAGCCTTACATGCTTTACGGCATGATGTACATATACACTTTTAAACTGTGGCTCAAAAGATCTAATGAATAAAAGCAGACCCCCAACTGGAAGTTCTAATTTCTTTATATCAGGATTCTGGGTAAAGGACCAGAATCTAAGCAGACTTAGGTAATGGCTCTTCTCTGATCCCTTTGGGTTCTCCAAGCTCCCCTGGCAAATGGAAAGTGGCAAAATAAGATAGAGGTGAACTTGAGGACTATCGCATAATCACTAACTTTGCCCAGTCAGGTTCGGGACCAGGAACTCAGTAATTCAGGCACAAGATCAGGGATAAGGACTGAGCCTAGTTACATCTGCATCACTAACAAATTAAACTGTTTATGAACTACAATTTGTACCCCAAAGAGCTTCCTGCATTTTTTGTGTTCGCTGATGAGCTCGAGAAACAAACTGATACAGGTCATATGGCCACGGCCAAGAATACAGGGCAGGAAGCTCAGGACCTCACCTGCTGGCCCCGAGGCCCCGGGCTCGGGAGGTCCTCATCGGGTTTGATCTTGGACCGCTTGTTGTGCATCAGATCCCCAGTGCTGCTCACTGCAGACTCGCTCGTGGGCTTGTGCTGGTCACATTTACAGAGGCAAAGAAGAAAATGAGATTTTCATCATGCAGTGGGTTCATGGCGAAAATAGGCAGTTCGATAGATGCAAGCTCATTTGGCACTAGGGTCTGACAGTTGAGACTACATGTCTCCGAGTTCAGAAAATATGTTCAAAGCAAGAAAATACATACATGAAGTAAACTCCATCTTTTTTGCCTTTCAAATATAAAGTCCCCGTGCCTTTTTTAAAGCTGGAAGAAGAGAGCTGGGGGCCTGGGCTTCCACAAGCTTCACTGGTATGTTCCAAAGAGCAAAGATGTGAGGTGGACGAGACACAAGTAAGAACCAATTGCAAAGTTCTTTAATTAAGGGCACCCAGATTTCTACCTCTGCGCTTATCAGTGTGGAGATTACGAGAGGGCACAGCAGTTTTATTTTCACTGTGAAGCTTCACATGATTCTAAGTGCCAGGGGACAGTGACCAAATGAGAGCAACACCTTCAGTCAACGCATTTAATCGAGTTATAGACCACCCTCACTCAGAGAGTGAAGCCTTATAGGATAAAATGACTCTGGTGGAAGAGGCTGTGGTTTAATGAGGAGCATGCACATCACACATTCACAGACGTGACAGTGAGTCCGGGTTTAGGAAGCAGGCTACCGTGGGGGAGCCATGAGGATGCCAAGGACATGGTGGCAGAGTGAACCCCAACAGAAGCTCTGGATGGGCTGGCTGCCTCTCACCTGTGAGGACTCAGAAGGGCCAGAGTTGACCTGCACAGGGTTCAGGACTGCAGGGATCCCTGGAATAGGCCGCTGTGTTGGAAAAGTCGGGGCAGGGTGGATGAGCGGAGGACTGTGTCCAAAGGCAGAACCTAAGCTCTGTTGTCGGCTTAAGATTTGCTGATGCATATGGAGCGATACCGGTGCAGAAGGGTAGGTGAAGCTCAAGGCAGGGCTGCGTGTGGGGAAATCAAGAGTAAACACATCACTTACAGGGAAGGCAGACCGTCTCAAATGCACAACGTTTGCCCCTGTGGACCAAGTTTTGCCACCTCAAGTCATACCTGATATGTCAGTTTAAATTAGAAGGTAAAAACAAGTACTGACAAAATCTCAAAAAGTTCCGAGAGAAAGATAATGACTAAGACATGATGCGTGTGCACACACACAGCCCTGAAGTAAGGTTCAGCGGAATGGAAACAAAAGGCATCAGCTCAGTAACGACTATTTATTGCAATAACAAACTTTATATAAAAAAGAAAATGGGTGACTACATGCTTTATAGTACTTTTATTGGCTCCCAGTTCCGTATGTTCCTGTGCATGGAACAATTCCTTTAATCTCGGCTCACGCTGCGCACCTTCATATGTCTCCAGATCTTATTACAAGAGGAAAGAAAATCAATTGGTTAAATGTGTTTTGAACACCATGCTTGTCATATCACTCATTTGTTTGTAAAGATGGAGAGCTTGGTTCATCCAGAATGCCACCTAAAGAATTTCCATCAGTACCGTCTGGTTACAGAAGCTGATGGATTAACCTCTCCCAGCCGAAATCAGTGATCAATGGGCTTCGATGGAGGAATATTCCAATGGGAGAGCACAACTCCCTCTTCCAGCTAAACAGCATTAAATGTCTATTAAAGCCCATTATACATGCTAATGCCTGTCACCACTTCATTATGCCACAGGATTTCCCAGGCTACCGTAAGTTCTGAGGAAGCTGCACTATTACCTCAAGATTTATCGACTATCGGCAGTGCCAAATCAGTCTTTGTGCCAGCAGAGTTTAGGAATCAAATCCTCTTAAAAGAATGAAGTACTCAAAGAATTTGCCAAAGGCTTCAAAATGCATGAAGGAATATAACTGCATTCACGAAAATTTTTTCTTAAAAAATAATCATTAAAAAGATGATATATATTTCCCTCATCCTGCTGGGTAATACCCAGAAAGAATCAGGGTTTCTTGTAATGTCAAAGGTAGAATTCATGAAAATTTCCAATCTAGTGGGTTAATTACTATTGCCTTTAAGCACATTAACTGAGAATATAATAATTACAATAACAAAATCAAACCATTTCAACAAATTTAAGTAATAATTCTGAAGATATACTCTGTTCATTAATGTGACTACACATTTTGCCTATTTGATACAATCCATAAAAGCAGCTTCAATGGGATTACATTACTATTATTCCTACAGAGAACCTTGCATTACAATAGCTTGCCCATTTAAGACTGAATATCATTAAGAATACCCTAGGAGAATTTCACCAGGCTTGGAGGAACTCCTTTCATTCTGTATTGTATTTCTTTAATAAAAGAAAGCAGAAACATGGTGAAAACAGTCATTGTTCACAGTAAGTTAGAGAGAAATCAGTAATAATATTCCGTTTCTGCAGCGCTATAGTTTTCTGCCAGTGTTTCCGAAAGCAACCATGAATGATTACAGCAAGACTTAGCTAAGGTAGCCGTGTGGATGATTGATAGGGCATTAATCAAAAGATGCATATCTGCCTCAGAATTTGTTCACAAGCTTTCTTCTAATAGCTGATTTCATGTTCACTGAGCTCTATGCCAGTTTGTCCAATTTATTTTTCAGTGTACAAGCCATTCATCAAAAACCACAATGATTTAACACACCCCCCTTTTCCTTTTGGTGAATGAATATTACTAGGGGTAACTACCTTATTCTGTTCATTAAAAAAAAAAAAAAACACCAAGAAATAAAAGACCCCACTAGACACATATTTACAGTGCGGCACAGTCTGTACAAGATCCTCCATGTACTTTTCCAGAACTGCATGAGCCTGTGGGCTTGGGAAGGGGACCCTCAGGTCACTGACCGTTCTGATTCCGGGAGGCTCAGTATTTGGGGGTTTGAAAAGTCAGGACCTACCCAATTAAGAATCAAGACTATTAAATAAAACATTGCATTGGCAGAAGAAGCCCTCACTTGTCTATAGCAATTGACAAATGCCGAGAGTGGGTTCATTTGTACTTTGAAATAAATGATGGTCAGAAGACAGAAGAGCGGTGCCACATTGTACCTGCCCTCAGGTGCTTCTCTCTGACTTGAGCAGACACGGCAAGGAGCTGTGAAAGCTTCCAACACATTTGACAAATACACCCTTTCGGGGTCCCTTTATTACTGGTAAAACCAAGAGACATGAAGGAACAGTTTCTAAAATCCTTATCAACTATTAGACTATAAGTGATAGGAGAAAATATACAGAACAGGCAAATGATTTTCAGCCTTGACTGCTTATCCACAATGAGCCCGTAAGGCAATGCTCTCTCCTTCATGGGCAGAGCTGAAAGATGCGTGGAGCACACAGGTTCCAAAGCCCATTTAGAATTCACTGGCAGAAGTAGAAGTTCTTGGCTCTGTGACAGCAGTGGCGTGCACGCTTTGGAGCCAAGGTTCCTTCGCTCTCCAAACAGCCAACAAAGTTCTCAGGAAGCTCTGGAAGAAGAAGTCAGGCTGGACATTGGCCACAGCACAGAGATGGTAGAAATGATGACCCTTGATGGTCACTCTGCTTGTCAGTAATTATGATGACCTTCCAGATCTCAGCAGGATTACCTCTATATTGTCACTGGGTTCCACCTTAATTGTCACATTCTCAAACAGGGAAGCTTCCTGAGATCCTCTGATGCCCCCATCAAAACGAGTCTCTTCTCTAGCTTCTGACCTACCATTCTCTATTATTTGACAATTCTTAACACAGCACAGGACATTTTCTGAAAACATATTCTCTCTCTCCCTCTGGAATGTCAGCTCCAAGGAGAGCATGGTCTTGGTCTGTCTTGTTCTCTACTGACTGTCTGGTGCCAGAAACACTGCCTGGCACAAACAGAATATTGTTGAATATTCCATCAATAAGTGACTGTACAGCCTCAGTCTCAATGTATTCAATTCCTGTTGCTCCTGCAAAAGTAGGAACTAAAATCAAGAGACACATCATCTTATAGCTCTGTGGTCCAAAGACTCATGGGGCTTCTGTAGCATCCAGGCACCTTGCCTGTTTCAGGTTCCCTAGGCTGCCTGCATCATGGCCCCCCAACACAGCCACTCTGACCTTCTCCTCTGACTTTAACTCTGGCCCCACTGTCTGTCTCTAGTGTGGACCCTGTGGATCGCACCTGGTTCACCTGAAGAAGCGAGAGAGCCTCCCCATCTCAATACTTAAGTTCATTATAGCTGCAAAATTCCAGGCGCCATGGAAGGCTACATGTTCACAGCTTCTGAAGATGACTACATGGACACCTTTGAGGGTGCTTATTCTTTTGACCACTCTATCAGCACTCACTTCCAAGAAAGAGCTGCTTTCCTCCGAAAATTCTACTTTAGCTGTGTCTGTGAACAGTATTACTTAAAGCTAATATTTAAGTTCACTACTTTCTACAGAACTTGAGTAGCTGAGACAGACTTTCACATTACAGAGGGCAAACTTTTCTCAAGTAAATCTATCATTGGAGACCCCAAAAGAATCTCCCAAAGAGTCTACGTATTCATTCTATTATTTCCTAGAAATAAAAAGTATTATTATTGTTGAGAAGTTTTATAAATCTCCTCTGTCTCCTCTGAAGAA
This sequence comes from Galemys pyrenaicus, assembly GCA_019455555.1. Taxonomy (NCBI): domain Eukaryota; kingdom Metazoa; phylum Chordata; class Mammalia; order Eulipotyphla; family Talpidae; genus Galemys; species Galemys pyrenaicus. Next base: position 1,655,302 of record JAGFMF010011718.1, on the reverse strand, counting down.
GGATGCAGTCTAGTCTGAAACCTGGTCTACCAAGATTTAGTACCTCAAAGTCTTTATATTTCTGTTCACCCTATTCTTCCCTATGGGTCACTCAAAGAGACATTCATTTTACATTCTGATTTCTGAACGGTCTTCACTCAGCATGCAATAAAATAGAACTTAAAAAAACTATTCTTATAGCTTTTGTTTCTCTTCTAGTGACAATATAAAAGATAGGAGCAATTTAAAAAACACAAAACATTTGTAAGAATATGACTTATGGGGCCTCCCCTGGTGGCGCAGTGGGTTAAGCATCACACTATGAAGCAAACCGCAGCCACTGCAGCACAAGTTCTATCCCTGCTGCCGGCCAGGGAGGGGACCCACATGGCGTGGCAGACCTCTCCTGCCTCGCCCGCTGCTCCCCTCAGCAGTGTACTTCAGTTGATCTGCCTGTTCTGCTCCCCGCTCTCTGTGGTGAATCCTCTCACCGCCCCCCCCACACCTCTGGCCTGTACCCCAGTGCTTGTATGCATAAATAAATAAATCTTTAAAAAAAAAAAGAATATGACTTATGCTATCCATTTTTAAACAAAATTATTTTTTTTAAGCGTTAGATGGCCCAGTTCTTGCCAAGCAACGTGTAACACAAAAACAGATCTCTTGAAACAAGGATCCAAAAGTAAGTGGTAAAGGGGAAAAAACAGACACACTAATTTAGGATCTTTCAAACTCAACAGTCCCTTCATGGATCTTTTAATAAGCAAATGTCCATTCCAAATGGTCAGATGCAGTCTGCTAGAATATTTAGAGGAATAGTTAGAGAGCGGTACTCCTTGAAAAATACTTTGAGAAAAATTCTCCTAGGACAATAGTTATAAAGTCAGAATATACTAATTAAATGTTAATGTGCTCTTTATTTTTTCTAAAGAGCAGGGAAGAAGAAAATTTTGGATTTTAGATCCCTGATTGAAATGTGTGCATTGTCCTGGCCCATCACGGGTAATTTCTATCCACCTGAATAGATTTATGGTTACTTCTTAAGGCAGTAAAATATGCCACAGCATATTTTTCCATATATTTGTAGTTGTTTTCTTGAGTCAACATTAGGGATAATGTACATTTGGACACTGTGTTGTAAAGGTTTAGACATACTTAACTGCTATGTTTTAATGAGCCAGTGGGCTTTTGTGAATAAACATTTGTTCTATATTGTATTTTTACAGTGGTCTAAATTAGTAAGTAAATATATAAACACAAGAATGATATACAGATTTAAGGTAAACATTTGCCTTTTTATCCCTGTATGCTGTATTTACCCTGCCATCTCTCTAATTATCAACTCATGGACATACAATAAACTATTCATATAGACTAACTTCGTGAAAACTAGAATTATACATCTACCACATAGAAACTTCCTTTAAGAAAGAAGATGGAGGGGACTCCCTAGTGGCGCAAGGGGTTAAGTTGCAGCACTATGAAACTGTCTGCAGCTACTGTGGCATGAGTTCGATGCCTGGTCAGGGACACACATGGCGCAGCAGACCTCTCCCGCTTTGCCCGCTGTCCTCTCAGCAGTGTATTTCAATAAATATGCCTGTTCTGCTCCCAACTCTGTCTCTGGTGAATCCTCTCACCCCCTGCACCTCTGGCATAGACCCCAGCTCTTGTATGCATAAATAAATAAATCTAAAAAAAAAACAAAAGAAGATGATTAGAATTCTATTTACTCTTTATTAAAGAGTTCCTTTATCTAGTCATTGGAGAAATCTCCATTGAGTGGTGTCAAGGTGACTGGACACAGATGTAGAGTGAGGAGCACAGATGTAAGACACAGCTACAGTACGCTACAATAAGCAAGTAAGCATGGGTATTTCAAAGAGTGTTAAATGCTATGCACCTTCTGGAGAGCAATTATTTGACTAAGATACATGTTTAAAGGAGGACCCCATGGCATTTGAAAAAAAAAGACAACAGAATGTCTTGAAACTGTTTAGCATTTTTAGAAAGTTAACAGATCTCATTACTCTACGCACTATCATGCCCCAGAAGCAGATCAGATGGATATTAGAAAATACGTAAACGTGAAAGTCAGATGAATTTGGGTACGTTAAAAAGTCTGGCACTGATGTCCACAAGGTCACAGGCAAAGATTCACCTTGCTGATGCATAAAGCCACAAAAACAAGAATAACATCACACTTCTCCAAATCACCGTGAGGCAGAAACAGTGAGAGCTTTGTACCTACACTTGGTTCACATCCTAAATCCACATTTACCTAACGAAAGCTAGCTACTCCTTTTAGACTGCTTCATGTTTCTTCTCTCTCCCTGTTACCCACTGGTCCTACCACGTACTATTTCTCAAGTCAGTGTCTGGATCTCACACCATTAAACTTAACATAGGACAAAAAAGGCACCAGCATTTCTCTAGTAAAAGACTAGCCACTGGTGCCAATAACATTACATTAGAAAATATAACAGAAATTGTCTAAGCTATTTCCATAAACAGAAGATGAATCTCCAAGATAAGATATCACTGCGACCATATGTGCATTATATTCTAATCTAAGTCCTTTAAGGTGCTATAAAGAGTCAAGATAACTGTATTGAGGGTAGAGGGAAGATATAAGAGAAACCAGAGAAATGAACGCTCACAAGGCAATGGAGTGTGAATCTTTTCACTGTGTGCCCAACTGCTACCTCTAGTACTCTGATGCTATGACTTCTCGTCACAGATTACAAAGTTCCAGCCAAATGAGACATGGCCAGTGGCGGGCTATGACCCCAGGGATATCTGCCACGGTCATGCCACATTTCTGAGATGGGCCACTACCTCAGAGCCAGATAGATGATCATGTAGTGCGTGGCCAGATCTGTGGACAGTGAGGCTCTGTTCTGCTGGGACTCTGTCCCTGGGTCTTCGTCCTGGCACTGCAGAACCATGACAGCTTTAATGAAATGTGTCCCTTTCCAGTATGACAGATATCTTATCTGCACTGTACAAATGTGGAGACAATTTCAGAGAGCAGAAGTGCAAGTGAAATTTCCATAGCTGGCTGGTGGCAAAACTGGAATCTGAGGACATATACACCTGACACCAAAGCCTACACCTGTGACTAATGTGGATCATCCTGAATGTCCCTCCCCCCGGCTCCTTCCTTATACTGCCTGCCATCACGTGGTTACTAGCTTTTCCCCATGTTTCAACATTCCTTGGCCATATTCAAAGAACTACAGCATACGGCATCATATCAAAGTAGAGCTTTATAATTTTTAACCACTGGCTTGTCTGCCGAGGAATATTTATGATAATTGAACAAGAAAAGAAGTAAAACTATAATAGAAAACATCATGTGGAAAAATGGTATTTTCCATGTCTGATAGACAGGATATATTAATACAAAGAATTCTTCTCCCCAACCTCCCAAACTGTTGAAGTTTCCCAAATACATATTCCATCATGAAAGACCCATCAGTTAGCAGCAAAAGCTAATGTCCATTTATAAACCATAACAATAAACAAATCCTCCCTTATTGGAGGGTGGGAGTGGAGAGTAAAGGGGGGAACTGACCTGCTGGCTGATGGTACAAGTTACTAGGGCCTTGGTGGTGATGTGGTGTGATAACATACACTTAAAGAGATGTGAACTCCTCAAGCATATAGTATTGTACACCAACATGACCGCAAAAAAAAAAAATAATTTAATTTAAAAACAAAGCAAAATTAATGAAAACAGAAATCACCATGTACAATTTCCAGTAAGAAAATCATCGCAATTTAAAAAACTAAAGTTCAAAACGGGTTGCTAGTAAGTGGATTTTTATATCATTGGTGAAAAACTAAGTAAAAGCTAGTACTTATAACTAGGGCCACTTAATTAGGATGTGATCTAATTTTACGTATAAAATAACTGCTAACTAGCACAGTTCAAAACACTGATTAGGGCCTCCCTGGTGGCGCAAAGGATTGAGGAGCTGCACTGAGGGGCTTGCGTAGACACTGTAGCGCGAGTTCAATCCCTGTCCAGGGAGGGTGCCAGGGAGCAGACCTCTCCTGCCTCACCCGCTGCTCCCCTCAGCAGTGTATTTCAGTGGATCTGCCTGTTCTGCTCCCCACTCTGTCTCTGGTGAATCCTTTTATCCTCCATGTCTCTGGGCCTGTACCCCAGCTCTCATATGCATAAATAAAATCTTTAACAAAACACTGATTAGCTAAAAAGAAAAAACAAAACACAACAGTGTAAACATACCTAAAATTCATAAATTGGCTTATTTTTATCTCCCCACTTATTGACATCAGCCCAAATTTGATTCATGAGCAGGGAGAAAAACTTTATAGTAAGCATAGTTACAGAAGTCTGTGTTTGCACCTCCGTGTGCCAGTGCAAAGTGCAAGGAAAGTGTCAAAATGCTTTCCCTCTGCAGCAAAGTAAGATGATCAAAATAGAGATCTTTCAAATTAAGCTAAAAATACTTACTAGGAAAACAGAGAAATATTCTTTGGCCACACTTGCGCCGAGAACTCTGCCTGACAATGCCATCTGCATTTACATTGCAGCAGACAGAAAACCCTGCTGTCTCCTTTCTTTCTTCCTCTCAAGGTTCCCCCTTGCTCCAGGTAGTAATTGCTGGGAGACAGGACTGATAGCATGACTGGTGTTTTGATTTCTGCTTCTGTGCTTGCTTGAATTGCACAATCAGGTATCAAGTCAGTTTTTCCTAGAGAATTATGATTAGCGAAAGGCATGTGGGTAAAAAGATTTGCCCTTTCATCATATAGCTACTTCTTTATATGGGCTACTCTCCCAAGGGTCTACAAAAATTTATTTTTGGCCAGTAATTGTCTCTGAGTGCCCGGCAGTGATATCTGACCTGCATCCCCGGTCAGGCTCAGCAGCGTGCTGTTTTGTTCTTCCTTACACTCAGCCGGTCCTGCCAGGCAGGTGCAGTAGAGCACAGACAGTTCATTAAAGAAAAACATAATGGACTCAGGAAAACACATACCTGATTGCACTTGCAGATAAGTGACCATAGGAGCCACTTGCTGAAGAGCTGCTGCGGGAATTATTGAGGATGGTCACCAAGGAGTTGGGAGATGTCCTTATCATGGTCTGAAGGTCAAAGCTATGATCGGACAGTGGTGATATGGACAGTGTGCGTTTTCGGCTCGGCCTGGCTGACAGCCTGGGGCTGGGGAATCTGGTGCCTGTTATATAAACAAAACAGAACTTGATTACCTGCGGTTGGACTCTGTACCTGTTATTTATTGCCACTCGCCTGTGCCGAAGAAGTGAAGGATAAGAAACGGGCAGCTTGTGGTGACAAGTACCTCTCCTCCCACTCGTGATCTACTGGCTACAATTGAGGAAATTAGGGAGAAATATTTATCTTCCAGGGGCTTACCTCGAGGGAGCTCTGTTTATTAATGTGCAGGCAAAATGATAAATTGCTAAACAAAAGGGAAAGACTTTTATGTGTTATCCCTCTCATTTCTAGTGATTTATGAATCTGACGGCTGCTTAGATATTCCCATCATTAATTCACCACAAGCGACAAAGACAGCAGTTCCTGGAGTCACACAACAAGCCGCCCTCCCTATCCCATCACACACTGGTCGGAGGCAACGAGCAGAGGGAAAGTGAATTAAAGTTCCCAAGGTAAAAAATTTTAAATGAATTAAATCCCAAGACAGAAAATTCAACTTTGTTATACCCTCATTTCCCCATGATTTCTGCAGTTATCTGATCCATGGAATACTTAAAGCTTTACTGAAGCAAATGATAAATACATTATCCTAAATTAATGGTTCTCAATCAGGGGGCAATTTTGCCCCCAGGGGACATGTGACAACATCTGGAGACATTTTGGTTATCACAATTCACAGGATGCTTCTCATATCAATTGGAGGGGCAAGGCCAGGGGTGCTGGTAGCCCCCTGTGATGGAAAATTATCTGAGCCCAGAAGGGTCAAGACTCAGGGACCTCCTACCCTAACCCCCTATTCTACGAGCATAAATTCCAAGAAACATTTAAAATTTTGGGATGTGATTTGACAAATTTCTTGAAGGTGTGGTGGGGGACCCTGTAAGCATTAGAATGAGATTCAATGAGTGTATTTTGGTTCTCTGGACCTTGCTTCATCAGTCAGACAAATCAGGAATAATGCTTTCATTAGAATTTTTTCCCTTCAAGAAAATTCCACCAATGAAGTTCTAATTTGGAGGTTTGTAGCTCACACTAACACACACACCAACCCATAAGATGCGTTTTGGTTTTTGTTTGTTTGTTTCCTCTTGGAGAGTTAAAAATTGAAAGCCCATTTACTTCTGATTTGAATTTTACAACACAGCCGTGAACGTGGCTCACAGGTCCACTCCTGTCTTTTCTAAAGTCACATTTACACTACAGAGTCATCTAACTAAAATGTAATGACAGAATGAGAACATAATCCCATTACATAAGAAGAAAATAAAAAATGACTACCTTTAAGTAATAATGGAAGGTTTCTATTTTGTAACATGGGTATGCCTGGTTACAGGGACATGGCAATTTTGTGGTACCCAAAAAACAGAAGTAGAAGGAAAGCCCTCTTTATAGTAAAAATTACAGGCTCTGGATCTCCAGAAAATTCACTGGGAATCTTTTCTTCATCAGAGACACACTTTGACAAAGGATAACAGTCCAACATGCCTTGAGACAATTTAATGAAACACAACAGATGAATAGGAAAGTCAATATAAATAACATTTACAGAAATACCTAAGCTTTGTAGCCAATGCAAAATAAATCACATACTACAACTGAAGTGTCAGTACCATCCATGGGTTAAAACTGGAAAACTGAGTTGAGAGATATACAAATTTGACCACACAAATTTGTCCTTTAGGCACATTTAAAGTGGGTTCTTCATTTAGAGTAATTTCACTATGAGCTTGATTTAGGGTATTTTAGTACACAAATAGCACTGTTGATTATGTACACATCTTTCAGTATTGAACTCATCATCTTATTTTTATTATGATATCTGCCTCACATATAAATGTTCCACATTGACTCACTATGAGAGGCTTATTTCATCACAGAAGTTTCTCAGTGAAGACTGCATTCCACTTCCAAATACTTCTGAGGCTTATTGTCAACTTCTGTGACAATAACCCCTGCTCCAGGTGACGCAGCGCTCACTGGCAGAGTTAGAAACAAGACATTCTAGATAGAGTTGTTCCCTGGAGCACCTCCAGTCATATAAACCACTAACTAGAGAGGTCATGTGATGCTCTAAAACACCGGAGACCTATGTCCGCCCTCACCTCTTCCATGGGCTCTGCAGTTTCATACAATGCCCCAGTATTTTCCCTACAAGACAGAGTCTAATTTAAGTCACCTTTCATTAATATCATTATTGAAATTATTCACTACGTACATTAGTGTGATTTTCAGGATTCCTTATCTGTAAAATGTTTCTTTTAGGGATTACCTGCTACCTGGTCTTTTAAGGTTATTCTAATCCTAAAAGGTAGAACTAGAACTACAAAATAGGTTCATTCTCACATTCAATGTACAGACACTCCATCCGGCAGCTGGCTGAAGCCCACACATGCCCACTGCTGCACTTCTGAGTCAGGTGCTCACCTGAAACAGGCGCTGTGCTTTCTGCCAGTTAAATATTCCTGAAGAGCTCTAATAATAGAGCAGAGTGACCAGCTACACACCAGCTGGCCCTGCCCTGCAAGTGTGCTTTGAATGAAGGAATTTAAAGTTGTTTAGCTTTTCCATTGAAAGTTTCCTGTAACTGAACTTCTGGGTACTCTTCTACTATTCTGTTTAACTAAGTGCTATTACTACTGTTTTAGAGGAAGGAATATAGTACTTTAAACCCCTAAAATATACTCTTCTCAACCTCCTAATAACGAGGAAAAGAAAGTCAGCATTTTGGGTCAGCAACAGGAATCTCTGTGGAAGGGAAATGCTAAAACACAAGGTGAGCATTTGCAGGACTGATGTGAGAGAAGTAGCCCAGTTCTTCACTGCTCGCTCTGCTACCTCCCTGGATGTAAGTGAAGTGTTCTCATTGTTCCAACACAGAAATCTCCAATCTGGCTTTCCGTTAATTGTTTTGTTTCTCTATTCTAATAAAAAATTCTGACAAAGAAAAAGGAGGTTTTGCGTTATGTGATGAATGATAGGACATCTAAATTCCTACTTAATGACAATCAATTTACCATATAGTCTGGCAAATTAAAATTCCTTTAATTAGTTTTTACAGAGTAAAAGGGTAGCTTCATCCTTTATTTAGATAAAAACCGCCACTGCCTGACTAAACACATTCTCATCAAACAGAAGAAGGTAATACGGGCTGACCTTCCAAGGATTCTCTCTTCTTTTAATTCTTTATTTGCAGATTTTAAATAACTAATTTGCATAATAACACTGAACTTTTTTCCCCCAACAATCGCTAATTGAAATGTGGTTATGATGAATCTGAAATGTAAGCTCTCTACTCTACAAAGCCTTAAAAAAAAAATCCTACAGAACATGTAACTCTTTTACTTTGTGTGTGGTAATAAACGCCCCAATGGAAACGAACAAAAACTGTGCTCCTGTGTAACAAAACTAAGATAGTTCATGTCACAGGGAGAGTAAAGCTGTGGATTTTACCCTGTATGGGCCAATCATTGTCTCTCTACTCCACCTGAGGGCTAAATGACCACCACTGCTAGAGAGCTGACCAGTGTCCACCTTTGTCACAGAAGAACTCAGACTGTGGATGAAAAAGCACTGCTACTAGCAAAAGCAAGCAAAAAAACCCCACAAAAAACAAAAAACAAAACCCCACGCATATACACTACTCAGAACCATAGTGAGCCATATCCAAAGGGCCCTGGCTTTGGGGATGTACAGTTTGGTGTACATTACACTGATGATGCTTCACGGTCACTTTGTGGCGCCTGGCAAATGGATCTAAGAGAGTCTGAATAAATGAGAATTCTTACATGTTCTGAAATGTGATAATCATAGGCTCATTTGTCTATATGTCCAGATAAGTAACCCAAAGGAATCACCATAAGCCTCAAGAGATACAAAAATAAGTAGCATAAAATGCATCAAATCATGTTCTTTTCTTCCACTGCCATGAGCTAAAAGCGGTTCCTTCTGATATGGAAATGGTTTTTATTTTTCTTAAATATCTCAGTGAAATGTAATTTTTAATGAAAATGTAACTTACAAAATAAAACAAATCAGTGAAAAAATAAAATAAAAATGAAAATCAATTTTTGGAGCAGAAAAATCTATGAAATCAAGGAGCAGGTAGATGAAGTATATCCATGTAATGAAACATATTCCCTTATTTTGTTATCAAGATAATCAGGACAGGTCCATTCTTGGCTATCAAATTATAAACCCCTGCATTTTCCAGTTCATGGGTTAACCAGGAATGAGCTAAACAAGGAATCCCAGCGTAGCACAAACATGCACAGTGCAGGTTTACTATCAACTTGGGCAGACACACAGAGAGTCCCGGAGCGCTTGGCAAGCTTGCTCTACTAGTGTCGTAGATGGCAGGACTGACACAGACAGAAATGGAGCCCTCTAAGACTTGGGGAGGGGTTGAGTGGTGACCAGCCACAAGAAGATGATCTTCAGTGGCCAGCCTCCGCACCCAAGGCATCTCCCCAAGAATGGCCAGAGGCAAACAGATTATCTTGCTGTAGCAATTGGAATGGACCCAGTGTAGAACAGAGAGACCTTGGACAGACATATACCCATGAGGAGGCATGGGCTGTGGGATGGGTTTTTCTCACAGCTCTGCGAGAGTCTGTGCAGAGAGGAGAATCCAAGGTCTGGCAACCGCTGGATGAGACACAGGCCCAGCAAAAATCTCTTCCTCCAGAAGAGATCCAGAAGACTGACCACCCAATCCAGAGATGTGAGACTCCATCTCCAGAGAGAGAGAGGAGGCTGGTACTGGGCTCCAGCCTCACCCTGTGATGACACAGATAATGAAGCACCAGCAGCTCATGGCCCCAGGGTAAGGCTGGTAGAGTTCACCACATATGGCCCATACACCCAAACGTAACTGGTGGACTTGTGCAAACAGTTCTGTCATGAACCAGGAGAACTTTTGGCAACCTGGCTGCTATGTTTGTGGGACCTGGGAGCAGACAGAACCATTTGCACAGCACAGGTGATAGAGAAACTGGCATCAGTGACCCTGCAGCCATCGTTTAGACAGGTGCTATGGAACAGGTGGCCACGGTGCGGCCAGGGTGACTACTCCCTGTGGGACTGGGAAATGGCTGCTGTGTGAACAGTTTGGGCCAGTGTGGGAGATGTGCCAGAGTCTGTGAGGAAATGAGAAACATATGCCGAGCTTGTGCAGGTACTTGGTGAACAGGGAATATAACAGGCTTTGTTTAGTGTACATGCTCATGGCCCTGACGACAAGCGTTTCACTGCAGGAAGGAGGGATCCAATACTGAAAATGGCTCCTCGTGCTCCTCTGGGTCCCTTATGGTGATTCTGGCACCCTATGTGGGACACTGAACACGTGCCATCACCACAGTGGAAACCAGCTTGGGTGAAGTCAAGAGCCGGTGCTCTCAGAAGAGAATACAGCTAGTTGAAAAACCAAAAAGAACCCCTAAAAAGCAAGAAAGCTTCTTAAAGTCATGGGTACCCAGAAGCGGATAGATATTGTGAAAGCGGGTGTAGATGGCGCTAAAATACATGCACGGCCCAATGTATATCTGTTACGGTTATGGAGATAACGCGAGAGGACCAGAGGTTCATGCCCTTGAGAAGACGGCTATTGTGAAGCGGAGGCTGGGAACTCCAGGCCCCAGGCATGTGCACTGTGCCTGGAGGACCACTGCTGCTGACCCTGGCCCGGGGGAGGCCCTGTTTGCTTTTGGATAGGGTGACATGAAGGCCAAGGAACCTATCCATGTGGGACAGGAAGGGAACAGAGGCCACAGGTGGAGCTTAATAATCACAGTCCCCAACCCACATGCATGCGAAGAGCTGACCTTCGTTCAGGAGCCTGTGTAGGGTCAGAGAAAAGTTATCAGGCTTTCCACCCTCCTGCCATTGGTGTAATGATGGACCCCTGAGGTTCTGCACACATGCCTAAGTGGGCATGCACAAGCGGTGCACCGGGCTTAGACACGGGCATGTAGGGGCAGTGTCACGGGGACGCCAGCAGAACAAGAGAAGCAGAAGCGAAGAAGCAGCAAAGCAGCCGAGAGAGTGAGATGTGCCAGCTGCTAGGAGGCCTGCCAGCCTCCTAGTCCCCTGCCACCCCTGCCTGCCGTGTACCTGGCCACCTCTGACAATGAAAGCATAAAAAGCCACCGAGGGCTCCAGGACTCCATCCTTTACCCTGTCTGCCGGAATCGAGAACTTGCTCGGTGCCCCTTCCTGGCACCACAGTCTGCTTGTTACACTGACGGCTATGGAGGCCAGAGTGTCAAGGTGACAGCAGTGAGACTACACTCAGGGACTGGGCAATAACCCCCAAAAGAGTTTAAAGTTTCTGTGTCCTTGATCCTGGAGTACATCCTGGGGTGGATGTGCTCCATGGCTTGTGGCTACAAACCACAACTGGACAGTTTTGCCTTGAGGTACGTGTGGTGAGACAGTGCTGTGTGGACATGCTGAGCCTCTGCCCATACAATTGCCAGTGCCTCGGCAAGTGACCAACACTAAACAGTACTGGTTGCCAGGAGTCTATGAAGAGATCACGGGCACAGCAGCAGTCCTGGAGAAAGTCGGCGTTGTGGTGCTGCTCACAGCCCCAACGATTCGCTCGTGCCACCGGTGAGGAAGCCCGACAGCTCTTGGCATGTGGTGGTGAGTACTGTGAGCTGAAAAAAGCGGCTCCCCCTTGCATGCAGCAGCGCCTTCGGTGGTAGACTTGACAGCTCGTCTGAGCCATCAGCTGAGCACATATCTCTTCACAGCCAATCTAGCTGATGCCTTCTTTTCCATTGTGCAGCACCAGAGAGATGGCAATGGACAGTCACTGTGCTGGGTGTGGACACTAAATGAGAGGAGCAGGAAAGGCGGTCTGGCTCCAGGGCAGTGTTGCTGCATTGCACTGCGCTCCCATCCAATTGTACATAGAGACTTCAAATTTTGTTTAAGCCTGGGTCGGGGTGGCAGTAAGGAAACATCTTATTGCCAGACCTGACTGGGTTGGACCTAACATGAGCTATGGACTGGGCACAGCCTTGGACATCAAAGCATCCCTATGTGTGTTGTGTAGCCCTGATCAGGAGCTGCAGCGTGGAAGTCTATTTACAAGTAACACCATGGTGACTGGGCAGTGGCCACCACAGCGGGTGTTACCCGCCCTGGGTGGCAGATCAGAGAGCAAGAAAAAAGGGAACATTTGTGTTGACTTTGTGGCCTATTATGAGCTCAGTTCTCTTGTTGCATGTAGAGTGTCTGATGCCTCCTTGCTGGCAAAACGTATGTGGTTTTGTGACCTGGGAGGCGACTGTTGCCAGCTGTGGTGTTGTCTTTTGACCAGAAAGTTGTCTTATATTCTGCCAAATGGGAGGACTCTCCCATTGCCAGTGCCGATAACTTCTTTATTGTTTTGTCCCTAGTTTCGTATGCCCTAACACCTAGGTGGACTCAGTTGTATTAGTTGTATTCTGCTGTCACACTCAGTTGCATTCTGTTATAATTTGCATTACCTTTGTGAGTCATGGGTATAGTGTTCCACATTTGCCAAGGGAAACCAGAGGAAAAACAACATGTAGATTGCACACAGCAAAAACCCTGAAGGGCTGGGTTGTAGGGTAAATGAAGTTAGCAGGCTTTTTTTCCCCCCAGCCATTAGATCTATGACCAGCACCTGTGGTCTTGCACGTGCACCTGAAATTATGAACATCTGGACCCAGAGAGCACAGAGCATGCACAGATGTAAATGGGACATTTCAAGGGGTGAGCGGCTTTAAGGACTGAGTCATCTGAGGCAGGAGGACAGATGAGAGGAGACAGTCAGAGAAAGCTGGTCTGTCCCGATTCAGCAGAAAAGGCCTGTAAAAATCTACCGGAGGCTCCACAGTTCTCTTGTCATCTGTGAGGACTGAAAATTAAACTATCCGGCCTGGGATGGTTGCAAAACACCCGGATAGTCAAATCCATGGGTATTTCCTAGAAAACTGAGGGACCAAGAGCATTAGCGTTCAAGGACTTCTTCTGCTCTAATTGGAAAATTCGACTGTCACCTGATCTTTACCCTTCCTCTCCAGTTTATGAGCCAGCATTCGCTGTCCTCAGCCCCCCAGCAAGCAGCCCCCTCACTTACTATCCATGGCATGCAGGTATTCCATGTGGATGGCTCCAGCGCCCGCGGTGGCAGCCGAGGGAAGGATGTCCGCGTAGGGGCTGCGCTGGCCGGCCAGCAGGGCCATCTGATGGTAGTACTCAGCTGGGCTGACTCCAGCGTGGGGGGCTATAAGAGAAGACAGGGAAAGAGTGGGTGCTGATGGGAAGGTGACAAGAAGCCTTTCGAGACCCATCCCTGAGTCCACCTGTCACGTGGCCCATATTAGCAATTCCTTTATGGCCTACTCTCGTAAAACTTCTTTAACTCAAACTGTGCTTTCACTGAATCCAGATGATATGCTTTATTTTAAAATAAGACTGAAGGAAAAAGAATAGGAAAAAGGAAATATATTGTAAAAATGGTTGAGGCTAACAACATCACCAAGAATTCAAAATGGTTAAAATGTATGTGTACACACTCAACCCTATGCTCGCATTCCTTCCTCTATCAAATCGCTCTATGTTCACATTTATTACCTACAGACTGTTGATTTCTTTCCACACACACTTAAAAGACCTCCCTTCCCTTTCCGAATGGACTGTCTGAGTCAGAGCTCACTACCCTGAGGACTGGGGGTTTGCAAGTGAAAAAGAGCAAGGTTTAATAACACATGATTGAGTGATAAACGGCAATTTTGTGTTCCATAATTTAAAAGCTCTTTTTTTTTTCCATTACAAAATCAAAAAGAAAATATACCTATCAATCTGGAGCAATTTACTGGTAAGAGTCAGCGCTGTACGAGTGGGTAATCATCAGTTTCCACCTGTCAATTTAAGAGCACAAGTGGCGAGATTCCGCAGCAGTTCTGAGGGTAGTCTTCAGATCAGGAAGGTCTGGACACCAATCCCAGCTTCCCCTTCCCCTGTGCGGTTGCTGAGATGCACAGCGCTTAGCACATAGTGTTCAATCAATAAAGGTGAGTCTTGAAATTATTCTGTGTAAACATCAGTACTCTAGCACTAGGTCTGTGTATGTTCTATGTTTGTGTCCATAAAGATATGTGTTTATGTGGAGAGAGAGAAACATTAGTGACTTGACATTATTTAATTATTAATTGGACACCTGAGAGGCAGGAAGAGGAAAGCAGAACAAACACTCAAAGAATGTGTTATTCGCACTCATCATCAAATACTAAGGAAAGCAGATGACGACTTGCTTTAACTAGAGTCCACTTTCCACTGGCCCGTCTAAATTTCCACAAGCCAAGCATAATTCCAAGTCTGTGGTTGGCCAGCCTCCCCGATCCCTCTGTCCCTCTGCCTCATTGATTGTTACTCATTTCCAGAAACACTCAGGAACTCTACGCCTTTGACTGTCCATTTTTTCCATTTTAAAACCAAGTCTAAAATCTGAGTCCCGTCCAAATGGCAAAACTCACTCCTTAGATACCTTCAAGTATATTCACCACATTGAATAAGAAGGTGGAAACAGAGTCTGCCACTGTTACTGGAGCACAGCTACTCCTGGACTGTAACTGAGTGGACATTTGCTGAGAACCCTCATGCAGCTTCCCACCTACAGGTGCCTGAGTTTCTGGTGAGCCTCAGAAAGTCACTGATTGGAGAATGGGGACACTACAGTGTCACATCAAACACTGTTCAGTGAGGTGGCGGGCGTGGGGTGTCTTGTGCTTTGACACAAGCCCTACCAGTTTGTGGTCTGCTACAGAACTTTTGTAATTAATATCACTTATGCAATTCTAGACCTTAATTCCGATTTCAGCAAGTGTGGGCAAAAGTGAGTCTGTGTATGTGTATATGAGATGGGAAACGCTCTTCCCATTTTATAACTTGGCAGTTGCAAAATAAACAGTTCCAATTAAAAAGTCATATGAAAAGTAATTAACTGGGAGGCTAATAGAACCAACAGGAATTTAGTCCTTGAGAGTTTAAAATGAGCACCAAATTATAACAGCATTAAAACGAAAAATATTTTTTTTCCCCTCACAACATCCCTTTCTTCTTTTGGCAAGGTCAAGGACATAGGCACATGCAACAGGTCTGCACTTTCATGTTCTCAAGGGCTTTGCTACCCAGAGGCTGGACCATGAACCAGCATCACTCATGACAGCTGGGAACTTTGCAAAAGTGCCAACTCTTGGTTCCCACCCCACCCCCTCCACGAGGAGTCATGCTTTATCATCAGCCCAGGTGAGGTATGCACACTGGGCCTTGAGGGGGCGCTGCTCTAACAGACACAACTGAACAAATGTGCCTCTCAGAACAGAAAAGCATTCACTGAAAGGTGAATGAACACTTATACAGTGTGAATGGCTAGAGGGTCAGGTTAAGCATGCATAGAGCAAAGAACAGGAAGTGGTCAAGAGCAAAGACTAGAGTCACTGAGTTCCGACTCTAGGTTCCAGCTCTGACACTTACGAGCCAATGGCCAGGCTGCAAGTTACTTTATCCCTCTTTCCACTGCTAGCGTCACCTGACGGTGGAAATGACATGACCCCACGGTATCAGAACCCTGAATTGAAAGCATGCTCTTAAAGAACTCAGTAAGGTGTCTGGTTATGGACAATAACATCAGGGCTACTGAATTCCACAGACCACCTGAGGGGTGGGGGGTGGGAGAAGGGAAGTGACATGACGTGTGGAAGCAGTAGGGGTTGGTCTGAGACTTACCGTCTGTGGGGCTCAGGCCCCTGGCTGCTGAAATCATGGACAGGGACGGGCTGCTGTGCAGAGACCGGATGTAGTCCATGTAAGGGCTGATGTAGGGATGCGGAGGGCTGAAGGGGGAGTCAGAGGCTGCAGCGGGGTTCCGGTGTGGGGAGATTCTAATGAAGGGTAAGTCCGAATACGTTGGGCTACTAGATAAGGCAGAAGGCCTAGTTTAAAAGAAAATCAAACACAAGAGGCATGTGAGACCAGTATCTCCAGAGGCAGAGGCTAGCTGTAAAAGAAAAGATTTAAAGTGCACTCCAAGTGTCCTAGAGAAAAAATTATCAGAGATATACGTTTCAGTATTATTATCTTAAAATCATGACGACGTAAAGGGCAGGGAGAGGAGCACCCCAGAACTTTTAAGCTTGTTTTTTTTTAAAATGGGTTTCTTATCCACTGTATCAAGATAAATATATAAGGTTTTTAAAATGGAAAGGAATTTTAATATAATTAGGGTATAATATAGAAAGGATAAAGAATATAGTTATTAAATTAAGCATTTAAAGTTACCCATCTCCTTGAGGGTAAAAGTTTAGTTAAATAGGATTGGCTTAAAGTAAGGTTTAAAAGTTTGCTACACGTTTAACGGATCTTTTAGTGGAGATTTAAAGAACAGGGTTAGAAAGAGTTAGATAAATTGGGGAGGAAAAGAGTAAAATTAAAATTAAGATGAACGTTGTTATTATTAAGCATTTTACGGGTTTTTTATTTACATTTGTTTTAACTAGTTTAAGACTAAAAAGTAAGCACAGTTTCTTCACTTTTTTTTATGCTTTTTTGTTGTTTTTGTTTGTTTTTTTTTAGTATTTTTTAAATCTTTGTTTAGTTTTATGTACTTAGGGTAGAGCTGGGATTTTGGAACTTTTTCTTTTTGGGGGGACCACCCTGTTACAGTAATACAGGTAGAACTCTGCTCTACATTTATTTGGGCAAAGAACATTTACCTTTGAGAAATTACATGGCACTCTGAATATAGGAAACTAAAGGTCAGTCTTTGGCTTTCCTCAGAAGAAATTCTTTTTTTTTTTTTAAAGATTTATTTATTTATGCATATAAGCACTGGGGTACAGGCCAGAGGTGTGTGGGGGGTGAGAGGATTCACCACAGAGAACAGGGAGCAGAACAGGCAGATCAATGATCAACAATCAACAATCAATAATCAACAATCAACAATCAATAATCAACGAAGTACACTGCTGAGGGGAGCAGCGGGCACAGCAGGAGAGGTCTGCTGCGCCATGTGGGTCCCCTCCTTGGCCGGCAGCAGGGATTGAACTTGTGCTGCAGTGGCTGCGGTTTGCTTCATAGTGCATTGCTTAACCCACTGCGCCACCAGAGAGGCCCTCCTCAGAAGAAATTCTAAGCAACAGGTACCCCAAAGTCACCTCTGATAAAATGAAGCCATTGTCAACAAAATGGAGGGAATTTGCAAAAATATTTTATGTAGCAAAACAAGTCAGAAGGATTGAAAACACTGGATGTTCACATAATGATTTGATATGAAATACTTTCAAAACCTACTTGCACATCAACACCCTGAGGGTTCTGAGGTTGAGGAACGGGGAAGCATGGGGACACAAGGAGGTGGTGGAGGGAAAAGAGGAATGAAAATGGAGGCAGATGGTTGGGGCTCAGGTGAAGCATGAAGCTGTCTCTGAAACAAGACCAAGGTTAGAATACATTAAGGATGAGGTCTTAAAATCCTTAGAATAGGATCATAAAATGTCAGGGTAGAAGCAGCCATTCTTGACTTCCCCCATTTCCTGTTACCAGAGAGACCCTGGGCCCTGGGTCAGCCCACTACTGGGTGGCAGAGATGGGAAGAATCTGCTCTTATGAAGCTGAACTCGACCTCCCAACCTGTTCTTGTTCCACCCTCTGCAAATTCCAGACTAATGGGGAAGAATCATGATCCTTTCTCCTGCTGCAGCAAAGGTGGCTGGGACAAGTACATGGCAAGGCACAGACTCGAGGCCAAGGGCAGGCAGTAGATGCACAGGAGATGCACAGATGCACAGGCACAGGGAACAAGTAAAGTTACCTCTGACGATCAGCCTGAGAGAACGGAGAGGGAGGGAAGGAGGAGAGTTTCCCACAAATAAAAAATGACTAATTGCAAAAGTCTGTAAGCAACATGAAATTAAACACTTTATATAGCTTGGCATGAGCACACTGCCAGGCAGCTTTCTCTTTCACTCAATTTTCAAGTGATGTCCTGATTAGCCAAGTTCAGTGAGCAATCGGTAATTAAGTACTCCTGGACTGAGAAGTTGGAAAAGAAAGGGATTTTGCTGGAGCTGGGTTCTAAGGAGATGCAGGCTAATGTAAGCTTAGGCTAAGGAGACATGCTCTGTCCTGATTCTCCCCAGGGACCTCTTTCCCAAGCCACCCTGAAGGCCCTGGGGACAGTGAAGCCCCAAGGCACAACTCTGGGAGAAGCCAGCTTCCCCAACGGCACTCCACATTTCTAGAATGACCAGTGTCGGAATCCCCTCTGGCCTCCTTGTAGCTTCTCAAATAGGAAATGTTTTGTGTGGATAATCCAGTGAACTGACTAAACAACTCCCACTCTCCATTCTCCCATTCATAGAGGGCAGAGCCATTAAAAAGAGAGGCTGTGAAAGAGACAGATCTACTGAGAAGGGCAAATTCCTCTTATGCCACTGGCTTTAGGAGTGAAATGAAAGGGAGGAGAAACACATTTTCTCATCATGTCTCCTAAAGCAAAGCTGCTCTGTGGCGGGCGTGGGCCCATCTCCCTGTCAGAATATAATCTTGGGGGAAGCCAGCTCCACCAAGTGCACAACAGAGGCACTGAAATAAATGAAACTCAAGATCAGATAATGAATTTTTTTTCTCAGAAGAAAATAAAGGCGGTTGAAATATGGTAGGAAGAGAGGATTTTCTCACTTGTTCCTACTTAGTCTTCTTTCAGTTTGAACTTAAAAGAAACGAGCTTTCATTTGTTAGTCAACCGTCAACTTTCAGTGAAAATAATAGTCCAGTTTTCTAAATTTACCTGTGGGAGAGTGAGAATTCACTACCAGAAAATAGTTGCTGCTTATTAAAATAACAATAGCTTCCTTATCCCACTCAGAAATTAGTGAAATTACTCAACTAGAAATTGGCATAACCTACTAGTCTATCCTACTTTAATTCTTTACTATAAAACAAGTGGGTTCTGGGGCACTGGTCCTTCCTAAGCCCTGGTTCAACATGTTGTCACTTCAGAGCACAGCAGTGCTTGAATTCACTCACTCACTTCCTAATAGAAGGGAAAATCAATCCTTCCAATTTAATTCAAAACTCATATAGAAAATTAAGATAAATGGAAACTGTTTAGCAATTTTTGATGACAGACACTGGTACAACGTAAATGTAGAAAGGTGGACACTTCGAGAAATCCATGAGATGATGAGATGAGAGCTCCCAGACTAGGCTGTGTGGCCCAGAAGAAATCAGGTCTGAACAATATTAACTAAGTATCAGTGGAGGCAATGACATTTGTTGCTGGTTTTTTGATTTAGACAAAAATCAGAAGCTGTCATTTTTTAAAATTCCACAAGGGAAGAGTAGTAAGAATATTCCTAGAAGCCTAGATCAATTTTAAAGATTAATACATGTTTGGGCAGACACGGATCCCAGAGAAATAATAAAACCAGAGAGGGTCCATGCTTCCTGCTTCTCATGAGTCTGCGGACATCTGACTGTCTGTACCTTGGCTTCATTTTCACAAGAAGACTGAAGGTTAAAGTCATGAGTCAGGAAGGCCCTAGCACATCCTCATGGCAGGAACACCAGGGTCTCGCTCTCCCTTTTCACACCTGTAAGAAGCAACACTAGGAATGGAGCCGGGATGTACAAAGTCAAGAAAATTCACCCACTGCTATTCATGCATGACCCTTCCAGAGGGATGACGCTGAGGAGAAAGGAGGACACCTACTTCCAAAAATGGTGGCTGGGACAAGTCTCCAGACTGGAATGCAAATGAGAAAGCTGCAAGTTAATTAACTGCCTCAATGAAAGGTTTCTGCAGACAGCTAAGTCATCAGAGCAGTGGTAGGATGGAAAGACTTAGTGCTGATGGGGAATCCACATAGATATCAATCAGCTGTGAGACCCCACCAGGACACCCACCCTCTCCCTTGTCCCCACTGTCCTTTAGTGAAGATACATAGCAGAGATAAATGAGTACAAGTATAGCCTCATTTGCTGAGCCTAGTATTTAATAAATGCATTATATACACACATACGTATCACATACTAAGCTAATGTTCTACTCCTTACCTACATATATTAGACATATATGTACACACGTGTATACATAAATACATAAACACACGTACAATTACTATTAATGGCAAATGCAGCATAATATATAATTTTAAACACTGAAATACTGGAGCCATTAATTCAAATAAGAGCTCATGATGAAAACACCCTGTGTGTTTTGTCCCCTGCTGGGTGGTGTCCCAAAAACAACTCCTTGGATTTTGTAGGGATCCACTCCACCCAGAGTAAAATCATAAAACCACATTAGGTGGTCAAGAACATATAATCAGTAATTAAATGCAAGCTCTTTAAAGGAACTGGATTTGAACCCCAGCTTTGTCACCAACAGTCTCTCAGGCACAAGTTGCTGTGTTAAGTCAACAGAGTGCTCCCTCCGCACTGCTGTTGCTACCCGACCAGAACCGAGCACTCAGTTGGGGGCAGGGCTGGGTAGGTTTATTCTGGGAGGTGTCAGAACATCCAACTCAACTACTTTGAGTCTGTGATTCTAAACTTGGCGAATCTTGGGCCTCCCTGTTGGCACAAGGGGTTGTCTCAGCACTATGATGCTATTGGCAGCCACTGCAGTGAGAGTTCGATCCCAGCCAGGGAGAGGACCCACATGGATCAGCAGACCTCTCCTGTCTCACCCGCTGCTCCCCCCAGCAATGCATTTCAGATGATCTGCCTGTTCTGCTCCCCACTCTCTCTCTGGTGAGTCCTCTCATCTCCCACACCTCTGGCCTGTACCCCAGCTCTCGTATGCATAAATAAATAAATCTTTAAAAAAAAATAAACTCAGCAAATCCATATCCAGATGACAAGACTTTGGGAGAGCGGAGTTTCACTTTCTTTGTTTCAAATTCTTGACAATTAGTGCATTTGTCAGTTATTCTGTGTGTAGCTATAAAGCAAATCTGAGAAGAAAAACTCCTTAAATTTACTGGGCAGATGTGCTTACTGATGTTGAGAGGTGTGACTGAAGATTATAAGCAGACAAGTACATCTACTGAAGGTGGGAGGTGTGGGGAGGCAGCCACAGAGCTGTCCATATAAATGACATACTATTTCATAAACCATCATAAACTTAGCTTGTTAAATATTGGTCATAGCACCCGGAAAAATATTATTGGTATCTCTTTGTTGGTTTCTATTTTTAGTAGGAACACATAGAGGGACTGAATTGAAGATTACCACTGGCTCTCTACATCTTTCGCTATCTTTGTAACTTTCCCTTCTCTCTCTGCCCTGAGGCAGGATGTGGCTCCCTCATTGAAGGTAAACATAAACCATGGAGAAAAAAATCCAAAACAAGAAACAAATATGTTTGGGAGAAGACTGAGACTTAGACGATTCCAAAAATAGGGATTCCATGTTATTTGTGCTGTAGCCAAAAAATATAGAAATAAGCCTGAATCCTCCAGACTAACTACAAACTGCTCTACAGGAGCTGTCCAAATCCTACAGAGCTGTCTGGATGACCAGGGCATGGCTAAGGAGAGGAGCTGTGCCCCTCGACCTCCTGGTCCTGGCTCAGCCATGTGGGGCTCCACTTCCCCACTCAGGGGACTATCCCCTATATCGCTTGTCCCATGGTTCTGTAATCCTGGAACACCTAATGAGTGGGTCTCCTTTTGTTTCCCTATTGCCCAATGGCTAAACAAAACAGTTTCAGACCAGAAAGAAGGTGGGGATAGTTTTGATGTTCTCTCAAAAGACAATAAAGCAATATAACATTGCATGTGTTTATTTGTGGAAATAATTTGACTACAGATTTTTATAAGGTCATGAAAATAGATTACAACAAAAAGCAGAGGATACTTATTAGAACATTTTTAACAGTATACTATGATAAAATAAAAAAATATATATGCAAAGAGTTACTGGACCTCTTACTCAGAATGAAATATCATTATATAATCTAATTTGTTACTGCCTTTTCATCTATCTTATTGGGTTACTGAAACGCCAAGATTAAAATCACACTATTTAATCACTTGCATGACCTATTATGAGAACATTAAGCAAGTTTTATATGCTGGATTATTACAATTTACTTGCTCGCTGCCCAGAAGCTGGAAGTGTACACATATACCTCTTGCATCTTTGTTTGAACTACCAGAAGACTGAATTTCATTTTTTACAGAACAAACTTTTTTGGTGTGTGATTTTGTTCTTTACATAACAAGTAAATATTCTTCATATTCAAGCAATAGCCTAAAAAAAATAAAGGGGACATATCCCTTTATAATGTAGTTGAACCAACTAATTCATTATTCAATCGGCAGAGTTTTAATAAACCAAAATTTAGAACAAGAATTCTTTCTACACAGCAATGAGAACAGATGTCTAAAAGGTTCACTATTGACATGTGCACAGTCCTGGATGCCATCTTTCTTCCTACCTCAAGTGAGCTACAGGTAACCTTCACCCCAGAATTATCATGTGGCCCACCATGGACAGATGGTTCACCCCAGACCATTGTGCCAGGAAGGCAATATAAGATTTAAAGAGACCAGCTCACACATCTCCCTAGGATTCTATGAATAAAAATGCTGGCAGGGGGTGAAGGTGGAGGGAGGAGAAGTCAAGGAATGTATTCGAATCCCTTTCTTCCTCTCTCAGCAGCAATTCTGTTGGTGTCAATCCTGGTCACCTTCTGGAAGCGTGACCCCTCTTTACCAGCTCCAAAACTCATTGAGCTATTCTTCCCCCATTTATACCTCCAAGTGAGCGACAGTTTTTCCTAGTCCTAGGGGCTCCACTATCTGTAAATATCTGCTCCATTAATCCACCAGGACCTTAACTGATAAGATGGGTCAGTTTCAAATCCCATTTTAATCATCTTGCGTTGGTGGTATAGTGGTGAGCATAGCTGCCTTCCATTTTAATCATCTTTGCAGCTAAAGAAATTTCCCATGAACTTATAATCGACTTGGTTCTTTTACAAGGGTACCATAATGGATTTCAACTTTGAAAAATTACATATACAAATAACTATAAAGAAGAATGTTTCAATGATGTTTTCATTTCACATATATGTATATATAATTAAAATTATTTAAATTTTCAATAAATATAATTTTCAATTATATATGTATGTAGATATATATATATAATTGAAAATCCATTTACTAATAATTCATCATGATTTCAACATTTGGGAGGGTTTCAAGAAACAATTATGGTTATTTGGTGCCTGTTCCAAATGCTTATAGTTATACGTAAGGAATGTGTAAGAATAAGTTCATCTGATAAGCAGCATAGCAAAAGGTACTAATAGGAAGCTTCTAAGCTGCATGTTAGCTATGAAAAATATGGAATGTGAAGCATGTTACAAAAGGTAAACATGACTTTGATGGGAGAGACCACTGAAGGTAAAGGTCTACTAATGCCAAGCCATGGCAAGTTTTGTAGGAAGAAAGAGAGGATGGCAATCTGGGCACTGCATGTAGATGTCAAAAATTTCACAAAAAGTGAATTTATGGGCTATGACTGATTTGCAATGAAAAATAAATACTTGTTACAATGGTGAAACATCATTTCAAGGGATTTTTGAAAAATGACTTTCTTCTTTTCTGTTTACATCTAAGTATAAAAGGGGTTTATATCCATGAGTGGAAAAATTAAGAAATTCAGAAATAGTCCTTTCTTATATCTAAATTATTCAGAGCTAAGCAATGTCAATATTTTAACACATTTACTATTAGCATTTTTTCAGTCACGCATTTCTTACATAGTTAAAATGAAAAGATATTTTAAATTATACTTAATCCCTTAAAATCAAAAGTGTTTTCGAATATCTTTTCACAAACTGCACATAAGCACTATTTATAACTGCACTGCAAATTAAAGACATAATGAGTTATCATTAAACATCCACTAGATTGGCCAAAATCAAGACTGACAGTAACAATTGGCAATTAAAACTTGGAGAAACAGGAACACTCAGCCAACGTGAACAGAAGCCAGCACAGCCTCTCTGGAAAACTGTTGTTAACTATCCACTTGAACACACACCCTCTGATCCAGTTCCTTTCCTTGGTATATGCCCAGACAGCAGCACATCACATGTACCACGATGGAAGAGAATACTCAGAGCAGCATTAGTCATTCACTTCGAAAATGGAAACAGTCAAAAATCAACCAAAATTAGGAAAGGTAAATAATTCATGCAAGAAATAGTAAATAGTTATGAAAATGAACAAACAACAATGTGGAAAATCTCACAAATACCAAGGTAAGTGGAAGAAATTTGACACAAAAGAATATAATATACTCCATGAGCCCAGACAGATCTAAACTTTGGCACTGGATTGGTCAGGATGTTTAGCTTTGGGTTGGTAGGGGAAAACAGAAGGATGGTTTCTGAGTTCACTGATTGTTTTGTTTAGACTTGATTAGCAGTGATAGGTTTCTACTCTGTGGTAACTCATAATTTATGGAGTCATATAAATATATTAAAGAATTTTAAAGATTTTTTTAAAAAGAAAAATTTTTGTTCCATAAATGCAGAACTATTCTCAGAGGATGGATTCTGTGATATAGGATGGAGCGCCATTTTCTAGAGAGCTTCCCAACTGCTTTGCTTTAACAAAACCAAGTTCTTTTCCCCCTTCCTTCCCTGAAATGATAAATTGCTTCCTTTCAACAGTTATCTTTTACCTTTGGATTCCCTCTGGATGTTCTCTTGCCGCCATGGGGCAGTAAGATCAGAAGGCCCAGTGCCGTCAGGCCCAGAGGGCCAGGGACCCTCCTGTCTCCCTCTCCTCCATTTCTCCCTGGGTGCAGTGCAGCGGTGTGTCTTTAATGAGTTTTCCTGTTTATCCAAGTTGCAAGATCTCAGTCCTGAAATTAGTGTTGAGTAAACTAGAGCTTTCAAAAGCAGCTGCTTAGGCCCAAATGGAATAGAAGCAACACTGTGATGCTTATTTTATTTGACTGCATTGTTTTTCATTGAGGTAATGTTGGTTTACAACACTTACATGATTAGAGGTAAAGGTTCACAAATTTTCAGCTGTATGTCACCACACCACACCTACCAACAAAGAATCATAATCCTCCACCAATGTCCATTAGATTCCCTCCCCACTTTGCTTCTTCCACCTCCTCTGGTTGCCTCAGTCCTACAGTTATTTTTTTAGGATTTGTTTGGTATAATTTTGTGGGCCCTTTGTCCTGTTTCTCTGAATTCCACATGAGTAAAATCATTCCGTATTTGTTTTTCTCCCTTTGACGTTTTTCAGTCAGCATAATCCTTCTAGTTCCATTCACATAATTACAAGTGGCACCATCTCATCTTTTGCATAGCTGAGTGGTACTCCACTGTGTGTATATTCCAAACCTTCTTAATAGACTCCTCTATCATTCAGCACTTAGGCTGCTGCCATAACTTGACTATTGTAAATAACACTGCAATGAAAAGAGGGTGCATAAATCCATTCTAATTGGTGTTTTTATAGTCTCCCGGTAGCTATCTACAAGTGGAATTGCTGGATTAGATTGTAAATCTACTTTTAATATTTTGAGAATCCTCCATACTGTTTTACATGGAGTATGGATCAGTCTACATTCCCAAAATCAGTGTTCAAGAGTTTTTTTCCCACTATCTCATCAACACTTCGTTTTGTTTTGTTTTCAACATGGGGTCATTCTTGTGGGTGTAAAGTGATATCTTATTGTGGTTTTGATGTGTATTTCCCTGATAATAAGTATGGCACTGAATACTTTTTCAAGTGCCTGTTGGCCATCTGATTGGCTTCTTTGGGTAAGTGTTTAGTTATTCTGCCGATTATTTGATTGGGTTGTTTTCTTTCTGTTGAGTTGAGTTCTTTGTAGACCTTGGACATTATCCCCTTGTTGGAAGTCTGATACATAAATATTTTCTTTCATTAATAAGGTAGTGTGTCTTTTCATTTTAATGATAGTTTATTTCTCTGTGTGGAAGCTTTTGGCTTGATGTCATTGCACTGGTTCATTTTTGCTTTCCCTTCCCTGTTATTGGAGTTCCCTCCCTAAAAACATCTCTGAAGCCAATGTCTTAGAGTATTTTGCTTATTTTCCTCTATGTATTGTATGGTTTCAATATAAGTCTTTTAACCATTTTAATTTTTGTGTACGGTGAGACAGTAGTGTCCTATTTAATTTTTAATAAGAAGATACACACAGAGCAGTTCCTACCTGTCACAAGGTAAAGTCTGGGTAAATTCAGTAAATGTTGGCCTCTCCAAGAAACATGCTCAAAATTGCTGAAGCTATTTAGTACTCATGGATAATTATGGCCAAAGTCACTGTGTTTTCTGGCCTCTGTGTTCTCATTTCCTTAGGACCCCATAGCAAGGGGTCTGTTCTGAAGTCAAGGTGACTTTAGCTATTTTGACAGACTTCATGTCCACCTGGAATCATCAGTGCCTTCAACTCTTCTATCAAAGCAAACAGATTACTGACTTTACTTGACTTTAGTGAAACTAATGGATTTTTTTTTGAAAGTACATTAAGGGGCATGGTTATTCTATAGTCTTAGTTAAAACTTCATTGCCTTAAGAAATAAAAAAGACAGGACTGGAAAACAAATTTTCAGAGTCTGACTTTTCTGACATTCCTGCCAATGTTCCACTCCTGCTTTTACGGAAGTTGATGAATTACCAGTTCCATCCCAAAAGCAATACTCAAAAGGGCAAAATAACGTCCTTTCCAAAAAGAAAACACATAATAAAAAGATGCTGACACACAACAGTGTAACTTGCAAATGACCAATGATCTTAGTTTTATGAACTAAGAGTATCTAGAAAACTCTTGAGAAATGGGGCACTTTTTTCTCTCTAGGTGTTTGGTTTTCTAATATTGTAGATTCCTGAGTTCTTCAGCAGGAACTTTTCAGATTTGAACCATGATACGTACCAGGTGTAAGAAAAAGAAAGAGAAAGAACATTCAAGGGATTCCATCATAACTACTGGTTTAATTAAACAAGTCTATACTCATATCATCTATGGAGAGATTTCAACAATTTAAGGTAAACAGATATTTTAAAAATTCTGAGCGTCCCAACTCAAGATTTATTATTTATGTGAGAAGGTTCTCAACAGGAGGCTTCAGATATTGAGTGGAAATAATTCATTAGAATTATGAAGTTAGGTTTCAACAGTTTATCCTTGACTCATGTTGAGTCCTCTTACAGGTAGTAGGGAGGCTAGTTTTACCAAAGACATGGTGCATCTGGAAGTAGGGGCTAAGAAGAGGATGGGGATTTCTGTTTTTAATTTATACTTATAAAATGTTACTTCAATTATTACCAGAAAGAATAAGTGCTTTATTAGCAGCTACTGGCACGTTAAACTTAGGCTTATCGTGTAGTAGGTGCTGTGAACTTTTTTCTGTATTACCAGTAGCATCATTATCTTTACTATTATTGTTGTTGTTGTTGTTATTATTAGTTACACCCACGTGGCAAGTTTATTATTTAAAAAAAGAAAGAAAAAGACACTTGCACAGACATAAGTGGGCAGAAAGAGCTGCCTCTCAAAGGGACACGCTTGTTAAAATAGATGCCCACATGGACACAGGAGAGCGGTCAGGGGAGCTGCTACTATTATTGTTGATCGTTGTTGTTCTTATTAGTACTAGGCATGAACAATAAACAGAACAGCATTCTAAGTTGTCTTTTGTGATCCTTGTTAAGATACATCTGATTTACACTTTCCCTAACTCTTTAAAGCATCATTATTTGGAGTGATACTAGGAAAGTTGACTAAGGAGCTATTTATTAATGATCTAAATAGCTCTCTGGGAGAATAAAATGCCCCACTTTGCTCAGGGCCTCTGGTCCATGAAGGTGAAAACATCAGGCCATTTTTTGAGTGTTAGGAGCCCTACATGTAACAGGAAGTAGACACTGTAGGAGTCTGTGAGAGTCTCACTAAGATTTCATACCCCAAAAGCACTTCTTAATCTTCTAGACTGTAACCCCTAAGGGCGAAAAACTTTGCAAGAATAAGTAAAATACAGGAGTATATCTCATGTACTGGTGAACAATTTGTCTAAATTATTCAAGAGAAAAGAATCATTAGCTTCCACGTAAAGAGATCATTCCTTGGGGTTCTTGTTATCATGACTCCAGCGAAATTTATGAGGAAAAATATCAAGGAAGAATGAAAAGTAGTCTGGCCAACTGAAAAGGAAACACAGAATCTCCTACTGCATTCTCTTCTTCACAGTTTGGAAAGCGATCTTCTGATGCCACAGCAAGGACAGATTCAACTGACTGGAAATATCTAAGGGACTGGTTCAGATTACCCTTGGGGAAGCTATGACTAGCACTACAGAATTCCTGGAAACAAATTTCTGGCCTTCATTTTTCTCATCTGTAAAATGTGAGGACTTGATCTCTATGCCACCCTCCAGGTAAAAGTCTTTTAGGGTCCTAAAACGCCATAATTTTTTTGTGATTCATACATGTTCTATATGCTGTTGATTACCTTTCACAATCAATATTATCAAGTTTATTACTTGAATTAACTTCGGTATAAAATTTCGTGACATTTTACTTGAGTACCCTGCACATAAGGCCTCTAAGGAAAAGAACCTTCTTTCCCTCTCCATCATCACAGGATGAATGTCCTCCAGGGGCCACTGGTCTTCAGCTTGATACTACTCCCAGGAGAAAGGAAAGGCTGTACTTTATGCTAACTGGATTTGGATGGTGATTGATTAGGAGAAAGTGGGGCCACGCAGTCATGCAGAAGGTTCAGTGCTGAGCCACAGCTTAAACACTAAAGGAGCTTTTGCAGTGAGTCCACAGCTATTAGATGTTTTTATATTAACAACACTTCTCCCATCCTGGTTTGTGCATTTTATCTTTATTCTTTCAAATCCTGAAATTGCTTGGATAAGGGAGAGGGTTTATATATTATACACACACACACACAAACACACAGACACACACACACACATTTCTAAGAGCAGCCTGAACTTTTAGGGGAAATTGAAGAGGCTTTGTGTCAAGTACAGCTAAATCCAGCCTTTCCATATCAAACCTCTGCTAGAAAATTACTGTGCAGATGATAAGGCAGAAAGATAGAATAAAAAGTGACTCTACTCAATTTACACTGCAATATTGGTATGACTGAATATTTTTCATTCAGGTGCCTGATAAAATCGCTAAACTGTATTGCAGATAAATAAAGGAGGCTTCTGTCAAGAATAAACACCATTAATCATGAAGTCTCACCCTCCGAGAGCCTGTGCCGCACGTCTGCACAAACACACTCCCAGCCAGCCCACAGCACACGCCCCCTCTTCCACACGGCTCAGGCTCACGCTGTCCTCCTTTTCACTTTCTGTGATTTAGGCAGCATGAGCATTTTGAAAACATTCTCTTTACAGTTTAACTTCATAGTCCTGCAACTGGATCCATTACTAGAACACTTAAGAAAGCTTGGCTGGACTCTGGGGAAAAATGTTTCAAAGAAACATTTCTTTGATGATTCATACCTACACACACACACACACACACACAATATTTTTAGCATATATAGCAATTCATCAAAATTAATCTGCTTCTGATCTAAAGATGCAACATTATTTTAGGTGCCACTAAAAATGACAATACTTCAGTTTTTTACTTCATGAAGAGAATTCTCTTAGACCTAGTCATAGGTTTTATCATGTCACTCCAGTACTTGCACAAAATGGAAAATATGAGGCATAATAATTTTAGCAAGAGATACTTGGAATGCTCTCAAGACTGCCAGTTCACCAATGTGATCATAAAACTGTATACATTATAAGAGATTTCAATTTCAGAGATGTTAAAGGTACATCAAAAAACCTACATGATGTTATAAAACAATGTTACTTAATTTTTTTAAAGATAACATTAAAAATAAAAGGTAACAAAAGGATGTAAAACTCAGAACAGATGACTGAACTATGATGATGGACATGTTTGGGCAATTCCACCATTTGTCAAATACCTACGACGTGACAGCCACTGCTAATTGCTATCTGTATGCTCATTCTTAGAATTCTTGATCTAAAAAGGGATTGAATAATGAAACTAGGCTTAGACAGAGTAACTAATCAGATAATAAACACCTAAGTATGATTCAAACCCAGGGTATAAGATAAAGCAAAAGGAAAACTATCAACAGGAAGGAAAACTACCCTCAGTTAAATGCAAATACAAGCATAAATGCTTAGACACACCTACACTTTACCATCATTAAAGCTGCTAATGTTACAGATGGTATGATCTTTTTGTTATCTTTTCATTCAAACAGAAACTTACTTTAATGACATTTGAATGGCACAGGTGGTGCCTTGGGGCCCTAAGTACCAACTGCTGGCAACTGAGGGAGCACACGCAAGGCCCACCGCTTGTAGGGTACAAGGTGGAAAGAAGAAAGGATGCCCAGGATAACCAGTGTTTGGGCAAGACACTTCGCAGGTCTTCTCAGAAGAGGAGAGGAAGTAGAGAGAAAGAACGGCACACTTTCACAAGTGTCCACATACAAGGTAAAAACTGTGAGCCTAAATTGTCCCCTAACCCTGGGGTTTAGGAATGGAACTTAGATGTCAGGAAGTCTACTCTTTATTTCAGAGATGAGAGCAAGGCAGCCCCTATAGCACACGGAAAGTGTTCAAGGGTCGTTAATTTGTGCAGGGCTGAAAATGCAACTCAACCAAGGCCCACATGTATTATGAAAACAATTTAAACACTGACTTGAAGAAGAGGGTCGTCAGAAACCACATGCCGATAGTTATGTTTGAATTTTTGGAATTACCTTTGAAACCCAGAAAACAGCATTATCAAGCACCAGTGTAACCAACACTATATTGAAAGGGGAAAGGGTATGGCTCAGGGGCGATGATTCAGCAAAGCTGTAATGGGGTCCTCCTCCTGAGGGCTGTTTAATTGTGCTCACAGGGGGAGCACTCCAGCAGCTGTTTCAGCTCACTGGAGGGGGTCTGTGTTCAGAGCCCACTCCAAGGAGGAAATGTGTGTTCTGGCCAAAAGAGGTTTAATACCCATCTTGCAGACAATCCTCCCTAATGAGGAAAGACCTTGATCCTACAGAGTGAATGCATTTATTTGCCAAAGAGAATGCTGCTGAAGACAACCCCAGTGAAAACTGTCATTGGGAGAATACAGTCATCTGGGGGTTCATGAAGTTCAGATACCAAGAACCAGTTCAAACCAGATCTAGCAAGAAAAGGAGGATACCATCTAGGACTAGAACTAGAACAGTGCCTAGCTATAGTACTTGGGCCCTCGCCAGCATTTTAAGGAAGGGCTGCTGTGTATAAGTAACTCTTTTCATCAGGCATCATTTTTATCACAGATTGTATGCCCAATCATTTGGAACAAACTCTTTGGTTTTCTAGGGAAAGCTCCAAGTCAAACTACTTCCAGGTACATGATCAATAAATGCAGGCTCAAGTGAGTGGCACACCCCACCTGTTTGTTACACCCAAGATGGTCATGTACAAGAAACAGGTAAGAACAGGCAAACAGAACCCTTACAATAGTCTGTTCTAAGGTAAATGAGTTGTATCTAGTGGCATCACAATGATTTACCAGTACCTTCAATGAAGGAATAAATCATTAAAGAATCAAAAATGTGATCTTTATTAATAGTGATTAAAAAACATGACTTACAAGTTAATAGTTTATCTGTCTCAGTCATATACCATACCTCAGAAAATTAAATATATGCACAAGAAAAATGTAATGGCTAAGACAGAGATGTCAGAATAATTCTCATTATTGTTGTTGGATTTCCACACAGATGGAAATGCATTTTGTGCAAATGATTCTAACATCCCTTCAAAATGTAAATCTAACTTCAATGGAGCTAACAGGCTCCCCTCCCACCCTCTTCAGGACAATTTAGGTTACTGAGTTGGGCAGGAGTAGACTAACCTGAACTACCTTCAGCAGCTTTATTTACACTGAAAGGAAACCACATGACTTGTAGCCTCCTTCAGTGATTTTAAAGTTAGTGACGATTCAACAGCAGCTATGCTACGTTATTTAACTGGAATGAGGTACTACCCTGCTCACTAATAAGGTTACGAAATGTCTTTAAGGTTTCCACGTTAGGGACACTTAGCAAGCTCTCTGTCTGGCAAAGACCCACTGCAGGTCGAAGCTGTGGACTAATCACACAGGCTGGAATCAAATGGACTGGAAGAATTCAGAGACTTGTGGCTCTGAGGAATGTAATTCATGCAGAAAAGCGTTGTCAGAGCAAGGCCAGGGAACCTCGTGGGAAGAAAGCAAAATAAACAGTTCAACAAAGAAAACAAAGAAGGGCCAATAGCCTTTTCTAAAGCTTGAGTACACTGAGACTTCAGTGGGGGCCTTGGACAAAGACCTCATCAAAGAACACCCTTTGCAAAGCAAACAGACCAAGAAGGATGTTTCTCTCTGATACACTTGGGGGGAAGGGGGGTGGAGTCTACTTTTCATTCCTTCCAATTCAACTTCCACATACCTTCTCCCTCCCAACAGACAGAGAAATAAAAAACGACAATAACCAAAACATCTTACACCTATTTGCCTGGGTCAAAAGATGGGGAAAATTAAGGAAGTTGACCCAAATTGAATATGGTGTAACGTATCTTCTTATTGCTCTTCAGATCCTGCAGAGGACTTGCAAGTGCATGAGCCACCTAGCCAGGCCCACAAAGCCTGTGAGCCATGTTCCAGAGAATGAAGAGACTCTCATGAAATGCTCACTTAAACTTCAAAAATCTCTTCCAGAAATAAAATATGACACTTGCAGCCAGGTAATGCTCCGGCTGGGTGAGAACCCCTCCACAGGACTTAATTCAGGCTTTTGCAAGAATGGACCTTTGACTTCAGCCCCCACCCCACAATTCCCTGATTTCCAATGGAATCTTGACTGGGACTCTACTTCTTCAATCTAATAAACTACATGTATAGTTGCTGACCTGAATTGCAATGTCTGAGGTGATCTTATCATTAAGACAAATTCAAATACTTTTGACTGATCTTCTTCCCCTCCCTAGACTACTTCCATTCAGATGAAGGATCATGGAATCTTTTATTGACTAAGCCCAAGTATAGAGATGAAAATGGACAAATATGTATACTGCATGTTCTATGTATCTTCAATATTTTGCTATACATGTATAAACAATACCACACGTAGTCAGACAATGAAGGTATATAAAAGGGTATAAAAAGCTTGAAATAAATCCAGCATGCTAGGTCATACAAATAATAAAAGAATCCTACATAATTCTAATATTTTTTCTATCACGAGCTAATATAGCAAATATGCTATGAAAATCCTTTTAAAATCAGAGGTGCTTTTGTTACCAATTTAAATATGAGTTTGTTTCTGGAGACTTTCATTGATGTGTATAGTTTTTTATAAAGTAACGCAGGCTCAGAACAGGATGACTTTATCTTATGGGGAACCAGAGATTACTTTGAATAAAAGCAAGAATTATTTTAGGAGGCTGGGAATGCTTTTATTGAATTCTGTCTCAAAAATGTAAATCATATTTAAGCGACATGGCTTGGTAATTTGTTTTGCAAATGAGACAAGTTATTTAACAGAGATAACGTTCACTTCTGATGAACCTGGCACTGCTTGGGCACTATTTGAATGTATGCAGAAGAACACTGACTGACGGCGCTTTGGGTAATGCCTAACTCATCTGGAACTAGGATTACAAACCCCGTTAGGCCTGTGGAGTCTCATCATGTGCTGGATTTGACATAAGTCCCTCAGGGAGAGCTCCAGCTACCAGGCTGCCTGGGGAAGATCAGGCTCGCTCAACACACCGGTGAGACTCGTGCTGAGGCTCCCGCACAGGTCAACCTGTAACGTACCTTCAAATGCAGCTGTGCACACAATTCACTTTGGCGTCATATTTTAGATTGATGGTGAGCTACCTATAACAGTACCAACTGAGAATATTTTAATGAATATGTAATCTCTCTGTAGTTGTATGAGAAAGTTTTCAATATTTATAAAAATTATAAGAATGTGACATGCTACATAACCCAGAATATTAGGTGAATAAATTTTTTAAAATCTTTTTTAAATGCTTTAAGTTAAAGAACACTCTTTTTCTTTTTACTGAAAATGCACTCATGCACTTATATCTCTCTGTACATTCCCTTCCCTCTGCTTACTCTGTGTGTGTGTGTAGGTGTGCGCACACGCGCGTGTAAAGGAGAAACAAAGGTGAGGTGCAGATTGCACTTGATATTCTTAAACACAAGAGTTATAAAGATTGATGCAAAGTCACCAATTTCAGTTAGGTTAAATCAGGAGTAAACGAGGACCAGTAAGCCAGTCCACTTGTTAATTTTTACCAAACTCCAATGTAATGATACTCACTATTATTTTGATCTTGTCTGTTACAAAGATCACATCAAAATGACAAATAATTGAGTTTTTCAACTTCTTCTCAATACAGTGAGAATACACTGTACACTGTACTCAATGCAATGTGAATGTTCTCCAAAAACATCTCACCTTGGACTCAGAGACAAATTCCATCCTGCTCATTCCCTTTCCTGATCTTAGTTTGCTTGGATCACCAAAGAACAAAAATCTAGTTAATTTGTTTCTCAGGATTCAAAAAGTTAGCAAGCAGGTTCCCGGAAACAAATGGGCAAACATTTTATTTTTTGATGCTTGAATTTTGCTGAGGGCAAGGTTGGGGATAAAGGATAACAAAATGGAATGAATGACAGGCAGCCCTGTGTCATTGGTCTTTGTTCCCCTGGGGAAAGGTCTGAAATGAACTCAGCGGGCCTTGTGGTTATAGGAAATGGCATGTCTTTGTTTAGGTGGAAAATCGGGTTCTGTTACCTAAGTGAGGGAGAGATGGCCATGTATGAAGAGCTACAGACAGCTTCAGTTTAGAGGTTAGTCACATAAAACTAAGCTGAATGTGCCTTCCCATTGGGATAAATTCTGTTAAAGTTCAATTTTCTCATCACATATTTTAAAAACTAAATAAAACGGGGGCAGTAAATTTCTGTTTTCTTTGAAGTCAGACTTAACATGAGTGGAAGCATTGTACTCAAAGAAAAATGTCTGTTACAGTCCAGTACCCGCCCCCAGCCCCCTGCAACAGGTTTGACAGCAGGCTGTATAGACTCAGTCGCTTCCAGTTCAGTGCCCCTGAATACCTTCAGTCAATATCTGCTCCCAGACCTGACTGCTGAGTGCAGCACAAAGAACACAGGAATTTTATGCAAGAAGCCTTTACTCAGGCTTTCTGAATATGCACTATAATTAGGACCTGCTTTCTTTGCAATCGGTGACTGAATTCAGTATTTCAGTCATTAGAAATATTCCAAAACAAAAATAAGTATTATAGCCTTTGAGAACAATTTATTTGTTTCATGTTCATTTCTTAATGCAAAGTGTATAATGGTTGACCTGGATTTATTCTGTAGCTCATTAAAATGGTAAAAGTTTTAGAGAATAAAACTTACCCACATTTTTATACCTATACAGGGAACTGTGGATGTAGGTGGTCTAAGGTAATTCTTGAAAGATAGGCAGGCTCTAGTTTAGTTAATACTGAAAAACAATGACCTAATGATAAGGAATTTTTTTTTTTTGACTGACATGATAAGCAATAGCAGTGGAAAAGCCCGAAGGTAGAAAATACGATATATGGCATTTATTAAAAAAAGAAAAAGCCAAAAATGCATCTGGAAAAGGGGTGCTGTTGTAGATTGGGGCTGGGAAACTATATTTTAGGCTTTGGAGCACAATATCTCTTCTCAGCCACTCTTAGCCTTGGTTGCTAAAGCTGCCGCAGTGATAAACAGGTGGGAGTCACTGTGTGCCAACAAAACTTTAGTAACAAAAACAGGCCACAGAATGGATTTAGTTTGCAGGCCACAGTTCTGCCAATTCCTCTTCATTAGATGGTCTTGCAGAGAACCTCAGTGATAAGGAGACATCTGTGAGCACAGGGAAATGTATGGAGCGAGGGAATAAGCTCTGGGTATCTGGGGGAAGAAAGTTCCAGGCGCATATATGTTGTGACCTAGTCCAACGTAGCTTACATTCCACTGGATAAATCACTGATCGTTATTTACCATGTTTTATATGATCTTCTCAAATGTGATGGTTAGCCTTGCTCAATATCCTATCAAGTACTAGTAAGTCATAAGGTACCGAATCACTCCTTGAAGCTGGTTGTGTGAACTCTCCAGTTGTTTGATATCATAAGTTCTACAGCAATAAACACTAGTGTTTATTTATTTAAGTGCTCTGACCACAGATAAGTATATAGGGTCAAAGGCTCCTGATGGTTTTTCTCACAGTGTCATGCTCCTACTTTATGACAGTCAGTGACACTGAAACTTCTTTCCAAAATACAGAGGTGGGAAGCAAGGACTGTAGCATCTGTAGTGAGTTAAAACAAGGGGACTAGTTATTCTTAAGCTATGCGTAGCTTCTCTGGGGCAAGGATTCCCTGCCTTTAGAAGGCAGCAGGTGACAGTAATTCCATCACAGGGCCACTCTAAACATTACATGAGATAATTACGTTAAGTCTTTAAAACTGTGCATATTCCACAGTGAGTACTCAAAAATGTCATGCTACAGTTATGTTATTATATATTTTTCATGTGACTTGTCTTCATTTCTGTTTTCCCCTTATCCTTGAAATTTTGGTATTCTTAGCTTCTTGGCTTGTACACTGAAGATCACTAATTTCATTTCCATGTGAAGGTCCTGGGAAGCAGCAATAACATACATTAAATGGTATCCAGTCACATAAGGTAACTACAGATCTTTGCAAGCAGTCACTGATTTAATACCAAGGAGTCCATTTGGCAGTGGAGAACATCTGAAGTTGCTTACCAATAATGGTAAGTAATCAAATTTTGGATCTTGAGGTCTAAGTGTGCTTGTTTTGTTGGTATAAGGTAATACATGCTAACGAAAACAAACAAGAAAAAGAAATGATGACGGCAGTCACCCTGTCTTATCCTAGGATCCATCATCCTAGTCCATCATCATCATTGAAATAGTATTTATTTAGAAGCTACTGTGTATTAGGTATAGACTGGATCCAGCAAATGCAAAAGAAATATAGATTGCCCTTGCTCTAAAAAGATGTAATTTTCTACTAGTTCATCTTTTCTTTTCTTTGGGGGGGGGGGAGGTTGTTACCTAGATTTAGCTATAGCATTTAATTTAACCTGATATGTCATTGCAATTTACCAGTTTTAATAATTTTTATGGCAGAACAAAACACAGAAGGAAAAAGCACTTTCCTTTGTAATTTCAAATTGTACTACCAAATATTCCTTCTCCCAAATTAGTTGTGCCCCCAGGTTCAAAATACAAAATGTTTGTTCAATCTCCACATTTTACTGAAGGTTTCTCTGGGAATGAGAAGAATGACATTGCTACTAAGAGTTATGAGCCCTAGTAGGCAGCTAGATAAAAAGCTGATTTTGAATAACTATGACATGAGCTCCCAATAAACCTCATCCCCAGAACAAGCAAGAAGCTGAATTCAGGGAGCAATGGAGGAAAAGAGGAGGCACTCAGTAAAAGCTCTTTACTTGATTATCACTTGTTCTTTCTTTCTCTATGCTTTCATCGCATGGCATATCTTTTCCCAGAGCTTTCTCTCCCTGGAATAAAGCGTATTTGTTCCTACTCCAAACTTGCTAGCCATCTCCCTGCTCTCATCCCTAAATGATGGTCATAATCACTGGGGTGAAGCCCAACTTGATTTCCAATGCACTCTGAGGATCCACCCAGCACTGAGTCCTCTCCTCAGGCACCAGGAAGGGCACCAACTCCAGTGGAAAGAACAGCTCTTGTTACTTTGGTCAGTAAGTCCAATGAGTCAGTCTTGGAAAGACCCACATTAAGGAAGAGTAAAAAGGGCTCCTCGCAGAAGAGTGCATGAGAGATCATTTTATCCCAGAGAGGAAAGGCGAAGCTGGCTTTCAAAAATGAAGTCGTAAAGTGGGCGGTGAAAGAAGAGGGCACTGTGCCCTGTGCCGCAGCTGCAGGATGCAGTGGGAGGCGGGCTCTGCTCACCCCACACAAGCCAGGGCAGCTCTCAGCCCAGCCTCCAGAGGTCCCTGGGGGCTGAATTACTGTAATGTTTTCATGACGATGGATCCTGTT
The DNA here is from genome assembly GCA_019455555.1 of Galemys pyrenaicus. NCBI lineage: Eukaryota > Metazoa > Chordata > Mammalia > Eulipotyphla > Talpidae > Galemys > Galemys pyrenaicus. Next base: position 1,616,879 of record JAGFMF010011718.1, on the reverse strand, counting down.
TTAGAAAATGAATTGCAGAACACAGTATGAAACAAGAGGAAAGTCAAACATTTGATTCCCACTGGTCTTCAACCGTGAAAAGTGTGGCTCAAAAAAGTTTAGGTAAAAGACAGCTATTTTTCGGGGCCTCCCTGGTGGCACAGTGGGTTGAGCACCACACTGTGAAGCATCCACGGCACAGCAGCGCGAGTTCAATCCCCAGTCAGGGAGGTGACCCACATGGCGCAGCAGACCTCTCCCGCCTTGCCTGCTGCTCCCCTCAGCAGTGTATTTCAGTCCAGCTGCCTGTTCTGCTTCCCACTCTGTTTCTGGTGAATCCTCTTACCTCCTGTGACTCTGGCCTGTACCTCAGCTCTTGTATGCATAAATAAATCTTAAAATAAAAAATAAAAGACAACTATTTTTCCTCAAGTAAAAAAATCCAGAATGAATGTAGAAGTTAAAATTCTATAATTTGAACTTTCAGAAGTATCCTAGGTCTAGCTATTATAAGAGAGCATGCATAAATGAGTTCTAGCACTATTTTTTAATTTTAAATTATGCACTAAAAAGATATCATACTTTTTCTTCATTAGTTGAGAACACATTTATGATCTTGTGGAAGGGAATGTTATCTTCCAATTACTTATACCTCCAAGTGAAATCTTTTAAACAGTAGTCATTTTTAAGCTAGAGAGCATCATCCTTTCCCATAGAATACAATAGCGCTCCTCCAGAGTGATGCCAGATCACAGCCCCATGTAAACAATGCAAGGCACAAAATATAGGGAAGGCCTTAAAGTGACTATAAACACAGAATTATTAGCACTATTATGTGGAGAGAGATTCCAGTTCTGCCGTTAAGGCTCCAGATACTCTCAGTAGTATAATAAAATGTACTCACTAACTCACTGGTACATTTTCTAAAACACTGTACTGCTTTCTTAACAAAGAAGCTTAATAAATAACATGCCGAAACATGGAACTTAAAATCAAAGCAAATTACTGAAGAGAGCAAGAGAGAAACCCCAGCTTTCTATTGGGCATAAGTTCTAGTGAATTCAGTGAAGAACAACTTTCAGAAGAAGAGAGATTCTTCATACCCAGTGTTTCTTAATTTTCAAACTGCTGGAATTAAATAAACACAATGGAGAAACTGTCTATTTTCTGTGACAATTTTTACGTGACAACTCAAGGAAAATATGATATCTACATTCTAAGCTCCAGCTATGACTCCTGAATCTGAACTTGTGATTTGGAGTTAAGAAAAAAATACTAGTAAATTCTGTTACTACTTACAACGCTGCATTTGAAACTATTTAAGCTTCTACACTCTCTGCTGCCTAACCATAATCTGTGGATAATGCTGTGGGAGTAAGTAAACTAAAGGCATTCCATTTAACAAACTGGGCTCTTTAACACAAACTGACATATTTCCGTACATATTTATAAGGCTTGCTGGTTATTATCAAGCTGTAATTGCAGTTGTTCTAACACCTAATAAGCTATGGTTGGAAAAACAAAGGCAGGTTAATTTGTGATTTCCTCTACTCATTCAGAGGCAAATTAAGTGTCAAACAGCTAATACAGAACATATTTCATTTTATGAGATTTTAATTTAATTCTGCACCATATCATTGATGCCTTAATATAGGGTGGTTTATCTAAAAAGAAGAGCAATTTATAAACCTCTTTCAATAGAATCTTTAATGATAGGCTATGATAGCATAATTATCACAGCGTCTGCCATCCTTCTAAACAGAGATCTGTTGGCATTTCCATCATCAACATAGATTCTGTTTTCAAGAGACTTATAATTTAATTTTTAAAGTTGGCACAAGAAGAACAATTATGTGTACAAAATAATGAGAATGTTCCCAAATTTTGTCTTTCTTATAATTAAAAATATTTATTCTAAAAATCTAGTAAGCTCACTTGGTCTCATTTTCTCTAAGACAATTAAATAGCAAGCACTTTGGAATTCAAGTTCTAGATAAAATCACTTTACTTTTCCAGTTACCGCTTTACCTTTCAGCAAAGAGATATACTTTTCTGATTTCAGAAACTAGGCCATATTTACCTGGGTTCTCCTCTACTTCAAGAACACTGGCGGCTACTGACAGCACCTCAGAAGGTACAGAATAAACTCAGGCAGTCAGTCAAGACCAAGTCAGGCCAGAAAAGAAACCAAGGATTCTTCATGGCCCCAAGGTCTCCAGTGCTGACTCAGCATCTGTTCCGAGTGCTGTGCTTTTAAAAAGTGACTTCACTGAGCATGATTTCATTGAAAGCTTTCTGCCGGTTTGAGAGGCAAGTACTACAGATCACTTCATATCCATGGAAAGTAAACAGGACAGTCAATCCTTGGAAAACTGTGTATGGGAGGAGTGAATAGGGTAGCCCCCTCCAGTCCACCTCCTCTTCTGAGCAGCTGAAAATCTGCATGTAAGATTGACTCTCCCAGAATTTAACTGCAGTTCTCACTTTGTCTATTTGGGGACTGATCTCAGGACCCTTCCCTTTCTTGAACATCAATCCCTTACCGTAAACACATCATGCAGTTGGGAAAGTCTCTGGGTAGCACAGGGACATTTGAATTAGGCCTTGAAAGAGGGAGGTCAGAGCAGGAGTCTGCCCTGCAGAGAGGGCAGGCGGCCGAGGGCAATGAGGGAGGCAGAGGGGTGAGACCGGCCATAGCTCAGGGGGTCTACTTCATAATAAGCTCAGTCAGTGTCTTTCCCCAGGTCCCTCCTAGAACAACTGACTGTTTACTGGGCTTTGTGCCCAGAGCATTCCCTTTCGACGTCCCGAGACCAGGCTCAGGATTATCTCCCCACCTTACATTATGAATCTTTGGTAACTATATGTTTAGGCAGGTAGAGGATAAGTCAGTCAATTACTGCTACAGTAACCTAAGGTGTGGGTGAAAAAGGCAGAAAGCACTAAATTCTGTAGAAATTCCAGCTCAGCTATATGAAATGTAACTCCCTCTCCCAGGATTGTTTAAACTTGACCAGGCTTACCTTATGGTGCTTGGATCGCTGAATCATTACTCTGGGTACAGAGATCAGAATCTAGAATACATAGTGCAGCTCTATGAATGCTTGCTGTTGTTACTATCTGCCATACACTTGGGGTTTTTTATGATAAGATCATCTTTTAATTTAATTAAAAGGCAAACTAGAATGAACCCAGAGAAACTCGTTTAGTCTATCACTTAAATTCTTTTTTTGAAATGTCTCTATAACAGGATTTTTAAAATAATGAAGTGAAGAATTTGGAGATGTCATAGAAAACCTGATTCAAACTGTTATATCACTGCCGAGCCTGAAACCAGGAAGGAATAGGTCACCTGGAGTCGCCAAAGCCAAGGCTAGAAAGGCCATGGCTGGCTCTAGACCACAGGGCAGAACCCCAAGGGTCCTGGGGTTCCATCTGTGCTGCAAACCTCTGTAAAATGGGGTGAACTACATGGCAGGTTTCAGCCTAAATTTGGAGTTTCCTTCCCTTTATGTGGGGGATGGGGGGTAGTAAATTGGCCTTAAGGTCTTATTGAGTGTATTTTTAGCAGACTTTAGAATCCTGTAAATACTTATGTTCTAGAGAAAAGCTGAAGAGCAAGTCACAAGTTTCTGTATTTTCTTTCTATAAATACTCACTTCTCCTTTAATGCTTATAGAAGTCTGCAACACAGATTTATTACTTACCTCCAGGCAAATCTGCTCTGAAATTACAATTCGGTAATGGGAGATGGATCCAAAAAACTGTTGGTAAAATATTATATGTGTACTTGGGCATGTAGTTAGGGTTGTTAATATCAATTAATTCTGTTCACAGAGGAGGACTTGTTATAAAACAACTTCATTTTTCTTTGGCATATATATAATTACACAGCTGTAACTAATAGCCATGGAGATGCAATCCACCATCTAAATAACCAGCATTATTCTTCAAAGTATTATTTGTGCTTTTCTAACTTTACTGTCTCGGAATGAAGGGTGATTACCAGATATGACTAAATGTGTATATCAAGGAGTCAGTGAAGGACAGTCCCTCCAAAGAGGAGTTCGAGTTATTGTGGTACAGACAAATTTCTGGACAACACTAAGGAAGAATACCATTTTAAGTTTGCAATCCCACTATTCTTTTTTGCTCCAAACGGAGTAACACACTATTTCTTTTCAGGAGATGTTGTCCTTCCCTTTCTAATGTATGTTATCACCACCATTTTTTCCTTTTATCTTTGGGCAAACCATGTGCTCGATCACATTTGCCATTTTGTTTGGGTGACATTCCCATCCATCAAGTGAATGTTGGTGTGTGCACCAGGGGGCTATGAAAATTCACCATAAAAATTTCATTATGATTCATTGTGAGCCCTGGGACAAGACTTTCGCACCTAACAGAAATTTTAGCATGAGAAACATCACACTTTAATTACAATCAAAGACATATTCTGAGAAGTTCCCCTCCATTAGGCCTCTGGTCTTTAACTCAATAGTTAGAGTCCACGGAACACATGTCAGCAAAATACATAGGAAAAACTCGGCAGCCACCTAGGGGTCAGGCATTCTTCAGGAGGCAGCGGGGTCTGCTTCAGCGTGCCCAGAACAGCTAGGCCTGCTGGATTTCAAAAGTAAATCTTAAACTTCTGTCACCTCTTCAAAGCCCCATAGCTCCGTTGTTAACAAAAGTCTTGCGATTGTAAAAGCCAGTATTTTGTTCTGTTTCCTTAGGGGCTAACATGGTAATACTCACACATGCAAGGGTGGAATCGGAGACGGATCATAATGGTAACGCCCCTCATGGTGTCGTGATTCGATTGGCACAGGAGGATGAAATGCAGGAAAAAGATGAGGAGGGTCTGCAAAAAAAAGAAAGTGCAACCTGTGAAAAAAGAAACACTGTAACAGAATTCCAGTGTGTGAAGCAACTCCTCTATGTGACTTCCACGACATGTTGGATTTCTCAGTTCTCTTAAGTCCCCTGTTGTAGGATAAATGGAAAAATGATCAGGCTTTTCCACCTTCCCGCCATGGGTGTCGATGATGGACACCGGTGGTCCTGTGCACATGCCTGATGGCGGGCACCTCAAGTAAGGTACGGGAATGTACAAGTGGGCACACCTAGGCTGAGACACATGGTATATAAGGGTGGCGTCAAGAGGACACCAGCAAAGAAGAGAGCAGAGAGAAAGGCAGAAGAACCAGCAGTAGCAGTAGCAGAGACACGAGAGGCTAGAGAACCCAGAGAGTAAAGATTCACTGGGGGCTAAAAGGCCTGCCAGCCTCCTGGCCCCCTGGCCCCTGCCTACCATGTACCTGGTCACCTCTGAAATAATGAAGCAATAAAATCCTGAAAAAGCCGCCAAGGGCTCCAGGACTCCTCCTTGACTGTCTTCCGGAATCACTGAGAACCCACTCCGTGCCTTCCTGGCACTACACCTATGAATTTCTGAAAGAACTGCTGACTGCTCATTTCATTGTGAAGCTAAGGGAGACACTTCAGAGGCAGGACCATGTAAATGATACCTGCACCTGTGAAAGAAGAGCCTATGAATGCAAGGGAATCCCAGACAGAAAAGCAAAAGAAAAGAAGCAGCACATGGCTCTGCTCTAGGAAAAAGACCCAGTGGGTGTAGAAGGGCTGAGGGAGCGACAAAAACAAGAACAGATTGCAAGGCTTTTTATTATGAAGTGAATTTTAGACAAAGAGGTAACATTTTCATTTCTCCCATACCCATGATGCTTTGTAAGGGAAGCAGTACTTTCTAAAGTCCCTCTTAAAATTCATAGCATTTCCACTCACACTTCTTTAACTACATGCTTCTCTCCTTCTTGGCCTGAGTTATACCTCTCCAGCCCCAACACAGGGCAGCCAATCTACAGGTTGATCAGAGAAATGTTACACGATCCGGCTGGAAGGGCTCAGCTGAGGTCCCTTGTAGGGAAGTTTGGAGGGGCCTGAGAGGGGCCTGTCTTTCAGCCCTGACATTCCACCTTGGATCCAAACCCAGTGCCTTTCATGTGCTTACTCAGTTTAACGTTCAACCTGGGCGCCTATGTGTGTGCGCTTCCTTAAAATAGCTTCTCTTCCTTCACTTACTTGTGGTGACTTACAGAGATTCTCTGTCAATCCTGAAAATGAACCATTTTTTTCCCCCCGAAATAGTGATACTGAAGAGAGTTTTGGCATATTTTAGCATTAGAAGAATGGCTGCTATTTTGTAATGGGCACTAAGTGTTTTTCCAGTTTCAAGAAACAAAATAAAGTCCAAAACACACAATGTGGAGGTGCGTGTGCTCCTCGGCTATGAGCCTGACGTTACAGCAGACACTGCAGACTCAGTCTTTGAGTGCCACCTTCCACCTGTGGTCCTCCTGGCCGCTGCATGCAGCCACCAAACTACTGTTCCGAAAACACTTGTAGGAAATGATCTACACTCTAGGCCAGCCTTAAAAGGACTTCTGCCTATTTCCAAAATTCAGGAAATTGTGGGTAGACCTAAGGGCTACAAGACAATATAGGCAATCCCAAATGAGGAGGCGCTGTAAACAGTCCCTAAATAACTGCTGGGAGAAGTGACCCAGAAGCTCTTTTTGGAGAAAGGAGGGTGATGGCTATGCCAGACAGACTTGGGTGGAGTGGCACCCACTCACTGGAGATTTCCTAAAAGTCCCCGTAGATGACTACTACACAGGTATATGGTGAACTTGGGTGGTTTTCACTGTCCTCCCTTAATATTTCTCATTTTTCCCCAAATTTTCTTCAGTAAGAATGGCTTAGAATGCAAACAAAAACCTTTTTATTTTATGCATACAAGAGCAGGGGTACAGGCCAGAGGCGTGGGAGGTGAGAGGATTCACCAGAGAGAGAGCAGGGAGCAGAACAGGCAGACTGACCAAAATACACTGCTGAGGGGAGCAGCAAGCAAGGCAGGAGAGGTCCGCTGCTCCATGTGGGTCCCCTCTCTGACTTGTGCTGCTGTGCCGCAGATGCTTCACAGTGCAGCGCTCAACCTGCTGCGCCTCCAGAGAGTTAAGGAAAAATTACAATACCTTCTTTTGCTTAAAATTTTGCCATTGCTGCTTTCCAGAGTACAGGTTATGGAAAAAAAAAAAAATCAGGTAAAAATCCATTGACATAGTATCGAAGAATCAAAGCTTCAATTCCACCAAACTTAGAACCTCAGAACACTTCTTTGATTGAAGGAAGACTAGCATACTGAAAATGTCAATTACTCACTGTGCTTGTACTTGTAAGATAAAAGGGGAATGGGGTGGGACAAGGAAAGGGATATTCTTGGTATTGTCATATCTTTGTTGCTGTGATGTCAGGATGCACAAAAAATGCTAGAAATTGAACAGATTATGGATATACTTACTATTTTATCATTTCATTTAATCACATTTCATGTATCATAACTAATCTAACTTTCTACATGTCTTTACACATTTGAATTATAACAATGCATCAAGCCATGTTTTTCATATATGCAGGGAGGAAATGTATGAATCTATTTTAAGTGTACTATTTAGCAGTTAATATTAAGATGTCTGAGTCAGTTCTTTTGAACACAAATTTGACTGTTGCCATGCAAAGTCTGAAAGTTTATCCAGCACTGTCTTCAAATTCAGTGTACCGAAGAACTCAGTAACCCTGCAGATCCAATATGTCCTATTTAAATACTGTCAACCATTTTCAATGAAAATTATTTGTCCTTATGGTCTTTAAAAGATTTATTTATTTATGCATACAAGACCTGGGGTGCAGGCAAGAAGTGCATGGGGTAAGAAGATTCACTAGAGACAGAGTGGGGAGCAGAAAAGGCAGATCGACTGAAATACACTGCTGACGGAAACAGCAAGAGACAGAAGAGGTCTGCTGCACCATGTGGGTCTCCTCCCTGGTCCGAGATGGAACTCATGCTGCAGTGAATGCAGATAGTTTCGTAGTGCTGAGACTTAACGCCTTGTGCCACCAGGGGGACCCTATTAGTCCTTATTAAATCAACATAAAATTGTATAATCTGTTTCACATACTAGTTTGAAAGTCTGACATATACCCAGTGAATGTTTCTCGATTTTAAAGTGTGAAGAATGCCCAAATAAATCCTGTTTGGGTCCAGGTCAGGTAGATGACCTTGGACATGGAGGCTGTATTTTTCCTCCTTCCTCCTCCTCTCCTACCCTAAGGGCTGCTACTGCTGAGAACACGCTTCCTTTCTGCAGATGTCAAACTTAACATATGTCATCTACTCTGGGAATCAGAGAAACAAATCTATTTAGAACTATGTGTAAATTAAACATTCATCAAATCTGAACCCCTCCTAACAGATTCTCCCACAGGCCATTTTTATGGCTGCTTTGAGGAATATGTGACACCTGTGTCAGGCTGGGAAGTGTGTTTACTTCTTCACTTCTTGGCTCTTGGCTGTTCTGTGTGATCAGATTCTCTGCACACCAGACAGGTGGGTGCCAAGTCTTTTGATTTTCTCTATGTGCATACAAATATAAATTATAACAAGGCATAAAAGCATGTTTTGCATATAGCAGGGATTTAATGTATGACTTTATTATACATTCTATATAAACCTTATATACCCAGGATGTTAATATCTTTAATAAGTATTGATAATAAGATGCAATGATGATAGACACCAGGGTGAAGACCCAGTAGTTAGTTTTAAAAAATCAAAATCTCTTTCCCAAGAAAAGCCTACAAGGCAATCACAGATACTTTAAAGGCATTGCCATCTTTTCATTTTCAAGAAATTATTCTAATAGGATATTAATTCACTTCTCATTCTCCTTTTAGTAGGGAAGAGAAAATTTCAAACCATTGCAAAAATATTTGAGAGAAAAATAAAAAGCACAATTATTGGAGTGTTTATTAGTCATTTCTGACTGCTGAGTATGTACTGCTTTGTGGGTAAAAGTTAATTCTGAGCAAAAGTATGTGATTCATTCTGTACATTCTTTGCATAAAGTGTTTATTTATGGCCCAAGGAAATATATGAATTCTGCCTTCTGGAATTATATTAAATAAAGAACAAAAAAATTAATGGATGTGATATGACTTGACTGAAGACATCTGTTTTTAGTTTAAGTCTTTCACTGTTTCTGTTTGTTTCCCTCTTGAGTTAACTTCTCTTGGACTGATGAGGTCTGTACAAACAATCGTACCTTGTGTCAGTTATCGGTGGAAATCATACCTCTTTGGCCACTTTCTGGAAAAATGCAATGAAACACCCCTCTTCCAGTTCAAGACATGCTTGACCATGACTGAACAGTGTAAATGAAGAAGAAAATTAGTGTGAACCTAATGGAGTACATACAGGTGCTGATTTATAAAGAGGCACACCTGAAACTCGTGTCCTACTGCAACAGCACTTCAATAAAAAATAAATAAATAAATAAGCAGTGTAGTGTGTCCCTGAACATAAATGACATTAGCCCTAACACATTTCTCTAAAAACAGGCAAAAAAAAACCCCTCATCCTCAAACGCTGAGAGCTTCCCTTGTGTCTGACTTGTGGTTTCTAGGTGGAAGGTCAGCAATACAGGGAGCTGAGCTACCAGGAGACCCCTCATGACAAGAACAGACCAGATCGCCAGCAGCCACCATCATCACCCACCTCGCAGTTTATTATTTACACGTGAGCAGCACAGCCGTGGCGAATCATAACTCAAGTGTTATGTGTAATAAGTTCCCGCGCCGCGGCCATCTCCTGCTCTGGCCCTTGACAAAACACCACATGATGACTTTCCCAAAGTCAGGCAAAAACTGCTGAAGCAGAAGGAAGTGCCACTAGACCTGGCTACCTCCTATTTATCATACAATTTCCTGACTGATGGTTCCACAAACCAGCTGCTAAGTGCTGTGTACTCTACTGTCAGCAAACTAACGGGCTAAATGGAAGACAGGGAGAATAATGTGTAGAACTGGTGGAATCAATTTTACTGAGGGAATTAAAATTCTACCAGGTAGGGGTGAGTCTGTGCAACAGTGGTAAGCAGTCAACTGTACATGCTTATGGTTGCAAAGATGATTTATTACAGACTTATAGGAGATTAGACGATGGGACCAAATTCCTTAGACGAAACCAAGATTTGAAGGGTGCGTATTATCCGAGGCTTCAGTGGAATAGTCTTTAAACCCCATAAATGTGTAATTGGCTTGACACATGTTTAAATTGAAATGCATAGTAAAAGTATTTGTGCTGGGTATAGTTGTCAGTATTCGATTTCACGCTGGCTGTCATCACACTACACATTAAGGGTCTCATTAGGAATGGGAAACATTGATTTTTAGGTCTTTTCACAACAGCCTGGGATGATCATAAAACCCATAGCCAGAAAGACACTTGAAGATTTATTTTTAGTTGCATCACTCTCCCAAGAAATAGTTTTTCTATCCTCAGGCTATCAGATCTCTCAGATGCCATTCTGGGGTACTGTCTTTTAAGGTTTGAAATTTACATACAAAGATACTAGATTAAAAAAAGAGATCAAAGTGGCTCAGTTAATGCCCTGAAGGAGTAATTCACCAAATGGTACTTCAGTGGCCTGAAAGTTCCGAGAAAACAGCACTAGAGGACCCAGCAGAGTAAACCGCCAAGGGCACAAATTCTCTTGGCTTATTTAAATACTGAAGTCTTCTATACACTGACTTTGGAATTTATTCTAGATCACAGCTAGAGATTATTTTTCCTGTCTTTAAATTCAGCCCTTCCTGTAGGAACATCCAGTGCCCTCAAATTCATACACAGTCACCTTACACAGTCACAAGAGAAATACTGAAACCACACTTGGGCAACGCTTACTACCCCAAAACCCAAGAGATCACCCCATGTCTGCCAAATGAGAGGCCTCACTGGAGAGAGACTCTCATCACTCCAGTGGGATGCTAAAGAGGCAGCCACAGGCTCATCTTTGGGCATCTTTCTGCTCTGGGCATCTTCATCCATCCCCTTGGCTCCTATAACAGTTGTTCTCGGCAATGTGGCCTGAGAGACATATCACCTGTGGACTGACAGTCTCCAAACCCATACTGACTCCCTCATTTGGATTCCTCATATCCCTGCCTATGGCTAGAAATTCCCCAATGGATAACATGGTGAGGGAAAGAGCTAATCTGGACCCTCAGGGATCACCCCGAGGATACAGAACCAGGATATGTCTAGATCCACAAGGCAATTGTGCATGGTGGCCACCAAGGCTACTATGAGGAGAATCTATGGAGAGTCAGACGGACCAGCTGTGGACTTGTTAGGCATCCCGAGGAAATCATCCAGTGGAGTTGGTGGTGCTCAGGAATCCATCTTCCTTTAGGCTTGTATACATGTCATGAGAGTGGGAATATTGCCAGTCATCACTATTGATCATGTTGCTTATAAACCCCTCCAACATATAGTCGTTTAGGACACTGGTTCTAGAATACCGAAGCTAGAATAAAAATCTATTATTCCGTCAGTTTAGACTATGGCAGGAGACTTAACTCAGAGAGCATAGGTTATGGGCAGTATCTGCAAACTACACAATGGGTCTACTGAGCTTTTTAAGTAACGCTTTATTAGAATACAGGTGTCTTTTATTTACATACTGCTATAGAGACTTTACCACGGTAGACTTGCTGCAACAGAGAACACATGACATGAGAAACCTAAAATATTTATGATCTTGCTTATTCTAGAAAACATTTTGACAAACCCTATGCTAGAGCACTATACTAAAGTGATGGTCAGAAACTTTAATATTTCAGAAAAAACAAACCACAGTTTTTCTTTATGGATATGTAGATCTTGAGTGGTAACACTACCTATGTGAAATATTTATACATCAATTTGAGTGAATTAAAAAGATCTTTATAGCAGAAGCATCCACAATGTAATTATGCAGAAAAATATACTTGTCCTGTGATTCAGCAAAAGCTTGTCTAACTGAATTCTAAGAACAAAAATGGATGAAATCTGTGATCGATCTGTCAAGTAATGATAATAATTAACTTAACATTTTCAAATTTAAGATTTCTTAGCAGTTAAGTAAAGCATACACAAAGTTACATCTAAAGCTAATTAACAACAAAAACTATTATTTCTAAGATGTGACAAACTGTCCCTTCTGGCAACTACCCAACATACCTTACTTCTCTTCCATAAAATTTCCCTGGGCATTCCCCACTACTCAAATAGCAATGTTGTTACCATCCCTTCTGTACAAGTAAGTAGCTGTATCAATTTAATTTAATTAATACTTAGACTTTGATGCTACCCAATAGTCTGCTCTGGTCATACCACAATTCATCCATGCCCTTCTCCTTAACAAACACATTATGCGTTTCCACAGAACCAAAAGACAAGTCTGCAAAAGTCACTCTGCGAGGGGAAAAGTCTCTGCATTTAGCACCTCCAACATTTTTGTACGTTTCTCAGATAAAAGTCACGTTTGCTGGGTTCCCAACGGCAAAAACAGACCACGTCTCTCCCTACAGGCTAGCTACTAAGAATCTTCCATTCAGATTCTCTGGCACGTGTCTTGCCTATGATCCCATATATATGCATTCACGATATATTTGTTGCTTCTAACCTTCTTGCCAGGATAAGGGAGAAAAAGTAAACAGAGGGAAAGATAAATAAGAGAAGGTTTATAGCATTTTATCTAAAACTGTACAACTCTCCCAGGAAAATCATGAAAGCATACAAGAACTCACTACATTTAAAAGTGACAAATTCATTTACTTTGAAATATGCCAATGTTATATTTTCAGTGACAATAAATTTTGGAAATTGGTTACAAATAACAATTTCTTCTATCAATACCAACTCTTTTTTGGTATATAACAATTCAAAAGGCAAATTCATAGTTCCAAAAATATACATTAGGATTTTAACTGATGAAGAGAAAGCAGAGGATAAATGTTTCCAGCAAAGCATTTGATATCTCAGCTCTAACTACCAAAGCCTTAGAGACACAATGGGCTCAGAAGTGCCTAGTTAAGTAAGGCAACAATTAATCACAAAGGGGAGGACTGGAAGATGTATCATATCCAATATAAAACCATCTCAAAAAAAGAGCTTCCAAATTCTTTTTCAACTTTGTAAAATGGGTGAAACAGGTTGTGAAATGTGAAAACAAAGAAATATAATGCTTTAGATTTTATGAAACTTCTGCACATTTCTTTGTGAACTCCTCCTGACCATACTAAAATAATTTCCAAAGTTTTATGATGATTCCCTTAAAGCCTTATTTCTCTTTATTTCCTATTATTCAGACAGTACTGAGACCTAAGCAAGAAAATTGCCATTATCTGCTCAAAAAGCTAAATGATCTACCCAAAATGGCATAGGTAAAGCCTGTGATGCCAGCTGGTGTCCTAGTCCACTACTAGCAGACAATGGAGATGGTACTACCAATACCCTCTCAGTCATTGGAGCAGAATTCTAGGACCTTTATGGGTTGCCAAATCATTGCTCAATCCTATTTCTGAAGCATAAACCATGAGGAGCACTGGGCACATAAACCCAGGCCTACCTGGTTGGAGATTGACTGGAATGAGGCTCAAAACAAAAGGGTGTTCATCTTTGTCTTCCATAGTTGAGAGCAATGCAAGGAACCAAAGAAAGCTACTCATCCAAGGGCACCTTAGAAATATGTTGAAGGCACCGAAAATCAGCAGTGACCTTAAGCCTACACTGGCTGGCATCTTTGTAATCAGTAAGAAAGGAACTAGGCACATATTCATTCTGCCCAAAATCAGATGAAAGATTACTGTTTTGTTTTTTCTCTTTTTTTAATCATATATATATACATATGCATACATATATATTTTTTTACACCATTCTTCATTTTTGTACAGTGTATACCCTCTCCTCTCAGGTGTAGTCACTGTGAAATTCCCATCACTAATTCACCCGTGCACCATCACCCCAGTCCCTTGTGCTCTTTCCTCTCATTTTGTTCCTTCTGCCTCCTCCTCCCCTGAAGAGTGTCTCTGATTTATAGTTGTCTGTTGATTCTGATTTTTAATTTATTATAATTAATTTTTACCCCTGATCTCCCTTGTTTTCTCTACATTCCTCCTATAAGTAAAACCATTCAATATTTTTCTTTCTGGATGAGAGGTTGGTAAAGAATAGGTTACTGACTCCCTTTAATCTCCACTGTCCTCACCCCACTTCTAGTTCCTATCAATCATCAACTAAAGGTGTTCTACGATTTGTTCCACTAATAGTAATCAATCATAAAGGTGGAATCAATGATTACTATAAGTCATTGTGTAACAGGGTGGTCCCCAGGGAAAGGGGAGGTACCAGATTCCCTACCCCACCCAAGGAAGAGTGAAGCTGAACAGGGAGGAAGAGAAGCTACTGAGAATAGACTGGGAGACAGAAGAAGCAGGATGGAGAGCAAGGAGCAGACCTGGATAAGGCACGTGGAGCAGGCAGACATGTGAAGAAGCTGCACTTGCTTCTTGACCTTGGACTTGTACCAGGGACTTGGGGGTCATGGAAAGAAACACTTGAAACAGATGTGGGTGAGAGACCTGTGGGGAGGTTAAGAATGACAGTGTTTATCTTGATTTTGATTTTGCTCTCTTCCTTCAGACTTGTCTGGCTGTATTGCCCCTTTCCTATGGGTCCTCACCAGAAAGTGCCTTAGACTTGTGGCAAACTTCTGGACCTCAGCGGTCCTGTTTTGGCTAACTCTGTTTGGCTGGGCATTTACCCAAAAAGGGATGGGTAACTTTGGGTGCTTGATTCAAAAACGTTTTTCTTTTTCTTCTCCTTATTGCACACTAATTGTATTAAAGTTCCTTTCCATTAAAGGATTTATGCACTAAGTATGTTTTGTCTTGATGTGGCAAAAGGCAGAACCGATTAACAGCAGGCAGGTTTGGGGATTCTGGGGTGTCCCTTACCCTGCCTGCTAACAATTGAACATTTCGATGTGTCAGGCACCACGCTAAACTTTTTAGACTCCTGACCTTGTTTACTTCTTCCTATTACCCAATAGGGTCAGGCAGTAGGAGTATGTCCATTCTCATGGACAAGGAACCGGATTAAGGGCACCATGCAAGGAAATTCAGAGGAAATGTGGCAGAGTCAATCTTTTTCACTCCAAAGCCAACCTTCTTTCAACACCTCTTACCAATGACACTTTTATCACCTCTTACCTAAACTGCATCCTCCAGATTTCTATCCCCAAAAACCCAATCTGGATCATGTCCTTTCCTGACCCCCAAATCTGCAATGGTGCTGGAGAACCTTCCCAGCTCAGCTCAACCACTTTACCCTGGCATTCAAGGCCCCCAACAAAGTAGCTGATCCCAGGGTAGCTCTCCATAGTCCCCGAGTCACTGCTTCCTCAGCCAACGGCTCACTGTTAAAGCTTATGGTGCCCCCTCCACTAAGAAGGACTCCCTTGCATGCGGTCTCACTCCACCTTCAAGACTCATGCAAATGCCAACCCTTCAGTCAAACTTCCCTCAGGGCCTAAAGGGAGTATCTGCTCCTCCCTCCTCTGCCATTCAGGTTCTGGGGACCACTCTGGACAACCTGCAGCACTGCTCCTTGCCATCTCTCAGGCCTCTTTCACTTGACTCAAAGCTCTGAGGGGTCCTGGGTGCCTACTCCCATTTTCTTCCTCAACCAGTATGTGTGTACTGAAAACAGAGCTATGAGCACCGAACTGCCCCCCAGACTATGCTGGACCTGAGGGCAGAAGAGACTGACTTCTCCTTGCATATCGGTAGACACTCATTACATACTTATTACAGGAAAGAGGAAAAGAGGAATGACAAGAAGGAAAACAAGCCATGTAATGGCAGCCGAGGACCAGGCCAGCCTCCTACATGGGCCCTGCAGGACTTCCCATCTAACTAACAAGTCTCCAACAACAGGCAAAATAGGGGCCCCCCCCAAAGCCCCTCCCTGTGCAGAATCCTTGCTGTGCAGGTTGCCACATGTTCCCCATGTTCAGAACATATATGTGGCCACCTCCCAACAGAGGCCTCATGCCCTAAGCCAAATCCTATCTCTAAGTTCATCTTCTAGCCCTAAAAGATGGCCTTCTTCCTGCCCCATCTCATCCCCCATAAGCCAGGGCAGACAAGGAGCAATAAGCTCCCTACTTGGGCCTGTTCCAGTCCTTTCCCAGCAAGATGCTGGTGCTCCAATGCATTCAGGATACTTGCACAGGCTGCTCAAGACCATATGGAAAAAGTTCTTTGACACAAAAGGTTGGAGGTCAAAAGTTTAAAAGCTCATGACAGAAATGACAAGGGGCCGCTTCGCCCCCACGCTCCTTTTTTTTTTTTTGTCAATAACATCAAAGGCCCTGGCCTGTTCTTAATGCTATTATTGTTATGCCTTTAGAATCCATTGAAATTCCAGCACGTTTATTGCACACTGGGAGCATTGAAAAGCTCCACTTTCCTGTCCCTTAAGCCCTGAATTCTCTCTCTCTATGAAGCATCTTGAAGCAGGAACACACAAAGCTTTTAAGCAGAGTTTATTTTCTGTGCTGCTTTCATCATGATTGTAAAATAATAAAGTACAAAGAGTAATTCCCTTGCAAGATGAGTAAGGACATTGGAGAAAAAGGAAAGAAATCCCCCTTGTTGAGGGAAAAAAAAAATCTTCATATCCTGGCTCAGGAGAATGCACATACCAAAATATTTCTCATTTTATATTTCTCTTTTCTGCAATCCTACATTAGCGGGAGGCACACATTTTACATATTCCCTCAGAGTCACTGGCTAGGTAAGCATTTATCAAATAGCTTCACTGGAGGGGAATACTTTTCTGCCTCAGAGCGATGCCCAGCTGTGACGCAGAAGCAATGGAATCTCCACCATCAGTGACTGAGATGGTAAAGTTTGAAAACTCTCAATGATGATGCTTCCTCTGGCCCATTAATAAAGTTGAATTTATCAAATTATGATACTGATAGCATGAACTGAGAAAGGATGATATTCAAAGGAAAAATGTCGAAAGTGATTTAACTCATAATTTCACACCTGAATTCTCTCTCCATTCTTATTGGTACCTGGGTCCCTCCTGGCTGTGCCTTCTGTCTCACCTCTGACCACCGGGGTCACATAACTTTCCAGACCACCTTCTTCCCTCACTCTCTGTGCACAGTGCCCAAGTGACAGACACACCTGACAGAGGAAAAGTCCTCTCAACCCCATCACCCATCCTGCTGCTGCCTGAGCACATTCCTGGGTGTGCACATCACAAGCTCCACACCTGCTCACATGTAAGTTCAAGAATACCCTAAGTGCCACCCCCAAAGCTCACACTTGTGACTTCCTCTCCGCTTGGCTACTTGGTCCTTTGCCACTATCTCAGCTGCCTTCCTATCTTGATTCTTAGCCTAATTCTTTTTGCAATGCTGAATAAATTCCAGATCATCTAAGATCTGCTGTCCTTGAGAACATCTATCATGATGCCACCTTGGATGTCTAAACCAGGCAAGAGGCACCTGCCCTGGGCCCCTAAGCTCTGGCACAACACCACACACACCCACAAAAGACAATTGCTCCTCATGTCCCTCCCCCCTCCACGTCTCCTACCACCCAAACTGCTCAGGGATAGTCAAGAGAATTCAAATATCCAACATGCTGCTTTAGTACTGGGAGGAATGATAGATCTGGGGGTGTCACACTATCAGGGAAACTTCTTCCTAGAAAGAAAGACCAATGGTCCTGAGACCATTTCTAGCATTTACTGACCTGCGCCTATGGGTTTTCTGCTGGTGATTCTCTGAGGCCAATCTTTTTGCTTCCTTCCTGTCTCTGACCTCCGCAGTGATCCCTGGAAATATGCTGCTCCAGAGAGAGGGTCTTCCTGGGATTCATGAGCAGGACCCTGGAGCCCCTCAGCTTTCTATGACGGGCCCTGACTTTATGTGCTCTTGTTTTGATCTCCATTCAGTCCTGTCCTCCATGCCCCTAAAATGACACTGTTTATAAAACCAATTGCACGGGTCTGTGCCTAAACCCAACAATGTCCATTTGCTGCCACAGGTCCTGAGGATAACAGGATCTGCATCCAGAGTCCCAAAGTGCACGTTGCAAACCTATGGCCTCAATACTCGGATTTACATCTCCTAGTAACAGAGAGCCTCATACTGATGACTCTACCCTACACTTCCTCCATGAGCTTCCATGTGTCAGAGAGGAGCCTAAATGCATTTCTAGAGAACATGACTATTCCTCACATTTCCGTTTCTACGTGTTGACAAAGATTTAGAGAGTGATAATGTGAAAACCTCAATGTATTTAAAATAAAGCATGAGCTTTATGACTGACACCATGCAACAGATCACACTGATGGCCATTTTAAAGTCAATATGCATTTGCATAAAATTTATCACCTGATTGGTTATGAAATCTTTGGAAATCTATCCTTCACACTCAGTTTCCCTTTCTCCAAAATGATAAGAAATCCAAACAGTGCACTGAAGAACACATGCTGAAGCCCCAGAGACAATGCCTATTGGGTACATTCCTCTACTCTCCTTCCTTCCACACATTTGAAAATGCTTCCCATTCTAAAGCATGTTTTATAGATTCACAGAGACAAAAAAAAAAAAACAAGAACTACTACAGTATTTTTTTCACACATTAAAATAAGACAATGAGACCCAGCCCTATTTACTCTGTAAAGTTGATAGGGGGTTGGTCAAGAGATACGGGTGAAAGAGGTTCATCAATTCTACAGTTCTTACAGTGAAGGGGTCACTGTTATTTCTGAGCCCTTTTATTTCATACAGAAATACAAGTTAACATCTGCAGTCAACACCATGGACACCCCTTTAGCTTCCTTCCCAATCTGACTGCTTAGCCCATGCACTCCTCTTTGCTCTCAATTCTCTGTTGAGCATGAGACCTGAGAAGGATTCTTCACATCTTTCTAAGTAAATTCTATGGCAAAAACCCAATACTGTTCCCTAATTCCATGTTAGCCGTACGCTGTACATTCAAATAATAAATGGCTATCATTTCCTGAGCCCTGAGTATATGCTAACGGGCACCCTTAACATCTTGCGTTTGGTTTTTATCGCCTCATTAACTTAATGAAGTAAGTACCAGTAACTGTTTCCCAAATGAGTAAACAGGAGTAAAAGGGACTTGAGTAGGAACTGACAATGCTTGGTCCCAGGTTCAGATAAGCCTGACTGCAGAGCCCAGAAGTTTGAGCAGGGTGCTTCCGGGGCCATGGTGTCCAGGTCCTCTGAGAAGGTCCATGCATGGTTTAATGTTCTGCTGCCACCATCTTGAGTTCTCAGTAATATCTGCGTCAGAGCCCTGCATTCTCTTTTTGCACTGGGACCCACAAATAACGTAGCTGGCTCTGAGAAGAAGCCTGTTTCCTTTACAGGTATCCCCACTGTTCTATCCTTCCCAATAACAAAAGCTGGAAGCAGCACAAAGGTTGTCATCCATCCACCAGGCTACCATTCACATCACACCTTCATCCCAGGGTCCTAAAGCAGGAACAGGGACAGCATTCCTCCATAATAGGTAATTCCTAGGGAAAAGGGGGGTTTCAGGTTCCCTGCCCCACCCTAAAGAGAGGAGCTGAGCAGGAGGAGAAGGGATAGAGCCTGGAAGAAGAAAGGAAGGAGATTAAGAGAGCTAGAGGAATCACCTGGAACAGAGACAAGTGACAAAGCTGTGCTTGTTTCTCAGCCTTGGACTTTTACCAAGGACTTGGGGGACATGGAAGGAGACATTTGAAAGAGACGGGGACATGGGTGAGAGGCCCGTGGGGAAGTTGACAATGGCAGCCTTTACCTTGTCTTGTATTTTGATTTTCCTTTCATCTCAGACTTACCTGCACCCTTCTGTCCCTTTCCTGTGTTTCCCCACCAGAAGATGCCTTAGACTTGTGGCAAACTTCTGGGCGTTGGCAGTTGTACTTTGGGCCAAGCCTGTTTGACTGGCCATTTACCTGCAAGGGAATGCGTAATTGGGGTGCTTGATTTGTAAACTATTCTTTCTCTTTTTCATCTCTTTGTTACACACTAATTGTATTACAGTCCCTTTGGTATTATGCACTAGAGAATGTTTTGTCTTGATCAGGCAACGGCAAAATCCATTTAGAGGAGGCAGGTTTGGGGGCCCGGGGTACCCCACCCTCCTTGCCCATGAACACATAGGACTACACTTCAGCTGCATGGCCTCTGGTCCAGGTGCCCCAGCACCCCAGACATTTATTCCAGACACTGGGGACCTCGTTCAGTGAGCAGCAGGCCCCCAGCTCTGCTTGGCCAGGGAGGACCTAAGCTGAACTTCATTATGATGCTGTCTTGCTTGCCTTTGCCACTGCTAACATTTGCCCTGCCACTCACCAGCCATCCTGAGGGCTAATTGGCCGGTTTTAATCAAGGCTGAATGAAGCAGAAGTCCCCCTACACATAAATAAATCACAATTACTAACTGCAAGACTTGAGCAGCTCTCTCCTCCCCTGTGGCCACTGCAGAGAAATTCTCAGGCCCACCAGGGCTAGCACAAAAGCCCCAGACTGGCCCAGCAATATCCGCTTGCTCGCTTGGCTCCATTTATTATTTAAACAGTTCCTTAACGACTCTTCCCGGAGGTGAGGGAGGCCAAACTGTTTTCCTTCCCTTCACAAAGCAGATATGCATGGCTTATTTGAATGTCTCCGACGTTTACTTTAGTCCCTGGTTAAATACCTTCCTCCGCAGAGTCAAACAAACAGTTCACTTCATTAGAAAGGCAAACAATTTAGCAAGAGAATACCAGCACTTGAGGGGAACCAGACTGAGCCGCTGAGAAACCCTCTGCCCGGGAAACGGGGCCTGGTGCTCAAGCCTGGGCAGCAGCGCGTGGAACTCACTTCAAAAGCCTTTTCACAAATACTTCACACATTCACTGGTAATTAACAGATAACCAGGAGGAGATTATCTGCCTGGAGGCCAAGGGCCCTAGAGAATTAACCACAGGGCACTGTGGAGAAGCAGTGCCTGGAGCTCACACCCTTTTTTTCTAGAAGTACAAGTTGGCTTAAGCCATTGGAGACAACACCAAATGAGCAGCTATCCCCAGTTTAAAATAGGGAAACAATAACTTGTTAAAATAATACTCACTTCAGCAACAGTTGCAAGTTTTGTCTGGGGAAAATACTTGAGCCAGGCAGCAAGGAGACACATGGAGAGAGAGACAGAAGGTTGTGGAACGGACCAGGACTGGACTGGAGCTGGAAGCCTATAGTGTGTTCTCAGGATTCCACCTCAGAAACAGGAGTCAATAGTCTCCTAACATAGACACGGGGTACACACAGAAAACCAGGGGGCAGAGCCTCCTTGGTGGCGCAGCAGGTTGAGCACTGTACTGTGAAGCATCCCCGGCACAGCAGCTCAAGTTCGATCCCCAGCCAGGGAGGAGACCCACATGGCACAACAGAACGCTCCAGCCTTGCCTGCTGCTGCCCTCAGCAGTGTATTTCAGTTGATCTGCCTGTTCTGCTCCCCACTCTGTCTCTGGTGTATCCTCTCACCTCCCACGACTCTGACCTGTGCTCCAGCTCTCAGACAGACAGACAGACAGACAGACAGACAGACAGACAGACAGACAGACAGACAGACAAAGGGGCCGGCTGTCAGAACTTCTCCAACAACTGTGAGAGACTCCAAAATGAAGTGGGTCAGCAGCCCACTGAAGATGTAAGCCTCTTGGGGTGTCACTGCTGACAGCACTCCCTGCTGCTCCAGTAGGGGGGCCTTCAAGCTCCTTTACAGACGGAGAGAGCTCCAAAACTGTCACCAGCTTCCTCCAAGCCTCTGTACCTCAAAACCATATCACACTTGCCAACTCAGGGCACAGGAACCCATTTGGGGTTTTTATTTTAAACATAAACAGAAGGAACCTGCTATTTTTCCTTTAAGAACACACATATACCTACCAACAGTGATGGGGCAAACTAGGAATACCCAGGGGCTCCAAACTGTGAAGGGGTCTGTTCTAAAGGTCCGGCTGCCCAAGCACATAAAGACAAAGAAAGATCGTGTGCTGGAAGATCTTTAATTGGTGAGAAGTTCAAAGGGCAGAGACAAAGAAGAAAGGATTTCAAATAACAGACACCCCAGCAAACTCTGAAATCAACCATCTGATCCCAAAGAGGCTGGGATCAGACAGGGTGGCTGTGACCTGAAAGCTTGTCAGGAGTCCAAAGAACCTCCAGGTGGAAAAGCAAGGGTGTCGGTATGTCTCAGAGAGCTGGAACTGGAGAAGAAACCTGAACTTCACAACGTACCACCCAAGGTGCATCATCCACCAGGAGCTCAAGACAACAACTGCCATGGTCCTGGAAGGTCCCACCTGCCAAAACTGCCCACATGTCTCTCCCTCCTGTCCCAATTTGGAAGTCTGGCTTATCACATGCTGGGGGCTGCAATTCAAGGTGGCAAGGGAGTGGGGGCAGAGGCCACAGTAAGGCTCCTCCCCTTCTGTGGGGACACATCCTATAACACCAGCACTCCACACATACACATATCGCCACAGAAGCCACAGGCATCAAGCAAAAACAGGATAAGTAGTCCATGCATTTCTTTTACACTTGAATTTGGGGTTTCACCCATACTCTGGTTGTGTTGGGCAGGGTCATAGAAGCAATTCTAGTAATCATGACTTAAGAATTGGGTAAAACTCAAATGCCAACTGAAATAAATCATACAAGTCTCTATTAAAACTATAAATCACTCATGAAATTTAATACTGTCATAAAGAGCAATTAAGTGCTAATGCAATAAATTTACAAAAGAAAAAAAACAACAATGTAAATTCTTATGAGTAAAGGAATGCCCACGTACTAGAGCTTTCTGACAAATCCTTGTGTCTAAAGAAAAGGCTTCTGTTTTCCTAGCCATAGCCAATGGTCCTCACAGGGTTAAAAAAAAAAATCAATAAAAGGCCACATTCCCAAATAAACTCAGGACTGAGAGCCAAAAATATAATGACTTTCTTCACTGCAGAAAAACAAAACCAAAAATTCACCTTAGCTCCACATTTTCCTGTTAAAACAGAAAGGAATGATGGAGAAATAAAGTAGGAGACGAGGAGAGACCACTGTACAAGAGGCGTGTGGGGGCAGAAAGGAGATTGAGTGAAGGGTGGAGTGGTCCATATAAAGTTATTATCTCACTTTAACTGTCCTTCAAGGAATTGCTTCATCGATGAACAATTCGTTGTCATCTCTTCAACTCCTGAATCATTCAACCAGGAATTATTTCCTGGGCTTCCACAATCAAACCACCTTAGGACTCACTAACGGACTGATAAATAAAAAGGTAAGTAAAACCTCACTGGCACTGTGGGTTCTCAGTCACATGCAAACCCCACATCACAGGAACCTAAGTCATGCGCATAAGGACATCCACAAAATTAGAGAAACCTCCTTGTCCTGAAGGAAAACTTGGTCAGAAGGCTGAGTGGAGAGAGGGCAGGAAGCAGCAGGGCATGTCTGGAACCCCAGAAGCTCCGAGAGCTTCAGAGCAGCCGCCCTCAACCTCAGAGTCTCCAGTCGCCTGGAGGGCTTGTACACATGCAAGTCCCTGGGTCTCCTCTTCAGTTTCTCTCCGGTAGGCTTGGGAACGGGTGGCTGCATGAAGTTGCTTTTGCGATATGTTTCCAGGTGTTGCTGCTGGTCTGAGGGATGGCGCTCTGAGAAGCATTGCTCTGGAGCCCCTCGGAAGAAGTGTCCAGCCCACAGAGGGACTGCCGTGCCACTAAGTCAGGAGGATTGTGCCCAGAGACTGAGACCATCAGACATGTATTTTGGAATCATTATTTGGTGGCAGGGTGAAAATGGATTGGAGGGTATAAAATTATGGGGGGGGATAATAGATGAGAATGCTCAAAAAAATGAAGGTAAGGAAGTGGGGATGGAAATGATATGGGTGACGTGAAAAAAAAGGCTGGGCTGAACTCTAGGTGCTCAGCGGCTGGTGGTACTGTCACCAAGGTGGGGACACACAAAAATGTAGACAGAGATCTGGGACAAGGAGCGGCAGAGAATGGGTTAGGTCCAGGATGGGAGGGATTTAAAGACACACTAGGATTTTAAGCTCCTGTGAATGCCTGGAGGAGAGGGGTCCAGATCTAGAATCCCAGGCCCAAGTCTGGCCT
Organism: Galemys pyrenaicus; assembly: GCA_019455555.1. Classification (NCBI taxonomy): domain Eukaryota; kingdom Metazoa; phylum Chordata; class Mammalia; order Eulipotyphla; family Talpidae; genus Galemys; species Galemys pyrenaicus. Next base: position 1,592,743 of record JAGFMF010011718.1, on the reverse strand, counting down.
GGAGGCATGTGTGAAATGGCCCAGGGGTGGGTACAGAGTAACAGCCCAGCTGGAGGGAACCAACACTTAAGGACTGAGCAGCGAAACAAAATTGCTAGAGGAGGAAATATCAGAGACGCAGGAGAATCAGCAGTTATTCATAAGGGAGAAACCAAAGGGAGGAGGCGGTTTTAAGCAACAAGCACAGAAGTTGCTAGTGCATCCCAGGGGAGCAGAAGGGAGACTGCAACGTCAGTGTGTGGTGGATGGGGAGAGCCCGGGAGGTTTAAAACCATGGCATGTCCTTACTCTGGCTTGAGAAAGCCTAATGCAGAGAGGAGAGGACAAGAGACAGGCCCGCAGTCGGGGAAGATCCAGGGGTTGGGGAGGAGCTTTGTGTGGGAGTCTTCAACTTTATTTAGGAATGGAGGCATCTGAGCATACTTTAGCAGAGGGGATGGCACAGACACAGATAGGACTGGAAGATGGAAGTGAGGGGAGTTTACTGATAGTCCAGTTTTAGAATTAGAAGTAGGTGAGCCCTTTTCCTTTCCTGAAAATGAGAGGGAAGGGCTGCTGGCTTTAAAGCTGAAATAGCTGTTCTTTTCCCACCAATAAAGGCAGCTCACTTATCAGAACTTGTGACACTCTGGGTCAGCAGACTCTATAAAACTGAGGCTGGAGTGGTGGAGCTTTATTTTAAGGTGGGGTGCTTGTAGGGGTTTCAGCTCAGAGGATTCGTTCAAAACGGTCACTTGTGCCCTTCTCATTAGCAAGTAGAACTGCTGAGATCAGCCAAACGCTTGTGTTCCTGAGCCCCCCCAGATTCCTAACAAGACTGCACTTCCTTTTGCCCCTGAGGTGCTGGCCATGGGGCCAGGCTGTCTGTCCAGAAACAAGGAAGAGCCTCTGGGAATCAAGTGAGAACCAGGTAGGGCTAACAGGATGGAACGAGGAAATCAGTGGTGGGAATTATCATGGACAGGGAGAAAAAGTATCAGATGCCTCCAAAATATAGGTTATCTCAAAAGTTGTCTAAAAGTTGGACGTGACCTCTGGGTGCTCAGGCTAGGATTTTACCTGGGATAGGGGAAAAGGCAGATGGGGTGCTGGGGTCAGCTGCAATGACCAGGCCAAGTAGGTTTCAGGAGGTGGCAGCAGCTGGTCTGAGGCCAGCAGGAGGAAGGTCACTCCCATCAGATCCCTGAATTCAGTCTTTTTATTTATGGCCCTGGACATGCTGTGGGAAGTCAAAGGAGCCAGGAAAAGTTGCAGAAAGGTTGACAAAGAGAGACAGAAAGAGTTAACTGGCAACAGCTTTTAGAGGGTAAAGCATTTCAGAAACAGCGAATTCACTGGCACTCCCTGCTGCTTTTATTGCTTTCACTCAACAGCTGGAGAAAATGTTTGATCAAAATATTTGTATTATTGTGTTTAAGTGAAATGACATATGACAGCTCATTATCCCAAACTCAGAACTCCCACAGCATCTGTCACAGTCACCCTATTAGAGACAGTCACTCCCCGTGGAAGATGGAAAGGCATGGGGTGGAAGATGTGAGACAGAAAGCAGCAGGCGGCAGACCCCAGCCGGTCTCAGCCCCACAGGCCCTGCCCGGGCTCTGATTAAACATGAGGGCACTGCTACAGGAGCTGCCAGGGCAGTGCCCCGGGAGCACCCCTCTGCAGGGTTCAGCACCCTCCTGCCCTCCAAGGCCAGAGCAGAATCCCATCCCAGCGGGCTCCCAAGGCCAGAGACGGCCAGATCCTGTTTCTTGGACATTTTTTGGCCGCCTCTGTTTGTTAATGTAAGTGCTACCAAAATTTCTCTCCCAAGCCTCCTACCGCCAGAAGACTTTGAAAGGAAAAAAGACAACTTTTTAGAAATGATACCATCCTGGAGTAAAGACAAGATTGCACGGAACTTGTCCTTGGGACTCTATGTTCCTTTCCACGGCATCTGAGTCAAGGGTCTCACGTCTGCTCCTGCTCCGTCTTGTCTATCAGGATACTCCGCTGGAGCCCCATCAAACAAGCACAGTGTGGTCCGTAGTAGACATGCTAGGTCGTCCAATGCCTGCTTACTCTGTGCCTGGCACATTTCTGAGAACTTCACCTTATTCAGTCCCCACAGTGATCCCAGAAAGCCTACCTCACTATGTTCACAGCTAAGGAGACTCATGCACAGAGGGGCTCAGCAACAGGCCCAGAGTCTCAGAACCATCAATGGAAGGATCTAGAACGAGACCCTTGGGGCTGTGAAGCACCCACTGGATTTTAATACTGCCCCCCCCCCCAGGAAATGGAGACATGTGCCAAATGCTGTCCCCATGGGCAAGCTGCGGAGAAGGTGGATATACCTACACCATCAAATCTGTAGATCAAAAAAGGTTGTGTTTTTCCTTTCTGCCTCTGTACAGTGTGCTAAAGAGAGAGCCACAGTCATGGAAAAAGCAGCTCAAAGTTCAGCCCCATTTCAGTCACTTACTGAATCTTTGGAGCCCTCCCTCTGGAGACTTCTGGGCCCCAATATCCTCACGTACAGAAGCAGGGAGGTAACCAACCGGCATGCACCAAAGAGCACTGAGGTTCTCCCCAAGGATAACATGTCCACGTCATCCCATTTCTCCGAACATCCATTTCCTTAGGTATAAAACCTGCCGCGTCCACTAAGGGTCATTTCAGGAATCCAAGCCAAAATAAGATAATGTGTATAAAAGTGCTAGATAAACTGGAAAGTGCTGTGTCAATTTAGGGTGTATTCCATCCTGTCATTTGGAACTATCATAATGCCTTGGTTTTTGCAGTGCTTTTTACTCAAAATTTTAAATGTCCCTAATCCCCTAATGGGTCCCTTGCTCAGCAATCCCAGGAGAAACTGAAATTTAGGCCATGCTCCAGATAGGAAGAACCACAATGTCACGGCATAATTCCTACTCTTACCACATGTTCTAAGGCCAGGTCACCTGCCAGAGGGGTGACATCTGTGGGTACATGAGACTCTAGTCCCGGGATCCCCTGAAAATGCACTGCAGCGTCTCTCTAGGAAAAGATGGTGACATCACATGTTCTGAGGAGACTGGGAAAGGTCTACCCCAGAAGCCGTTAGCTTCCATGTATTCCACATAGGGAATCCCTAGGACAGGCCATTTTTAGAGAAACCAGTTGCTCTATCAGTAGTAACTTTCTGTTTGATGAGCTCAGTGACAAAAACTGGGGTAGAAATAAATACAAGTACAAGGCAAGGCTTCACATTTGTGCTGTGACACTAGCCAGAGATGATTCCTTCCCTCAGAATTCAAAACCATCTCTCGTGTTGTTTTCATAACAGAAAATAAATCCACCAACCAAGTAAGTGGCTCGATGAATACATAAAATAGAGAATAATACGTTTTAAATTAGTAACAAGATGTATTATTTAGTGGCTTTGCTTTCATCTGTAACTTCAATTTTTTCTACAAAACACATAGTATTTTAAAAGTTAGAACAAAACACTTTCAACACAGATCTAACATTCTAGACTATTCTGTGAAAAACCTGCTCCAGAAAAAGGAAACAACAAAAACCCAGAGTGCTTTCTCTCCACAAGCACTTCAGTGCTAATCCATTTTCTTCCTTTGTAACTGGCATCAGCATGTCTTTGTAATGAACCACTCGTTTAATGGTGTTTAAAGTCTGTATCATCCTCACATGCTGTTCCTTCCAGCCTAAACACAGGCAGCCTTCTAGACCTAAGTGGGTAGTTAGCCCTCAATGCAATCAAAACCAGTGGACACCCCCAACCTCCTTGCCCAAGTATTTTCTCAAGAAGCTAAAGGTCATGCTTTGGAGGCTGCCCGGCATTGCCAGAGCACAAACGAAGGTCCCTGATGCCTGTGGAAATCCAGCAGCAGGTGCTCCCCTGCTCTGAGTGGGGATATAACAAAGTCTCCGGGTCTGAGCTGAACCGTAACCCCTAAGAAGATCTGCTGAAGCTCCACCCCCTGATATGTGAATGGGCTCTTGCTTGGAAACAGGGTCTTGGAGGAAGGAATCAGGCTAAAGGTCATGCAGGTGGGTCCCAAGTCAGTCTGACTGGCATCCTCCTCAGAGAAGACTGGGACACAGACGCAGGAAGAGGGTCGTGGGAAGACACAGGCCGTGGGCAGAGCTGGGGTGATATTAGCAGAGTCAAGGAGCACTTAGAGATGCTGGAAGCTGGAGGAGGCAAGGAAAGATCCTCCTTAGAAAGTTCAGAGGAAGCACGGCTCTGTCAGTGACTTAATTTAAGACTTTAAGTCTCCAGAACTGGGAAAGGATAACTTTCAGTTGTTTTATGTCACCCCGGCTGCGGCACATTGTCTTCGAAGCTTTGGAACTGTCTTGTTTTGCAAAGGCTAGTGTACATGAGCAACTGTGGGAGAGAAGCCCACACGCTGCTCTCCTGTTGGCAGGAGCAAGGGTGAATATTTGCAAGAAATAAATAATATAAAATTTCTGAGGACAGCGTGCACAGCAGACCTCTGTCAATTATTTTGGCTGTGTAACATTCATTCCTTCTTCCCAAACGACTCTGATTTCCCTTGGGCAATTACTTCTCTACTGTGCTTAGGCTTTCTAGGAGAGGAAGTAAAAAAGCCATGAACCTCCCCAGCCAGAACAGCCAGAGCACCTGGCTCTGACGGTGAAGATGTTCAGTGGAGCCTGAGCCCTGGGCTAGGAAAGGCCGGAAAGGAGAACCAGCTAAAGGAGAAGACCTCCTCGGAACTCAGCCTAGCACTTCTGGCCTTTAAACCCACGTTTTCTAGATTTTCTGACAGCTCCTAGCTCCTGATCTCATTGCAGCAATTTCTGTTGGTGCAGGAATTGGAATCAGTTCTCATTGCCTGTAACCCAATAACGCTGCCTGATGTGAGAAGAAAACCACACAGCCAGTCACTGCCCAGATGCAGCAGGTTGGCAGAGTTACTCAGGGCCTCATCACTAAAGTCAGGATAATAATCTCTGGTTGAAGGTAGGCAGCTCCAGGCCAGGTAACCCTAATCTCTCTTCCTATACCTAGAATTGTACTGTTTTTGATTCTAAATATTTCCGCTCAGGAAATAGGGAAGGTTTGACCATGGGAATCCAAACCACAGTGAAGGCAATCGGAGCTTTAGGAAACCACCCAAATACTTAGAACTGGTGTGGCATCGCAGTGAGCAACCAGCTGCCACCAAGCAGAGTAGCAACACCCGTGCAGGGACATCTTCCAGGGACACACTGTCAAAAATGGCTTCCAACTCTTTTCTACAGATTAGGCTCCACAAGAGTCACCCCCTGCTGCATAACAAACCACCCACATTTGCCAACTTAAATCAACAGACACATATTAGCTCGGTCTCTAAGGGTCAGGCATCTGGGAGGAGCTTGGCTGGGTGGCTCTGGCTCAGGGTACTTCACGAGGCTGCCGTCCAGTCACCAGCCAGACTGTGGTCACTTCCAGGCCTGACTGGGGTGGATGAGCTGCGAAGTTGCTCCCAGAATTGCTGGCAAGCGTGGCTCCTCAGCATGTGGGTTTCTCCACAGGCTGCCTGTACCCACATGACAAGGCACCATCCTCAGTGGTCCAGAGAGCAGGAAGGTGGCCCACATGGAGGCCAGACCTTTCACAACTCCTTGTGGAAGTGACAGGCATCACTTCTGCTGTATTACAGTCACTGGAACTGTTACTGAGTCCTGCCCCCAACTGAAGGAAGAGGAATCACGCCACAATTTTTGAGGCAGGACAATCAAAACTGGACAAGGGTATACTCATAAAACCATGCAGGACCACAAACAGCTGAACTTACCTAATCTTCAGTTTTTCCAGTAAAATGATTAAGAGATCAAAAGATATAGGGCTAGTCGTTAGAAGCCTAAGCATGGGGCCACGTGCTGATGGCAGTTCCTCATGACCTTGATAAACAGGAGGCAGCTCCTGAGTCTGGTCTTCTAGCTGTTTGTTATGTTGCACTTCAACTGAGCCCCACGCTGAGTGCTCTGCATACAATCTCAGGGGGTCCTTCTACTATTCCTGTAATACAGCTATTTCAGTCCTCATTTTCCGGCTAGCAACGCCAAACCACAGCTTACATAACTTGTTCAAGGTCAGCAGATTCCAGATGTGGACCCTACATCTGCCTTTTCAGAGATAAAATGACATATGAAATTATTAGGAAAAAATAAACTAGAAATGCATCACTATTAACCATAAAGCATTCCTAAAAGAAATTGATAAAAGAAGAGGTAATAGGAACAATGACTGGAAATGAGAGACAGATGGGTCTGCTCAAGGTGCTGGCTAAGTTAGGTGAGTGGCTGACTAAGGTGTTACTATTGACTGTTCATCTTTCTCTTTCTTTACCGTTCACTGTGTGTGGAACAACCTGAGGCCATGAATATGAGGCTGAAATATCTCCACTGGAAAGTAATAACAGCATTGTATTGTATAATGGCACGCAAGTTCAGTCAATAGTTTAAAATCATACTCAGTAAAATCTTGAACCTAACTTCAACGGTCGACATACCATACAAATAATAAAACTAATGTTAGAAAAGGCAACACATTATTTAAAACTTTCCTAGATATTAAATGCCCAACACGCTCTAAAACCCAATCAACCAAGGTGTCCATTCCATGGGGGTGTCCTGCCCTGGCATCCTTTGTAGTCAAACATCAGACTTAGAACTTTCCAGCAGGAAAAAATGTCTTCCAAAACTCTCAATTCCATAAACCTTCCAGGGAACCTAGGAAAGTAAGTATTATGTGGACTGAATTAACAAACTATCCCTGAAATTACCATGTGTACCAGGTATAAAATTATGAAATCATCATTTAATAAGCACATATTTCTGAAGTTCAGATTCCTTGTTTCCAATTGTTTAAAGATGGATGGCTACAGGGAAACATTTAAATCTACAAGTTACTGCCAGCACTATGAACTGAGTTTCAGGTCCCAATAATCACAGGTGGGAATCCTTATTCCCAAGGCGATGGCATAAAGAGGGGAAACCTTTGGGAGCTAATGAGGCCAAAAGGGCTGAGCACGCACACATGGAATTAGTGCCCTTATGATGAGAGGTCAGAGAGCTGGCCAGCCTTTTTTTTTTGTTTGTTTTTTAAGATTTATTTATGCATACAAGAGCTGGGTGCAGGCCAGAGGTGTGGTGGGTAAGAGGATTCACCAGAGACAGAGTGGGGAGCAGAACAGGCAGATCAACTTAAGTACACTGCTGAGGGAAGCAGCGGGCAAGGCAGGAGAGGGGGGAGCAGAACAGGCAGATCAACTTAAGTACACTGCTGAGGGGAGCAGCGGGCAAGGCAGGAGAGGTCTGCTGTGCCATGTGGGTACCCTCCCTGGCCAGGGATGGAACTAGTGCTGCTGTGCAGTGGATGCTTCACAGTGTGGCGCTTAACCCGCTGCTCCACCAGGGAGGCCCCAGCCTCTTTCTTTTCCCTGCCATGTAAGGACTTGGTTGGAAGACAGCCATCCATGAACCAGAAAGCAGGATCTCGAAGACACCAGTCTGCCAGCACCCCTGACCTTAAGTTCCCAGCCTCCGAACAGTGAGGCATAAATTTATGTGGTTTATAGATCATCCCTCTATGGTACCTTCTTCTAGCAGCACAAAGGGAATAAGACAGCCAGGAACTTTAATACTTATGATCTGGCTTTCTCTAAAGAGACATACTATGAATTGTCTTCATTTTACAGGTTAGGAAACTGAAGTTTGGATAAATAACCACCTCTTTCAGAGACTCAAGCTATGTGTTTTTGACTCCTAGACTGGTATGCTTTTGCCACCTATGCACCTGAAATCAGGTGGGCAAATTCAGAAGGGAACTCTGAGTTTGCCTTTATGCACACTGATAATTATCCTGAACAGTTGTTTACTTTCTCTGCTTCATATTTTACATTGACTTAAGGAACTGAATAACAACTTCATCCCCTGAATGTTTTACAGAGAACTTTGTTTCTGAGACGCATAAATGTAGGTTCAAATATGTATTAAAATTACCTGAAAGCAAGACTCCATGTCTAAAAAGAAAAGCACTGGCAAAGAGAAAGAAAAGTGAGAAACTTTTGCAAAAAAAGTAGAGAGAAAATGGTGGGCGGGGGAAATCAGGGGAAGATTAAGAAGATAATGTGTACTTAAGTAAATTACAGATGATAGAAAATCTTCAGGAAGTGTCTGAATTCAAAAGCAGTGTTCCTCAGGCTTCTTTACCAAGAAGACAGCAGAATCTGCAAGCTGCAATCCTTGAACTTAGGTCTGGGCTTGCCCAGTCATAGCCTGGGAATAACCAGCTCTCAATTCACATCTGTTGAATGGAAATGAATTTTCCTCCAGCCAAGAGAAAGCTCTGTCTCATCATATCTGAGCACTTCCATGGCCACGGTCACAGAAGAGCGATTTTAATGAGCAAGGTGTGAGTTGACGCCCAAGGTACCTCAGCTCATCCCAGGGCTCAGACACTCCACCAAGAAATCAAATTTCTCCATATACACCTAAACGTCCAGCAGTTTTTTTTCAGTCCCTAGAGATTTCTCTTATCCTTTTTGCATTCAGTTTTTAGCCAAGCAGGCTAAATTGTTTTAAAGCCAAATCAGGTTGAAGCAGAACAGCTGGGCAAACAGGCAGACGCATGTGTTTTGCTGGTCCCTAATTCCCAGCAGTTCTAGTGTGTTCTGCAATTGAGCAGCTTCACCTCCCAGCAAGCAACCTCTTCACATAGCCTGCAGTCTCTGTACTGCTCATTAGAAACGTCTGGTACCTGCAACTTCTCTGAGGGAGTGAACAGTCCAGGGGCTGAGTATGTGGGCTCTTCTCCAGACCTCTCTGGAAAAAACCTAGGTGTTCCTTTTCCTGCTACTACCAGAGTAAGAGCAGCAGAGCAACAGAACCCCAGCCAGAACAGGTTTGGGGGGCTAAAGGGTTAGAGTCTGAGTTAAGATCAGAATTAGTGCCAGCAAGGCACGGAGCAGGTTCTCCATGGTTCCAGCAGACGGGTCAAGGAGGAGTCCTGGAGCCTTCGGTGGCTTTTTCAGGCTTTTATTGATCTCTACATCACAGGCACCAGGTACACAGCAGGCAGGGGTGCCGGAAGGAGTGTGGGGGCAGGAAGCTGGCAGGCCTCCTAGTCCCAGGCAAATCTCACTCTCTGTGGACTCTGCTTCTACATCTCTTCTCTTTCTTGCTCCTGCTTCTGCTCTCTGCTGGCGTCCATGTGATACTGTCTTTATACACTACGTGTCTCAGCCCAGGTGCACCCACTTGCACATGCCCACACCCTACTTGAGGGGCCCCCGGCATCAGGCATGCGTGCAAGACCACAGGTGTCCATCATCGACACCAATGACGGGAGGGCAGAAAAGCCCTGTCAATTTTCACTGAGCCTACAAGGGTTTAAAAGGTTTGGGCTTAGGAGTTAAACTTAGGGTTAAGGAGGCTAAGCTTAGAAGTTAGGCTTAGGGGGCTTCCCTGGTGGCGCAGTGGGTTAAGCAACGCACTATGAAGCAGACCGCAGCCACTGCAGCACGAGTTCGATCCCTGCTGCGGGCCAGGGAGGGGACCCACATGGCGCGGCAGACCTCTCCTGCTGTGCCCGCTGCTCCCCTCAGCAGTGTACTTCCGTTGATCTGCCTGTTCTGCTCCCTGCTCTGTCTGTGGTGAATCCTCTCACCCCCACACCTCTGGCCTGTACCCCAGTGCTTGTGTGCATAAATAAATAAATCTTAAAAAAAAAAAAAAGTTAGGCTTAGGGTTAGATCTAGGGGTGAGGGTGAGTATTAGGATGTAGGAATTAAGTTTAGGATTAGGCTGGAGGCAGGCAACAATTGGGCCCCCAGTCACAGCAGGAATTATGGTCACAGGAGACTGACAGCTCCTGGCCTAGGCATCTGGTGGCTTTTGCCAGATAAGATGCGCTTCCCTGGTGGGCTTGATACTTGTTTTGCTGCTGGAAGGAGGAGCTCATTCTTTTACAGTCCTTTGCAGCAGTGGCCTCCAAACACAATTTAGAGATCTATAATTATGTTGGGTGATATAAGCTCAATGAAAATAATTAGGATAAATTGGTTAATGTTTCATACAACTAATGTTAATCTTTTTATAGAATGTTCTCTTCTTAGTAATGTGTTCCCCTGCCCTTATGTTGTGTAAACAGTCTTTTTCTTTGGAAATACTGGCAATAGCAAATGATGTTTTTGTTGCTATTTTACGTTTTCCAGCATCCCAAATTACCCAAGCTTCATGTCCCTATTTGGACAAATACATCTTTAACATCTATATGTTCATCTCTCCCTCAGTAGTTTTGTTTAAAAACATTTTCTTGGGAAAATTTTCATTGCCCCATATCTGGAATCCACTGACTTGTAATAAGTAATAATGACAGGTTCTTAAAAGAGAAAAGGAAGGCAAATGTGTCCGGGTGGTTAAAAATCGATGGTACTAGGTCATGAGTGAAGTGGCACATAAGCACAGAGAACATTACATTCAAGAGACGAGTGTGTTTGGCAGAAGGACTAGGTTGCGGTCCCAGAGGCCCAGCAAAGAGGGCTGTGGGTGTGGGGACAGGCCAAGGGTGGCAGAGGAGCAGGTGAGAAAGTGGAGGAAGGTGGCACTCTCCCAGGGATTTTGTGAATGGGGGTGTGTGCACTACTCGCTTCCTGTGAATTCCAGGGGAGGCAGAACAGTCAAGCTGCCACGGTGAAGGATGCTGGAGGAATCGGTCTCTGGGACACTTGGCATCTCTGGAATCATCTTTGCTTGTTATTCTTTTCAAAAATAACAAACACCGACTGTAGTGCACTGGATTCTTTATCATTCTTTCTCATTACACTCATATTCAAATTTGCTTAGCGTAAGTCTAAAAGTCCAGGGAGGTCTTATGTGCCTGGTGTTCATAAAACCACAACTGATTTTTGACCAAATTTATTGCTTCTGTGGGTTGACGGTGAACAGAGGAGTCAACAGGAATTTCTGGGCTGAGAAAGAGAACACCTAGGGCTCTGTCCGCACAAGCCATATAACCAGAAGAAAGTGAACACTGCAGTAAATCCTCCAGGTATTTCCAAGAACCTGAATGTGTGAGGAGTTGGTAAAAAATACCTGGATGCTCAAAGGAACCAGTCACTATTGGTGGTAATGGTTAGCACTGTGTTCAGGACATGCTACCAATAAAATCACAGGTGCGGAAGCTTATTTTGTCAATCCCAGTGAGCCAAGAATAAAATGTTCAGTGTCCCTCAGAGTCATGCCTGCTGTGGGGAGACCCAGCCACTCTGGCACTCCACTTAGTGAGCCGAACATATCTTTCTTCAAATAAGAAAGATGGATCCTTCCTCTGGCTAAGAGGATAGTTTGGTAAGCAAGGAGCTGAGGTTCAGTGCTCTTACTTGGATCTTTTGTGCAGTGAACAGCCTGAACAACTGTACCCAGAGCCCCTGCCTTCCTCAACAGTGTCCAAACAAACTTGACTAAAAATGTTACATTTCAAAGCAAGAGGCTAGGAAATGATCACTGATAAGACTTCTTTAACTTGAACCACAGAAAGAATCCAAATCCTTGCTCAAAAGAAAGAAAAGAAGGAAGGAGGGAGAGTAAAGTTATGTTTATTTACTGCAATCCCATCTCGCAAGAGTCCTTCACAGAGTGCCCACGACCCATCCCACAATCTAAGAACTCAGTTTCTGAAGGAGTCATTTACTCCCCTTTCACACTGCTCTGTGCAGAAGAGCTGTGACCCCTTCACACTCCTCGCCCCCCCCCCCACTAGCAAGTTGGCCTCCCTCAACCTCTAACCATCAAGCAGTCCTAGCTCTATTGTAGGGTTAGAGAAATCAGGTCTTTCCACCCTCCCACCACTGTGATGATGGACACCTGCGGTGCTGCGAGCATTCCAGGGTGGGCATGCGCAAG